>VZRH01002845.1:511382-551305 GCA_013397555.1 Urocynchramus pylzowi | reverse complement strand
TCTCGGGGCTCTCGGGGCTCTCGTCTGTGCCCATGTCGCAGCCGGTCCCCTTCGCCCCGCGTCAGCGTGGATCGAGGCTGGCATCTCACAGGAGCTACCTCTGTGGCACCCCCCGCTACCAAAACCCAGGCCGTGGAAAACTGATGCATTCAGTCATATCATCGTGTTCACTTTCACCACAGAAATACAATTATTATTTCAGAGGTAGCTGTTTGGCACATTTGTATTTTCCAGTGCGTGGTTTGTTAGGTTTGTAGTTTGTATCCTCTTGCTAGCATTGTTCCGGTGAAGCTTCCTAAATCCTGTAGTATTTGGCAATGTAAAAACTTCCCTTGAACGATGTACACTCTGTTTCTCCTACTTTTTTTTTTTTTTTTTTTTTTTTTTTTTTTTTTTTTTTTTTGTTTTTTTTTTTTGTGGTTCATTTCTTGGGGTTCTTTGTTTATTGTTGCCGTTTTGGTTTTTTTGTCTGTCTAGTGATTGCAGATGCCTTACGACTCCGTGTGGTTGAATTAACTGCTTGTAATGGCATTTTACTATGCAAGTCTTAGAGCAACTCTCTAACTCTTACCAAATATTTTCCATATGCTGCTTTAATGATAAATGTGGCAACTACTGCCCAGCAGCGTGCCTCTATTGCTTCAGTGCCTGCCAGATAGGGTGCAGAACTTATGAGATGTTACCTACTCTAGAGCTTGCTGTACCAACAGAGAATCAACAAATTGGTTTTTTCCCTAAATGCTGAACATTTAGAGAAAATGGCTGTTTCGCCATTTTTGTACAGGGCAAGGATGACTAAGCCGTAGGATTTAAATTCTGCTTCCTCTGAACTCCCTCAGCGGTGTGTAATCAGTTTGCCTGGAATTCTTAACTCAAAAGTTGATAGCACAGACCCACTGATAGATTTGTTGTCTTGCATGCCAAGTTTTGTAACTGCATAGATTCATCAAGTGTGGTGTCCTTCCCTCAAAACCTGAAGCTTTATTAAATCTGTAGGTTCTTACAGTTACTATGCTACTCCCCCCAACCCCTTACCCTTCCTTATGAGTAGATATGACTCTGCAGGGTTCTGTGGTTACCAAGGCTCTGCAAATGGGGGGGTATGGGTCAGTCATTACTTTTTCCATCAGTCAGTCTCTGTGCTCAACACAGATAAATCAAGCATTCTCCACCTCTCACAACTGGAACTCAAGGCACCGGGGCAGTAGCTGTGGCCAAGAAGGTGCCCCTGTGTTGTTCCAAAATAGGTTCTTTCACCTGGTGTGCAAGGCTAGTCCACATTTGATTTATTTACAGTTCTGTGCAGAAAGGTGTGTTGGGTGACAAATCCACAAGACCAGCACAAGGAAACCAAAACTTTTCACTAAACATTTTAGCAAAAAAGGGCGTTCATGTTCATTGGCTATCAGTTACCTAGTTCTCTTATTAATTAGCATTCTATCTTCTATTGGCTTATGATTCTCTCACTTCTCCTGCCGTTTAGTCCATATACTCAGGCTTTCTGTTCTTTTGGGTCAGTGGGCAATCCCCCCTGTCAGAAATAACCTGTCCAGAGCTGACTTGAACCAAGTTGTGGAGTTGCCTTTATTAGTTTTTGTTTATCATGGGGTTTCTGCCAAATACCCTTGTAGCCCATAAATTCTGCATTCTTTGTGTCCAATGTCAGCAGTACATCCCCCTTCCCAAGTTTTGTTAATCTCTCTCTAGGTCTGAGATCATTGAAACGTGTCAAGCCCTAAGCCTCATCAAGGCAATTCCACAGACAAATAATTTGTCTTTCACCTGGACATCGCTTAGAGTTTGTTTGCTTCTTTCTTGTTGATTAGGCTTGAAAGTGTGAAAAATGCCAGTCACTTGTTCTAAAATTTTAAAAGTTTGATAATAAAAAAATGGTTATAAAAATAGTAATACAAATTAGAGCAAAAAGAATTTGGACAATCAAAGTCAGGACAATAAAGGACAATAAAGAAACAAAGAATTACGAACGTTTGGATGCTTTCCTCAAAAAAGCACGGCTCGCTAACAAAGGATTAACCCTTAAAAGCAATAGCCTGTTGCATGTTCTTGTATCTCATACACGATGCATAAATTCTTTTCAAACAAAGGGTGTTCTCTAGTTATTGTCAACTTCTTCCCCTTAAACCTGGTGGCTCCTCAAAGACCGGAAGAAAGTTTGTCTTTTCCAATAAGGAGGCAATAATTTTTCTCTTGGAGATTTAGGTTGCTTGGAGATTTTGTTGCTGCTATCTGTGCAAAGAATTTCTTGATTATCTTATTCCTTGAGCTAGTTAGAAAAGTATCTTACCTCGCATAGTTTCTATTTTAATGTTATGTTGTAGCCTAAAATTATATTTAACACACTACTTAAGAGGATTAGTAAAGCACTAAAAAAAGGATTAATACAACATAACTTTCTAACATAACACATATAGTATCCATTTTAATATTTGCCAAAAGCCAATCATATAACATGCATTTTCCACAGAAGGATACAAAGATCAAAGGACGTCCTTTTTTAAGAAAATTTTTACATATTCTATGTTTTGCAGCCCCTCGGTTGTTGAATCTGGGCGGCTGCCGGTGCCCGCCCGGCNTCAGAGGGAGGGCACGGCGGGGCTCTGCCGTTCCCGCTGCCGGGGTCGGGGAAGCAGCCAGGAAGGGGGCACCCCTCGGTTCTCCGCAGCTGCCGGCCCTGTCCGCCGCGGAGCCCCCGCAGGGGTGCGGGCGGAGCTCCCCGGCACGCGGCCTGCTGCCCCACCGCCGGGCGCCGCCGTGTCACCCACTTGGGTGCTGTCGCCCTTTGGCCCCGATAGCACAGCTGTGCAGGGCCATCCATCTAGGTAAATGGCTGGAATGCTGCTGTCCGAGCAGTGGCGTGGCTTGACTTGTGACCAAGTTGGCGTTACGGCAGGCTTCCAGTACCTGAGGGGAGCCTACAAGAAATCTGGAGGGGAACTCTTTGCAAGGGCATGTAGTGACAGGACAAGGGGGAATGGATTCAGATTGAAAGAGAGTGTTTTAGGTTAGGTATGGACATGTTGCCCAGAAAAGCTGTGGATGCCCCATCTGTGGAGGTGTTCAAGACCAGGTTGGATGGATCTCTGGGCAACCTGTTACAGTGGAAGGTGTCCCTGCCCATGGGGCTTGGAACTAGATGATCTTTAAGGTCCTTTCCAATCCAAGCCGTTCTATGATTCTGTGACTGTGTGGATGTTGCTGGAGGCCGTTTCTAGTGAGTTCTCCATGAACACGGTGCTTCTTTCCAGTGACTACTTGTGTGTTTCTGAGATGGCTTTCTGCATTTATTTTGCAAGTCACTTCCACCCTCTGGGTGAGAGTTGTTTTTTGATTTGTCAGTGATTTGTGTGTTTGTTGTTTGATGTTTGTTTTTTTAAGTGGTTTACTGGCTTCTTTATGTCTCTGTTTACACCTGAGATTTAATTTAAAATTTCAGCCTTAAGCAGTGGAATTATTAAATTGCATGGTTGCTGTCATAGAAGCCTCTTGTGCAAGCCAGTAAGGAGATGATAGCAGTCTGACTAAAAGATTGCTCAATTATACCAGCTTTACTAGCTGGTTATCATTGCCATACTTTATTAGTCTTGGTGCAGCCTTCTGCTTTCCTCTGTTATGGCATGTCCTAATCTTCCCCTCTGGAGCAGAAGGAAAGCTGCTTGCAGTGTTTCTTTCGTGGAGAGCAAGAAGACTGAGCTGTGTCTGTCACTACCAGAGCACTTGATCAGGGAGTCTCAGCACTCAGAGGGGCCATCTCCATATCCTGAAGGAAGGGGGAGTCCAAATGCCATCTTGATTTACTGTCTCTGCCATGAGCTGAAATTCTCCAGAGGGAGCTTTTTTTCCTGAAGAGAGATGAGTAGGGGACTACTAAGCAAGTGCCAAAAGAGAGCCTTCACATTTCCCTTTCCTGGAGGCTTAATTGTATTCTGGTACCCCGTGAAAGCATGCAAATTTTGTTTTCACTGCGAGCATTAAATAACAGTAGTGTTTTACTGTTAAATAAGTATAACTTACAGTCTTCTAATTGTTTTGCACATCAAAAATAAAATAAATCTAGTTTTGTTATACTAGGAAGCATTTGCAGCTTCAGGTTGTGATAACTTCAGTCTTTTAAATAATAAGGGAATTTCTCAATTATTACTGTAGTGCTGCTGTCCCATGGCATTTAATTCAATACTTAGATTAGGGCTTGAGTTAGTTTAGCATATTAGGATCCTGGAAATATCCTGTTTGCTATTTTTGCTGCAACTTTCTTGGTGACATCACAAATTTCTCATTACATTTGTGGGGTATTTTCTTACTAGCATAGTTTTCTAGATGTAATGCTGAATTTTCTTCTTTTTTCATGTCTGTTTTTAAACATGTTCCAACCATGTGTCTTTTTGCAGGGACTAATCCTTCCCAGGCTAATGTTCTGTAGATGGTATTTCTGCTGGGGTAGAGAGTGATGCTGATAAGCTAACGCTGCCCAGTTTTGTCTGAGAGATGGCATTGGTTTCCTTAGCAGCTCCAGTGGCCATTAGGGCAAGTCTTATGAAGTTTGATTCTGTCCTGCTCTCCAGTAAAGAAGAAGGTTTGGTTGGAATGCAGTAGTAAAGGATCAAAATCATTAGTCTATTACTGAAGATTTTAAATTTGTAAATACGTACATATGTAACCTAAAATCACATGGATTTGTTTGTGCATAAATTACAGTGCATTTATCAATCTGATGGCCAAGTCCTTCTGTAATTAGTTGTTAATTATTTTCATGCTTTAGTAAAAGTGATAAATACAAAAATTCCATAAAGTAGCAAGAAGCATGACTGAAGTATTTTTTCAGTAGTTCTCTAGTGTCAGTATAATATATAAAAATAGCTCGTGCTTTCCTAGTCTAGTGATAGCGTTTAAGTAAAGGCCCCTGTGTGTTGCTGTAATGAAGTCTAGTCATTCTTATATTCATATATATTTACTTATAATAAGGGAGTTATGATTGTTACCTCCACTGCCATAGGAAAATCTGATATTGTGTAACAGTCCTGCATACAGAAAGGAGAAAAAACTAACTTTTCTGGGTTATTTTTCTTTCAGTTTTTCAGCCGTGGACCAAATGTGCTGCATCAGGACAGCAGTGCACCACAAGCTGCATTCTTCTCACCTCTTCAAAAAGTGATGTTGCCACCAAATACCTTCCAAGGGAAAGTGGCCTTTATAACTGGTGGAGGTACTGGGCTTGGCAAAGGAATGACGACAGCTTTGTCCAGTTTAGGTGCCAAGTGTGTTATAGCAAGCCGGTAAATATTACTGAAGATGTTTTAGAACTTTCATTTAGTACTGACTGCTGAATAGTTGTTTTATTCTTTACAAATCAGAATAAATTATTCTATTCATTCTGTTGCAGTACACGTTTAAATTACAGTGTCATATTGTGGATTCTAGAAACTTGCAGATTTACCTGCAAATGTTTAATGGTATAAAAATCAGTAGGAAGAAATAAACTAAGCACATTTTCATGAAATGTGGCAGATATTAGGCATAAATTCAACTAAAGCCTTAAAGAGAACAAAAATTTGCAGTGGGCAGTATTGAACAGTAATAAATGTTATTACAGGTGTTCTTGATACAGATTTAAATTACAATAAATAATTAAATCCATTCCTCTTCTGACTTTCAATGAGAGCCCTGATTTTCCTTTAATGATAATTTTCTACACCTCTCTTAAGTACTGCAGTAGAGTCTAGAAGCACTTCAGTAAAGTCTACAAAAACTATCTCATTTTAAATCAAAATAAACAGAAGTGTTGTGACATTCATCCTAACAGTAATTTGTTTAGTTTTAAATGTGAATATGTTATTAATACTAGTAGGGTAGTAGCTAAAACTAAGTTTGTTATGATCGTGTGCTTTTTTCTGGCTTATCACATGTTGTTTAGCTTTAGAGTCTCTTACATTGTCACTTCTGAGTTGCTTTAAAGTAGCACTAACCATAAATTACTTAAAGTTTTCTTTCAGAAAATTAATGGTTAAGCATAGTTTTAATCATAGTTTTAATTTATGAAAATCAGCAACATGCATGTGCACACACACATATTTTAAGTTGCAGTTCATATTTGCTCAGAAAAAATATTTTAGTAATCTGAATTGTAATTGCAATTAACTGACATAAAGAATGTTAATAATTATTTCTAGGAAGCTGGATGTTTTGAAAGGAACAGCAGACGAAATTTCTTCTAAAACAGGGAATAAGGTACATTTTTGCAGAATTACGAATATGTTATGTATTATACTCCACTTTTTTTTTTTTTTTGCTTTTGTATGCTTCTATGGACTTGTTTAATTTATGAATTATATAGTTTTTAAGTCTTAAAACTGCTTTTTCATTATTTTTTAGGTTCATGCCGTCCAGTGTGATGTGAGAGATCCTGTTTCAGTTAAGAATGCTGTTGCTGAAACAATCCAAGTGGCAGGACATCCTGATGTAAGTCTTCTAGGGAAAGGAAAGAACTCATTCTTCATTACTGAAAATACTTTGCCTAGTAGTTACGAAGAAACTTACTAAGATAGAAAGTTAGTGGAATCTAAAAAGACACTAGACAGAACAGTGGCAGTACTTCAAGGTAAAGCTAACATTCATAGTTAAACCAGTTACTCTATTCCTGTGGTTCTTAAAATATTTAGTGGCTAAGTAGACAAAGCATTTTTACTCTTACTCTGAGGTCTAACATCTCATTTCAAATAATGGGACAATTCTGGAGGGATTCTTGAATTAAGGGAATGGAATATTGCTCTTAAATCCTCCTGAAAAGGTGATTTACCTGTGTTTACTGAATTACATCTTAACACAATGCTTCACAAATTAGGAATGGAAATAACCAAAAATGTCTTCTTTGATCTTTGCTTAGTTTAGTAATATACACAAAGAAGGTTACAATTTGAAGATTAAGTTCTCATAAAATGAAGAAAAAAGTCTTCAGTCAAACCAAGCATCTGCTTTGTAATAGTTTGGCACAAAGCAACAGAGCTCTTAACATCAGATTGTGAGGAGGATGATCTGGTGGAGTCTGAAGGATAATAGTCATCAAATTCTGATTTGATTGTGAGATAACAACTTGGAATCTGCTAGCTGATAGAAAGTGTGGTGATGTAGCATCATTGTAAAGGACAGTCAGACTTAAAACTGTTTACTGTAAATTTAAAACTGTTGTATGTGTGTTGCAGACAATTTGCACTCACAAGGCACTTCTCATAGATGTGGTAGAGAACCTCCTGAATTTTAAATATCGTAGGAAGTAGAGAAATTCTAGGCTATATAGCTGTATGCTATAACAGTGCTAGAAATAAGGCAACTCACTGTCCTGATTTGTAGACAAGATTCTCTGGATATTATTTTGACTATTAGTTAAGGTAGTTTTTGGCCAAAGTCAAAATCATGATCTTGAGGTTTTACATGTGTGAAGAGGGAGGAGATTTCTTCCTGTATAGTACAAATTTAGAGCACCAATAATTTTCTGAATAAATGCTTCCCATGATTTGTTCTTTGCAAGCAGTTATTTTCTCTTTAATTTCACATATTTTGTGTGTTTAAGATAGATGGCAGAGTAAATTGAATATTTAGTTCTTTTTGTCCAGTTTTTCTCTTAGTTGCAGACATGAGATGTTAGTTTATGAGTCCTGGGTATCACTCACTGCCATACTGCGTGTGAGGTGAGATCTCAAAGAAAGAAGTTAATGGCAGTAACTTGAAGTCCTTCCAGCTTTGTTTTGTTCATTCTATTCCCAAGAATGTTACTCCCAATTAGAAAGCAATCATTCTTTTGTCATGGCTTATTTTGGCAGTCTTACATACCTCAAAGATCATATTGTACAGTTCTTAGTTCACTAGTTTTATTCTTGTGTCTTTCCTGTATTTATTCAGTGATTCAAGTATCTCCTTAGTATCTCAAGGTATTTGGATTTTTTTTTCCTTCAAATTTCAGGGAGGCCTTTAAATTAAATTTGCTGTCCATATGTATAATTTATGGCTGTTGTACATTATTAGTTTTACATTCATGTAATATGTAATGTATTCCGTTTTGTTAATGAAAATTCAAATATCTTCTTTAGAATTTAGCCCAGAAGTTCTTCAGGACAAATAGTTTGTCTTACCTGCAAACCCTGAATCAAGGTGCCGTTCCATTAATAGTACATCAGTTTATTGCTTCAACACATTATATTATTAAATACTCTAGATCTGCCTACATAATTTCTGGTTTAAGTACTGCTAATGTGATGCTTAGTCCCCTGAAGTGAAAGGATCTGCTGCTCGATGATTGTTCATGGGAAGTGATGGAGGTACATCTATTCAACAAAAGTTTTGTCGTAGTTGTTTGCAGTACATTGTATCATAATATTCTAATCATGACTGATTTAAATTCCTGTTATGCAACAGTCACTTCATCCAGCCTCTAGTCATCAGGTTGCCACCTTTTGCTTCTAGTCCCATGCATCCATTATATTAAATAGATGTGATGCTGCAATTTGATGGGGCAAACTTTTCTCTTAGGATGCACTTGAGACAGTATGGAAAATAGTGACTTAGGGCAGCCTCCACATTATACAGTTCCTCAGTACAGTAGTTTGGAAATACAGCTCATTTTCTGTTATTGATACTTCATCTCTGCTGCAGATGGGAAAATTTCTTCTGGATTATTCTCCCTCTTCTCCTGCCCCCCATACCTCATTCAATGAGGGTATTTTTACACTTGTCCCTGGAAATGCTAAAAAACTCCTTTTAAATTCTTTTCTTTTGTCTCAGGAAGAGTTATTTTTAGTTAACTCTTTTCCTTCATGTGTTTCAGGTTGTGATAAACAACGCAGCTGGAAACTTTATTTCCCCTTCTGAACGGCTTTCTGCTAATGCCTGGAAAACAATAACTGATATTGTACTTAATGGTACTGCTTTTGTAACTCTGGAAATTGGAAAGGAGCTCATTAAAGTACAAAAAGGTATCTTAAGCATTGTGATATATTATTACTTGCTTTCCTTGCCTTACTGTTATTCTAGCCAGCTTTGAGAGTTCATGTGGGAAGAGAAATACGATTTTTAACGTTCTTCTAGAAAGGAATTGTTTCAGTGAAAGCTGTACTTAGGTATCACACAGTAGATCTGCCTAACAACTACTTCACTGTAGTATCAGGCCTTGCAATTGGACCCAGAGGCCAACTGAGGCCGAATATAAAAATCTAATTGCAGAGTTCTAGTTGTAAAACATTTTTAAATTAAAAAAATAAGGCATTGTGTTAAAAAAGAAAAAAAGCTGTTATTTCTTCTGAATTTTCTCTATGTATGTTAATTTCATTGAACTGAATATGGGATATTTCTTTAAATGAACAAGAAATCAGGATATCCCTTTGAATTCTCCTCTTACAGTGAAATAAAATTTACAGCTGTGCTGTATGACTAATAGTACTAGAGAATATTACCTTTAAGATAATTTGAAAAAGAACTTTGAAATTGAAATCACTATTGTATTTTATTTTCCCAGGTTTAATTCTTAATTCTGGACTACCTAGAACTTAAATTCAATATTGAAGTTTCACCTTAAAAATATGACAGTTCTTTTATATAGTATTTAGCCAAAGATTTATTTAACCAGGTTATTGTTTTAAAAGGAAAGGTGATGTATGCCCTTATATGTTATATCATAGATTATTTACAAAGAACTGCTTTCATTTTACATTCCAGCTATAAATTGAAAAACAAGGAGTTTATTTTATGAGATCAGAATAATATAATGTCAAATTCATTTAAAAGCAGTGAGATATAGTTATGGTTTTCCATGTGCCCTCACTACTGAGCCCTGTTTTCTAGGTACAGCCACTGTGCTGAAATACTACTTTTGTATTTACACTGGTATTTCTTTAACCTCTGAATTAGCTGAATTTCTTCAAAATCCTCTCCAAAAAGTATTCCATGAGCTTATAGTATTTAATTATAACAGTATGTAGTTAATATTGTTTCAGTGGCTCTGTAACAGTTTTTGCTAATATACAAGTATGTCCCCTCTATATTTTAGCAGCACATGAAAAATTAATTTCCGCCATTTTAGTGCTGATATTCCCACATGAGAAACCATCCCCAGCTATGACTTAATATATCATTATGGCAGACTATTGAAATAGGTTGCCTTGTGGTCTTCTAGGTGCATGTGGTGTGCCCATATAGTAATGTGAAATACAAAATCAAACATGCTTTTGTTTTTGCTGTTGTTGAATGAAAACAACATTGCTTTCCTTACTTCTGTCCTCAAATTTGGTAAAATCCAGAGAGATAACCTTCATGTTGTCTCTCTTTCTTTGACTTCTAAGCTTCCGAAACATGTGAATTTCTTTTGCTATTACTTGCATGTCTTCTTTCTAGGGGAGTCCATCTGTAAATAAGACTTTTTGTTTAAGGCTTTCTTTAAGGCATGTTTTTGTAAGTAAGTCATATGTATGTGTTTGTCTTCTCACCTTGATTTTATTTGTACTTGCTTGGTTTTTTTTAGTTTGAGCAGAGACCTTAGTTTCTACAGTGATGCTACCTAGTGCAAATATGTCAGAGCAGTCTGTGAGGATACTATGAATCTGACAGTTTCTAGAACAATGGGATGTTCTTTAGGTCTGCAGTATGACCTACATTAAGTCTAATGTAGTAAATAAAAGTTCTCTGCTTTTAGACTGCAAGTTTGTGCTGGTATTTAAGAGGAATTTGTAATCTGCTAGTATATTACTTGTTTTTACAGAGTGAGAAGAGCTAATTGATAAGTTATTGTCCGTTTTATGAATATAGGTTTTAGAAATAAAAGTTGTGTATGAGCTGAAGTGTTCTTTAAATATCAGAGCTGTAAATTTCAGTTATTTTTGCTTCTGTGTTAGGTTCACCTAGCTTACCTCTATTTAACCTATATTTAAAAAGAAAATCAGTGGTTTAATTCTACAAAATGTGTAATTAACAATCATCTCTAGATAAATTCAAAGTTGTTCTATGTTTTTTGCCTCTGTAGATTTTTCTTTTCAAAGTCTCTCAGTGAAGACTCCTTTTTTATAAACAGGGCCCATGGTTTCTGGATATCTGCTGGCATTTCAATTAGTGTTTGTTTTTGGTTTAGTTTTCCTTGTGTAATATTACTGTAATTTTTTACCTGAGTCTACTTACATGCAATCTATCAGTAGTGTACATTGTTTTAGAAATATCCCCTGGGCAGTTATTCTAATGAAATTATTTTTGAAATATAGTAAGTAGAACAGTTATTTTAGTTAGTCTGACGTAAGCAGTGAACTGTCATCCCTTGTCCTTCATTTCCCAGCTACAGTAAGCTCATGCCAGTCATTGATCAGACATAATTTGCAGGATTCTATAAAAGAAAGATTAAATAAGCAGTTGCAGTTTCCATTTTATTCTAGAATGTTTTTTGCTAATTCTGTTATAAAATATAGCATATAAAAGAAAGTAGTTCTTTTATAATGGAGTTTGTTGTGATAATAATAGGAAAAGTTATGCAAGTTCACTCTGTAATTGGCTCTGCTGCAGAAAAAGCTTCTGGAAATTTCTTTAAAATCTTTATTTTTCTGCATAAATGTTAACTCAAGTCCTCAACTGTTAATTGGAGATTATACCAAACCTAACTGTTAATGCTGATTTTTTTCCTTGTTTGTTTTTCTTTGTTTGTTTGTTTGGTTCTTGTTTGGGGTGGGTTTTTTTGGTTTTTCTTTTTGTTTGGTGGGGTTTTTTGTTTGGTTTTTTTTGTGGTTTTGGTTTGGTTTGGTTAGGGGTTTTTTTGTTTTTGTTTTTTTTTTTATTTCCCACTTAGTAATTGATGAATTTAGGGCAAAATGTCTGGTTAGTGACAACTAGACTAGGGCAGCTTCTGAAAAAACACTGTAGGATCTTAGGCCTTCACTCCAGTCAGAATAATTTATGCATTAAGTTCATTGTCAGTGGAAGTCTGAGGGCTTAGACCTTCAGAGCCTAATCAATAGCTATTTACACTTACCTGGAGCAAATCTTAACAGTCATGCAAAAGAGGAAACTGAAATAAAAAGGCTTGAAAATAAAGTTTCAAACACTATTATTTTTAAAATGCTTTTTCACTGCCCTGAGTGAAAAGGTATCCCTACCACTTGAGCTGAAAACTTCTGTACCATTTAGCTTGCTTTTACCTGGGTTTGAGAGTTTGATCTTCAGGATTGTTTGGTTTGTTTGGTGTGGGTTGTTTTTTAAATGTTTTTTCACCTTCTAGGAGCAGCATTCCTGGCTATAACAACAATTTATGCAGAGAGTGGTTCAGGATTTGTGTTGCCGAGTGCCTCTGCCAAAGCTGGTGTAGAAGCAATGAGCAAGTGAGTAATAGAGCAAAATGTGTGCTTTGGTTTTCACATCCTTAGGATGGGGTAATTGGTCTATAAAAATGGAGCTCATTAGCGTAGTCCCCCTATTTCACTGTACCAGAAGAGTTCAATCCAGGCTCCAGTATCCTAGCAAGAAGATAGGATGCTGGCAGCTTCTTACAGAGGGAAGTATTGTCTGCTACTGTTTTTTTTACAAGACAGAGATAAGGCCAAGTAGAACTACTTATTTTGGCAATTGCAAGTTCCAAAGTTTCTTTCACAGAGTTTTGATAATCAGGTTTTCTAGCATTCTCATAGGTGAACCAGCATAGGTGAGCAGCTATGAGGGGGACCTTCTACATTCTTTTGTCTGAGGAAAACACATGCCTGTTATTTGGGTGCAGTATAGTGTGGCTTCAGCTCTGTTTAGATTCATCAACAAATTTATTTCCTGTCACTATTTAAAATTAAAGACTGCAGTTCTACTTAGTTCAGAACAGTATCATGTTGATATATCCATGGTACTCAGCAAACAAAAGAATTTCTCTCATTTTTAATTTCAGGCTAGTCCTTCGTAGCACATAGATCTTTCCTCTGCACTTCAGCAGAAAGAATTGAATAGGTTGGCAGCCTTTTAGTAACTAGAATTCTTTATCTGGAAGAAAATGAGGGTCTGAGTAACAGTCTTGATTTCTGTTCTACAGAGCTGTAACGGAAATGTGTACTTTTCAGAGACATTATGATTCAGCTAATTCATTCACCATAGTAGATCCAAAGTACTCATCATGAGGAGAAAATGTCATAAAGCAAAACTATTCTAGTGGTACTGTTTTAAAATGTATCCTCTGTTTTATTTCAAAACATAATGTGAGAGCTGTGTTGCAAATGTTAGAAATGTATACTTGTGGGATAGTCTAAATTGCCACAGAAAGATGATGGCCTAACAGTTGTTTGGTAAGAAATTCAGGTGCCAACACCATCTGTGATTTGCAAGGGAGAAAGAATTGCTCCTTCACCCTGCTTTACCTATGATTACAATATTCCTCTCTTGGTGAATGAGATTTTTTTTTGCTTCTCTGAAATTATTTTGTTAAGCACAAAAAACCTTTTAAGTAGAAATTGTCTGCTTCAGGAATGTTCTAATATTTACACATTTGATTAAATTTTAATTTCTTTTTTTCTGAATAGTATTACAGTATTGTGTTTAAGATATTGATGCATTCTGTTAATGAATTTTTAGGTCTCTTGCGGCTGAATGGGGTAGATATGGCATGAGATTCAATGTGATTCAACCAGGTCCAATAAAAACAAAGGTACATGGCATGAAGTGAAACACAGCCTTGAATATGTTTTGTAGTACAGACTTAGCTTCACAACAGTCTAATTTTTCTGTAGCTGTAAATTCTAACATGATTTCCTTGATCATCAAGACTGTGCTTGAATATTGAAGACACTTCCCTCTTAGTCTATATGTAAAATGGGATTTCTTGAACTTCTGAGCCCTGCCACTGTCCCTTCTACTACACTTTATATGAACAGAACCTTTTTTTTTAGTGTTTGAAAGAATTGATATATCAAAGTACTTAAGGATGATTCTTATTTCTGTTTACTTAGTTTGTCAAGTGGAGTGAATTTTTACAGTTGTTGGAGTAAAGTCCCTGTTTCTGCCTAACCCCTAATTTTTAAATAAATCATCTGAAACGTTCCAAAATCTTAGAATCTCTTTTAGGTATATGAGAACAGAATCTCACTAGTTTTGTTGAAAATCTCAAAACTAGAAAAACTAAGTTGGCAAGGAAATGAGAAGCTTTGAAGTGTGTGAGAAGGAGGACTGGAGGGTTTGAAGGAAGTAATTCAGAGCAGCTGGAACAGGAAGAATAAAGAAAGCAGTCCTGCAAGAAGAGAAAGGAGGATCCATTTCCCATTGAATCAAATTATTATGATTATGAGCTCTAACAACTAATAATGGTATTACTTCTTCCATAAAATATTTCACAGTTGGTTTTTTTTTGTTGTTTTGGGAATAGAGGTGCAGAGTTGGTTCTTTTTCACTTTTTTGTGCGTTTGTTTTATTTACTATTCTTTCCTTTTTCCCTCTTGTCAGTTTTAGATGTTACACTGGAAAACTTAGTTTTGACTTTTTTCACTAGAAAGAAAAATAAGTGGCAGAATTAGCAGGATTATAAGAATGTTGAAATACCATTATAGAGGATCAGACCAAGAGTTCTCCAGGCCTTGTATCTTGTGTAATTTTAAGTAAGAGTACAAGAAAAACTTTTGGCAAGTTAAGGGATTTAAATGTCTATAGTGCTACATCGATTTAATATTCATTTTTTGAACTAATAGTTCAAAATATATAAATATATATATATATATATATATAATAGTATAACCTGCTTGAGATACTGTGTGTTCTTAATAAAATGCTACATTTGGAGTATGGTTCCAACTTGAAATTTTTCTGAAAGCACATTGCATAATCAAGGTTTTCTGCTTTGGGGGCAATATCCATGGCTTTAAATCATACTGTTTTAAGTCATGATGGGAAAAGAGTAAGGCATACAAGCACAACACTGTTAGGCTTATAAACTGGCAATTAAAAATATGGCAATAGAAGACTTAAATAGCATGCTTGCAGCCATGATTGCATGAATTACAATGTGCTTTAAATCATAACTCCAGTAATTTAACATAAATGTTGCTGATACATTTCTGATTTTGAGTGAGGAGGTTATTTCCTTGTGGAGGAGCAGAAAAAACCCCTTTTATTTCCCATGCCATTTAAAGCTGTTCAAGTACTAAAGCTTCCAATGACTTCCTTTAGCTTTAGCAGTTGCTGCAATTTAGTTGAACTTGATGGGTTTTTTTTCTTTTCCATTTTATTTACTCTGTCATCTTTAATTTATTTCTGGTCACTTTCCTGTTCCTCTTCTCCCCTTGTTCCTCTCCTCTGTCCATGCAGCAATTTTGAGTCTTGGTTATGTCCTCAAATGTTTATCAAGGGTGTTTGAGGGAAAAAAAGATGATTAAACCCTTTTGTTTTTCACAGATAGATGGTGGGTAACTATCCCAAATGGATTAAATTCCAACTTATCATCAGTAGATGCATATCAGTGCAACAGGGATAAATTGCTTTTCTTTTCTACTTCTTTCTTTTTCATGCTACTCACAATTAGGGTGTAGACAGCTTACTCACAAATATTAACTTCTATATTGTGTATGTGGAGTCAAATCTCTGTTGGATTTTATTTTCTGATGTTGTTATAACTTTTTTTTAATGTTCCTTTTAATTCTCAGGGTGCTTTTAGCCGCCTTGACCCAACAGGCACATTTGAGAAGAGGATAATTGAGAGGATTCCCTGTGGTCGTCTGGGAACTATAGAAGAAATTGCAAATCTTGCTGCATATTTCTGCAGTGACTATGCAAGCTGGGTTAATGGAGCAGTGAGTTTTGGTTGATCTTGTTTGTACAATTAACATGATGATGGTGTGAGCATTGCAGATATTTTTTTAAAGCCCTGGTTTCAGAAATGAAACAAAACATCTTAATTTAAAATTCTTTACAAGTATTATTAATCTTTTAAGTGTAGTGCATGGTTGTTAGCACCTGTAAAAGGAACTTTTAAAAGTGATTGTATTGCATTATTTTGAATATGGGCATTTTTTACCCAAATCAGTAATATTTATTTTCACAGTTCATAACAAGGGAATACTGCATAAATCACACAATTACTAAATATACCGTTTGTGCTCTTTCTAGGTTATCAGAATGGATGGTGGAGAATATGTTTCTATGGCAGGAGAATTCAATGATTTGAAGAGGGTATTAATTTCCTTGTTTGCTATTTTACATTCAGATACTTTGATGTGCAAGTATTATATGAAATTTCAATAAAATCTCTTTTCTTTTGTTAGGTTACCAAAGAGCAGTGGGATATGATGGAAGCAATGATTAGAAAAACAAAAGGCTCCTAAAGTACATAACTTTATGGTGGAGATTCTTGGAAATAACCACTACTTTTTCATTAATATTTAGAAATAACCAATTGAGAAATAGCCTTCAAAATCTTTTTTATGCTAATTTCAATAAAATATTTTGAAATTGTTGTATTTTGAATATAGTTTGTATATTTTTCTAATGTAAAATCTATTCTGTTTCCAATAGTGAACAACATTGGTCACTAATATTTCATTGGTTTTTAGATTGTCTTACATAGCCATGCTGTGGTCTACAGTCAGCCTTTTTTTTTTTTTTTTCATCTTCTGAGGATTTTTTTCTCATATATATGCAAGTGTCTCTTAATACTGTAATACCAGTAGTGTTTCAGTACTATCATAACTGAATGTAACCATTAATCTGAAGAGAGAAACAAAATACTAAGTCCTAATCTTCACACTTCAATAAGAAGTTCTACACTTGCAGATACAGTTTCACATTATTAGCAGGACTGCATACACTGAGAAAAGATGTAACTCCTGTGGTTACTTAGGAAGTCTTGAAATGCCTATCTGTCTTGGTCTCATCTTTTGTGACATTTTCAGTCTGTTAATTATCTTTTTCTGAACTTTAAAAATGGCATTTACAGACCTGCAGTGCCTTTCTAAGGAGCTTGCTCTTTGTCATGATGAAGTTAATGTTCTTGAAAATGAGAAGCCAAAAATCATTTGTTATTACATATGTGTGACTATGGCAGCTCTCCATAAAGAGCGGTTTATTTAAGACCGTTAAAGGGATGTTAGTATATTGGGACTGACAGTGTTGAAACCTCATTTGTTGAAATGTACAAAAAATCCCTAGGTTTCATTTGCATTCACAGGCTGGTACTAAAGAAACTTTTAGATGGCATTACCTCTGAATCTAGTCAATTTAGCCATCCCAGATAAGCAGATGATAAAAAAATTGCTCTCCCTCTTTTATCCAAATTTAGAGTTGGTAGATTTTGTCCCTCATGCCTCAGACAATGGCTGGAATTCTTCAAAGAAATTATCAGCCTCTGGCCTTTACAACCTGAAACCAGTGTCTTTTTTTTTTTTTTTTGGTGTTTGACCAGGGCTCCAGCCTGTCCCCACATACAAGCATGTACATAGTTTTATATGCTTTGAGACTGACACAGTGTTTTAAGAGTCAGAACAATAGAATCAATTTAAGGATGTCTTCCTTTAGGTGCTGGTGGCAGTCATTTATTTTTCCACACAATCCAGGGCATACTTAACATATGCCAACATCTGACTTTGAAGGCCTTATTACAATTTGATTGCCTTATTACAATTCTGAAGCAAGCTAAGATGTATTCTGCTGAAAGTGTGGACTCTATTAGTGCAGGTTTCCATGTGCCTTTATCCTGTGAGTGATGGTCCTGTGTGGGATTTAACAGGCACTGATAATAAAACAAATCAACTATGTTTATTGGAGCAGCCTTCAAGGTGTTCTTGAGCACAATGTAAAGCTATTTTATGACAACTTGGGTTTGGTAGGTGTGTTGTCAAGATCAAATTCTGACATGACAGCCATGTCTTTTCCCCAAAAAGTGATTTAATTGAGAAGTTAGGCCCATATATACTGTTTTTTCCCCGTCATCCTTTGCATATAATTATATTGTCTCCTTGTATGGGACACAGTTGCATTTAAGACTTGGACATTTGAAAAAAAGTGCTTCAGAGGAAAATTCAAATGTATGTTTGTGAGATGTGGTAACATCAATTATTTCTCTGGAATGTCTAGTAGGTTATCCTCTGGTGACAGGCTGTCAATAAAAATAAGTTCATATCAGTCTCTTGCATCTGTGGATTTCTGTGACTTACCATAGCTAAGTGTGTTGTGTGGTTGAAGTGCTGGACTGAGACTGGAGATAACCATGTTCAGTCTCTGAAATTGCCATAGACTTCATGTGACCTGAAGTTATTTCTGTGGCCTGTGAACAGCAGGACAGGTGTACTTTGCAGTATTCCCTCAGAGCCGCTCATCTGAAGCAAGAAGACTGGCGAGTTCCTTTTAGCTCACAGAACAGGTCCTCTGTGGGGCACAGGTGGGAAAGATCAAGAAAGAGGCATATTCCAAGTCTGAACATGAAGCTGGGATCCAGTTTATGTTTGGCTTTGGGGGCTAGGAAGCACTTCTCCCTGTCATATAGCTCTCTTCCCTGTGCATAATATAATAGTAACATAGGATAGCAGATTTTCAGAATATTGAAGGGAGGCCTCTTAAAGCCTGTCTTATAAAGAGATACTGGGGATTTATTTACTAACAGAATGTTTGTCATTTGTAGAAATGGGTACTGCTTCTTTTACCTGTTAACTGTTCATAGCTAAATGAATTATTAATTGTAAAGTGACAAAACCCCTATTTTTAAAGCGATGGAACCAGAAAGCACATTTTAAGTTTTAATGAGCATCTATCATAAGAATACAGTTTCTTTTATCTTGCTTATGCCAGTGACATCCATTTCAAACTACACAAGTCAGTTGCTTTTAGATGCTGAACATTTTGTCTTGACAAGGTATATACAATATGCAGGTTTTAGAAATGGCATATAATGTTTTAAGAGTTATATGTTACTTAACTTACAAAATACTTGCTAATACATAGACTTAGTTAAGTGAAAAACATAACTCATCTTGTCATCCACTGCTGCAGGAGAATGGAACAGTCTGACTGGGACACATTTCCTTCAATAAGAGTTGTTAGACTTGCTAGGGTCAGGAAAGGAACATTACTATGAAGACATGAATCCTAAACACTCAAGTTTATGTTTTGCCTAAGTACAGTGTAATTGTTACTGAAGTAGCAACACATGATATCTGAACTCAGGAAAAGAATAAGAGGAAGAAGCTTTATGGCTTCTACTTAACCCAGGCAATATCTGATTTGGAAACTCCAAAATAAGCTGTTCCTAAATGCTGATGAGGATTAGACTGTCCTGAAAAAGGCATCAAATATTGCTAAAACCCAAGAGGTGTCCAATCCATATGCCCCACTGCTTTGTATTACTCAGAGACTGAAATAAAGCACAGTCATCACAGCTACTTTATTCCAAACGTAGCTAAACTGGCAGGAGAGGCAGTGTCCATGTGTCTTAGGCTGGCATATTTGCCCTGAGATTATTACATTTCTCACCCTGAGATTGCTAGCGAGCCCCAATGTAAAGGGAAGGATAAAAAAAATTATTGCTTTGTGGCAAATCATTTTATGTAGTTGGAGGGACAGGACTGTGGAGGAATGAGTCAGAAAAGGGGATGGTGTACATTGGAGATTGCAACAGGAGTCAGTAGGGTTGCAGAGGCAGTTTAATTTTCATGAGTCATAAGGATGCTTCCCTAAAATCCAAATACCTTTTTGAAAATGACTTTTGTATGGTCCATCAATGAAAGGTGTTATCACTTCCATGAGCTCAGCTTGGAGACACCCACAAAGGGGATTCATTGTCTGTTTTCAACTGAAAAGTACATCTTGTCTGCTTAATTAAATCTTGAAATTGCCCTTTTTATTTCTGCTGGTGATTTACTGTCTTGAACTTGTTACAATTTATTAGATTAATTTAGTGCTGCAAAAGTGTTATTGTGCTATAGTAGGGGCTTATCAACAAGTTATGAAAATCATTTAAGATTGCAAATGAGAGAAATCTGTTTATTTCCTCTTCACTATGATACCAGAACTTCTCTCAGTCTTTAGTTCTCCTAGTTCTGGGAACTCTCTCCTCTTGAATATTTTAATTACTGTTGAGAATATTGCTTTTATTTCCCAAGTTGAGGATTTGCTTTACAAATAGAGGATGATACTATGTGAGGGAACTGTGAGTTCCTAGTACTGGCTTCCAAGTTCATGTGAACTGCTCATTTATATTTTCTTTTTTTTTTTTTTTCCCCATACTGATAACATGTAACTAAAGACACTGAATTGCAAGAAATTTGCACCACTGTCTCTCTCCAATGTAGCATCTTATGTTGTAACTGTAACTTGTGTTGTAAATAAGTAATGCCACTTGAACGAAGGTAACCCCACAGTCTTTTATGTGATCATTTAATATGCAATAAAATGAAATAGTCTTTGGGATTTGAGTGCACTGACCTGCTTTTAGTTGCTGAAGAACAACTTCAGTTGATTTCATAGGGAATTGGAGGTGCTCAACACTTCAGAAAATCAGGCCATGTATATTCAGGTGCCCAAGTATGCATTCTGTATCTTTTCAAAGCCACAGCAAGTAGGAGTGGATTTCAGTTGCCCTCCGTAACCAGTGGCTGTAACCATGATTATGATGAGGGCTTAGTAAAACTCAGGAAAAGCAAACCTTATGTAAAGAAACACAGCCTTAACCGAGGTTTAAGGGGAGTTTAGCAGCAGTGTGTATGTATTTAATTCATTGACGAGGCTCATTTTGCATAGAAGTGCTGATGACTGTCAGCACCCTGGTCTGTATTTGACATTTGCCCATGGAATATGGTGTTTAGAAACTTCATCAGCTTGCATGGATAATACTTTCAAAGGTGGATAACTAAGTGCTAAACAGGGAGGATTAGATCAGTGCTATGATACTGCACATGAACTGTTGATGATAGAACAGTGAAGCAGTGAAGGAAAGAAGGCCAAAGTACTTGTTTCAAGGGTTGTGTTCAATCCTGATTAAGTTGTTGGTGGAAATTCACATGATATTCTCCATAGTGGTTAGCTGAGCAGTGTTAATGGCCCCTGAGGTGCCCTGATGGACAGTGCTGTGGGCCCAGGTAGAAGCAGGCACTCACTCAGCCTGACCTGGTACTGTTAAGGTTTACTTCTGTCAGCAAACACTGCATTTATAATGCCAAGGGTTTGAAGGGTCTCATTGTTACTAGTTTGCTAGTTTGTGCTTTAAAATTTCTAGAAGATGACCTTCTTTGATTTGAATACCTAGTGCTATGTTAAGTTTTACTCTGTACACATTTAAACTAGAATGGGCTAAAATATTTCACGGCATACTTGTGATTTGTAGGACAGTGGGTTTTGGTATTTGTTAGCATGAGTGTTTCTTTGCATGTTTCTTTTAGTAAATTACATATTTATAGGCAGCAAAATGGTTAATAGCTTCAGTAAAGAGGATCCCAAGTAGTTCTGTTTCAGTTTCTGTGTTTAGCTGGAATATAGCATACCTGCATTACATCATGTAATTAATCTTTGTGCATGCTACAATTTTTCTTTGGTCACGAGATGTCTACCAGAAGAAGAAATCTTCCCTATCATCACCTCTCTTATTATTATGCCTTGTTCTGCCCCTGACATTTAAAAATCAGTCTTCCCAGGAGTGATTTAGAGTTTAAAACCTGGAGGTTTTACAGCAGTTTTGACTTAGCCATACTTGTCACAATTTGCTTTGCACTGACATTAGACACCTCTGCCAGAACTGGGGTTCTAAACTGCTGTCTTTTTATCCAAGTTTTATTTAAGAGAAATAACTGCAGGAAACACCCTGCCTGTGAGTGACTGAGACCTGCTTTCTGTGTTGTGTCCTGCAGCAGAGCCAGCTGGGGGGCAGCAGCAGTAGCACAAGGATCACTTCAGGATGGATCTGTGACAGTTACCTTTACTTATGTTCAGGAAGTCAGATTTCAGTTTCTGTGGTGACTCTGTCAAAACACTTTAAAAGCTTTATCTCTCACTGTAACGATGTAGCAAACATATCTTTACACACAGGTTTGGGGCTTTCTTCTTTACACTTTTAAAATGTTAAAATAAGGCAAAATCCAGGGTTTCAAGTGGACAACATAACAATATCAATCATTTATTGTACTGATAGGCAGATTCACTGTTCCTTCACTTCATGTACACAATTGTATTTCACATTGCATAGAGAAAAGGAGACAAGCAGGTAAGACGTTAAATCACTGTGCATGGAGTGGGAGTAAAACAGTGAGAATGAACTGGTTTGACCTTACTTTAGTTTTTTGTGTGGATTTTTTTCCCAGCAAGACCCCATCTAGCACCACCTACCCCTTAACCTTCTGAGGCTCAGGCTGGAGAGAGCCCAAGGCCATTCCTGAAATGGTATTTAGTTGCTTGAGTTCACCTGAGGAATTCAAGGATTCATTTCAGTGGGAGCTCATTGACTGTAATCTTGAAGGACTGAGCCTCATTGTTTGAGACACATTTCAGATGAAATGCATTTGGTTCCATATGTTAAATAAGACACAAACGCATCTGTGAAGTTGTATATAGCTAATCTGTTAACCTGGAATTGCTTCCAGAACAGTTGTCCATGGAGGCAGCATAGGTTTATTGGCATTAAGAGACAGCCCAATTTCCTTCCTTCTCCAGTACTTACTGGGAGCAGTGGCCTGGACATTCATGAAGTTGTCTGGCATAAAATTGGTGTAAAGTAAAAAGGGAGCCAGGCCAAAAAAACCCCAAGGATGCAAGAAGATAGGGCTGCTTCATAGTATAGTTCCCATTTAAAAAATACATCTCTAATATAATAAAAAGCAGAGCCCACCATGTAAACTAAATTACTAAATTGTTATAAAATCTGTACTATTTTTTTCTTCATTCAATGTCAAATTTTTATGCTAGTGAGATAGACTAGTAATTCAATGTAAGATCCAAGGAGGCACATTTTTTTTTAAAATAGTCAGTTTGTCCTTTACATGGTACAGATACAAGAATCCAGGAGATACACAAACTAGACACCAATAATCTTAGGATATTAAATTTAATTATAGATTACACAGAATATGATGTAAAAACAGCAATTTACTAGAATAATTATAACCTGCAAAATGTGAAAATAGTTTAGAAAATGGATTGTCATATTCTCTGACACAGCAATAGTCATGAAAGGTACACTTATAATATCATATGTTAATCTGTGTATTAACTATACTACCTGTCATTTAGCCAGGATTTCAAGACAGATTAAAGGCATTTATTTCTGAAGTGCCTATGTTTAAATTCAGTAAAACAGCTAGATTGAGAACACTAGATTTTTATCAACTACTGCATGGAGATCTATTCCAGATAAATGCTTTGTCTATATGCTATGAATTCGTAATGAGAAGAGTAATTGTAAGACTGCAGAGAGAACAGACCTGTAAGTGGGTGGTTTAACAACTCAAAATATTTCTTAGTGCCTTATTAAATTTTTGAAATCAGACATGCCAATGTCTCTTTCCTATTTCAGACCTAGATCATATTTAATCTGAATTCATATTTTATAATTAAAAACCCCACATTTATTTGTTTTGGGAAAGATATGTGTACATGTGTAGATCTTTTTGTTATGTAGTTTAACAAGAAATGTTGCAAGTGTCAAAGGATATGATGACCACAGCAATGTCAGCAGGTTTAATTTTTCTCCAGCCGTGTTTATGAAAGCAAAAACCCAACCAAAACCAAAACCAACCCTGACATATTTAGTTTCTTTGTGAATATACAGACTGGCCCAAACACTGACATTCTCTTTATCAATCTTATTGTTACAAAAACTGTACATTACAAACAGTATAGAAACAAACTGAAAGGAATGTGCCACACATCCTGGCTAATTTTCTATATGCAGTTTAAAAATACAGCCTACTCCCTTATAGTGCACAGTTATTGTGTAGAGTACATCACTAGTTAAGTGGACATGATAGAAGAGCTCTAGTTTTCCTCAGCACAGAGAATAAGAGCCAATTCTGCTCGGTAAAGCTTTCCTCCATCAGACAAGGCCATGATGCTTTTCTTGTATGTTGCAAGGTTGGTAATGTCTAATTCCTATTTAAAGAACAGATAATGCTTTATAATCCTGTTTAGTTATCAGCATGAACAAGTTTACTTCCAATGGCAGGAAATGAGAAAAAACCCCAAGTATTCTCAGCCTGTCCACCAGTGACACACTAAAATGTTTTTATTTATTTGTATGTTATCCCTTATATGATAGCCCTATGTTAGCTTGCTGCTAGCTGGTGTCTCAGAAGCAAGCAAGCTCTTGACAGTGTAACTGTGTAATCACAACTCCCCTAGTTCAGGATTTACACTGCTATTATTTCCACCACAATTTTTAGTTGTACTTTGACTTCAGGAATTATGACTTAGAAGCTCTATATTTATCTTATTAGGGTGGATTAAAGCGTCCTTAAAATCCAAATTAAATCTAATCTCTAAGGGGAAAGAAGCCCTCTAGGATTACCTTTTTGTTCTTTTCACAGAGATCCTTCAGTAGGGCATCAAGTTCATTTTCATCTATATAGCCATTGCCATCCTGAAAAATACCATTAAACATAAGTTTAAACATTTATTTTTAGTTCCACAGGTTATAGCTAGTTCTCCACAAATTCAGAAAATAAGTGCCAATAAACTACACCATTAATAAAAACAATTTTTAAGACTTACTTGATCATACATCTCAAAGGCATTATTGAATTCTTTTGCACACATTTTGACACCCTAAATGCCAAAAGGAAAACAAACCCATTAATGACACCAGTTATGTGTGATGGTAACAGGTTACCTGAAGAATGTGAATATTCATACCTGAAATTTAATAAGAAAATTTTCCTGTACAGGGAGCAGTCTTTGGAGAGAAAAAAAAAAAAAGCAAAGGTCAAAATATTTAACTGTTCCCATTACAACACTTGGTATATGATATTTGTTGTGAAAAGAAACAGAAGACCTACCTGGCCAGTTCAGTAAGCTCCAACTTTCCATCATTGTTTGCATCAAACATCCTGAGCTGAAAGAATATATAAATTTACATTGATAATCAAAATAATCAGCCTAATGAAGTAAACACTTATTTGGAAAACTTATATCCAATTAACTTTGTCCTGACATGATGTCCCCAGGTCACATTTGCTGTGTAATGCGTTTATTTTAAGTACTGACTAAGTAATTTATAGCAATTAATTCTACTGCAAAATCTTGATAAGAAACCAGATAAGCAATTCTGATTAACCTGTGGTAAGGTAGGTCTCAGCCTGCCTACACTGCTGAATGAATGTCCTGTGTGAGAAATTTGCATGTAATTATTTATAAATGAGAGGAATGTTGATGTGATAACATTTTACTTTTGACTTCATGTCATGATTGGGTAATAGAATCATTGTTCTCTATTCATAAAGATGAAAAACTGTTGGGTTAAGTACAATAGAATCCAAGGCATTCAATTCCCAAGACAGAAAACAATAGGCATTTTATTCAATTGAATAGGTCTAACTATTTAAATATAGACAATATATTTTTTACTGTGATGTATTAAAAAAAAAAAAAGTGAACAGATGTTGCAGATGATCCTATTTTCTTGATGGTATGAAAATAGGAAAATAAATCTCTCCAAAGAAGCATAATTAAATTACTGTAATAACTATGTTATGTAATTTCACAAAATAAGTGATTATTATTTCTAATAATTTTTAATAACTCTACTATTAAAGTGTTTTCCTTTGAGGCCTTGAAAGGATGAGTTTCCTGCCACTTGAAAGGCACAAACAGCTTATAATAGCTGTTAGAAGTAGATGAAGATATTGCTCCTGCATAGGACTTTCTCTTCCAGTATTTATGTCTGTATAATTCAATTTTTTACTTTCAAACATTATATTGCACTTGCTGTATAAAAGAGTCACAAAAGCAGCAGATTACAAAGCATTGCATTGAAAGCACCCCCACCCACACTCCATCCCATCACCTGCAATTCCAGTAATTTTAGACGTAATTCATAGATAAGAGGAAAAGCAACATCCTGTACCAACATATATATACATAAACATATATCCTTTTAAAGAGGGATATAATGTAATGCAATGAAAAAAGCCCTAATTTCACTTTGTTAATACACAATAAAAGACAAAGGATATCAGAAAAAAGTGACCAATTCTATGAACATTTATTTCTACACAACACCATGGTTCCTTTTAACACTTCCTTCCTTTGTATAAAAGCATCTGCCTTGTGTGCATTTCCCAGGAAAACAGATTTGCATTTGAGGGAGGTGAGCAGTGGCAGCTGTGAAGTGAACTCACTTTGTATTTTGATGAGTTTTTAGTGGCTGGCTCTGCCTGCCAGCAGCTGCTCAGGACTGTGTGTTTTTTATTGTCCTTCTGTTTTCTGTAGAGATGATTGGAGAGCTGGGCTTATTTTTTGTCTATAAAAACTAAATTCTTTGTCCATGTGTGTCTCTGCAGAGGCCAGAACAGTGACAATTCTAAGTAAATGGTTTATACTGGTACAATGAACCAGCAGACTTTTTCCAGAAGAAACACAAGTTTTGTTCAGCCAATCTTAAGCCAGTTTGAGGCCTAGTGCATCTACCTAGCACATTTTTGATTGTTATAAGTATTTTAGGATGAAAACAAGCTGGTAAAACAAAATAAAAACAAACAAAAAAAAAAAAAAAAGTAGATTTATACATTTCCTGAAGACCAGAATTCTGTCTTTTTTTTCTTGAAAAGTCCATGCAGAAGCCAGTACTGGTCCTTACCATGGAGTGCCATAGCAATGGGATGGATGGATTGTTCAAAGGATGGGATGACCAAGGAAGCACAGTTTTGCTATAGTGTTTATCTAAAATATCGATTATCTTCCTTGAAGCAAGTGGAGAAGGAAACTGTGAGATATTTGTAAATCTAAGGAAACCACCATGCAGTGATGTCTTTTAAGACAAGAGACAGACACAGCACTGAAAATGGCAAAATATAGAAAGTAACACCAAATTAATTTGATCTAAACAATATAATTATGACAATAACAATTTTGCTCCTATGAAATGTGAAGACTTTGGTTTTACAGCCAGCAGCATGAGGGAGCAAAACAGGGAAAATACAATGGCATGGCATGATATTATATAAATACCAAGAAGGTTAAAAATTCCTGGACTTTTTGAGCAGTACTGCCCATTAACCCATTATGGGCAGTTACTGAGTAACTTCCCATTAACCCATTATGCCTTTAAATAAACTTACCATTATTTCTGTGTATTCCGTTAGCTTTGAGTCATCAATCTGCTTATTTGCTTTCTGTAATAAATCTTTCAAGAAGCTCTGTTGAAATAAATGGAATAATAGGTGAATTTCTATCTACAGTGAAAAATGTTTGACTTGCTAACTTCAGATTAAAGTAATGGGAAATACTATTTAGCTTCCACTTTAGTATTTACTACTGAAGTTCCAAGTAAGTAGGAAAAAATAGTTATTAACAGCTAAGAGTATATGTTTCTTTTGGTAAGTTAAAGTATATTGCATTTTATTTGGAAAAAGTAACTAATAAAACTTCCTGTATTGTGGGCCATTTGTTGTATTGTGAATTTGGGAAAAAAGTTTGGCCTTCAGGTATACTGCTTCTTAATATGCACTATCAGTAAACTAAACTAATTAACCTTGGGTCTCCTTGAAAACTTGTATGCCTAATCACTTCTTGCAGCATCTGAACAATTTTACAGAAAGGATCAATGATTAATTGAGTTTTGTCCTTGCCTATGGCATTACCTGATGCTGGAAGTGAACATTGTTTCTTCCTACCTTGTATTTTAAATGTGTGCAGCCAATTTCATTGCATTTTTGAATGAGATTTTGATGTCATATGATTTGAAACACCAGCCATTTTTACTTTAAAAAAATAAGATGCTTTTCACCCATTCCGTTTTTTAAATTTCTGTACTAGATCTGTGACATTAAAAAAAAGGAAGATACCAAATTTTAAAGCAAGGGCATTACAAGACCTGAGGAAGGACCTAATTCCTGTCATCAGCTGGAGTGTCATTATCCTTGCATAATTTTTGGCCACATTTCAAGACAGAAAATGGGAGAGCTTATAGGAAAACATACTTGTATTCCTAGACCTGAATGCAACCATGTCAATAGTTGTATGAGTAACACTCCCTATAGTTCCTTTAGCCTGGCCCCCTCCAGCCTGGAGGCCCTTCCTGGTAGCTTGTATAATGAAGAACACAACTGAAATGTTGTAAATGGACGTTACAGAAACCTGTTTAATCTGGTGGGCTTCAATGGAAAATCGAACTGGAAGGGAAATTAAAAGGCTATTCAGTCCATGTCTCAAGAAAGGATTCTACCTATCTAAACTTCCTGAATTAGTTTCTGATCTGAGCTATTGCCAAACAGTTCCTAAATACAGGCAGTGATGAAGAGTCTGCCTCCCCCTTAGACAACATATTCTACTGCCATTACTATTGTTAGAAAGTTTTCTTGATTTCCAGCTTAAATTTCACTTACAAAGTTGTAAGTGGGTGTACTCCTCTCATAGCAAATACTTAAAAATGTTTGGGCTTGCCAAGAAATACTGATCTAAAAATAAATCTGGACATTTATGTCTTACTTTCAGTGTTAAAATGACCTCTTTCTCTGAGGCAAACGAAACCTCACAGCACAAGAGAGATGAACCATTAGAGATTCAGTTAAAATGTCTTCTTTCTTCAGCTGGCCCTCAATCAACCCTGCCTTTTAAAATCTATTTTAAAATATAGCAGTCAGCAGGCATCATCTAACAGCTGGAGAGTTCTCAAGTGCTACCTTTTCCTGATCCTGCAACTTTAAAGACACTGGCCTGGCACACCCAGTCAGCAGAAGAACAGGCTTGTCTGCCTGAGGGTTACCCTGAGCTTAGATCCTCAGCAAATGTCACACAGATATCAAACTCAAAAGAGAAAGGGAAAAGGAAAAAAAGATGTGAATTTTCTGTCACGGATTTCTTTTCTGAGCAGAAGAACAGGAAAGATTTTGAACAGTTTGATCTCCTGGTGCTTTATTTAAAACTTACATAATTCTTTTTTATACCACATATGGACAAAATAGTCCAAATTAGATGGATAAACAAAGGTAGCTCTCTTGCTATCAATTGCTTTGATTCCTTTGAATGTAAAGCTATAATAATGAATCAAATGCAGTTGAACTGTGGAAAATGGCACCTTTCTACTCAGAAAGCTGTTGTATATGAACATCTCTGCTATGAAGAAAGGCAGAGAGAATTGGGACACTTAAGCTTGGAGAAGAGGAGCTTCAGGAGAACATCATCAAAGTATATAAATACTTCAAGGGAGGGTGCAAAGAGGATGGAGCTAGGCTACTGACAGGACCAGAGGCAATGGTCACAAAGTGAAACACAAAATGTTCCCTCTGAGCATCAGGAAACACATTTTCACTGCAAGGATGACACAGCACTGGCACAGGTTGCCCATGGAGGCTGTAGAGTCTTCATTCTTGGCGACATGCAAAGGCCATCTGAACAAGGTCCTGGGCAACTGGCTCTGGGTGATGTTGCTTGAGCAGAGGGGTTGGACCAGATGGCCTCCTGAAGTTCCTAACAACCACCCAGTGATTCCGTGGCACTAACTCAGCATTGAAAAAATTGATGTTGGTTGTATGACTAGGGAAATAAAATCACTCTTGCTTCAAGATTTCTTAACTGTGCAAGGTTGAGATGGCTAACCTTGATTCTGCTCTTATTTGTGCATATTAAAGCTGATACCCAAGTCCTACTAGGTTAACCAAGCAGAGGCAACACAATTCCATTTGTCTAGCAGTATTAGAGTTAGGAAATTGTAGGGTTATGTGGTACTTGAGACAGCATCAACTGTCCAGCAGTATAGTGATTGACTATGTAGTGATGCTCTTAAGAAAAAACACAACAAAGCAGCTCTTTTCCCTAAGAGGCAAAAAAATAACCAACATAGCTGTCAGAGACTCATGTTGCTTTCTTAATCTTTCTTACTTCTAAGCTACCTGATACCCTAAGTCATTTGATACCAACACTGATCTGAATTAAAACATGGCTTAAAAAAATATTGATTAGATTAGAGTTTCCCTTTAAATAATTTACTGGTGATAAAAACATCAGCTAATTGTATTGCATTTTTTGTCACGTTTGAAATGCAAAAACATGCACAGGTGGGTGTCTGAAGAAAGAGATAGCAGCACAGGCTATAATCCAACCCCTGTTCTCATGTTGTGCATGCTCATAGATACTGGTTTACCTTAAGTTCTTCAGAATCAATGAAGCCACTGTGGTCACTGTCATATTTCCTCCATGTCTGCAATCAGAATGTGAATGCTTTAATGATATGTTCATGGCAAGCAGGACTTTGATGGTTTTATATCAGACAACTTTTCATACTGTACCTGCATGAAATCTTCACTTGACTTTAGCTGCTGGCATCTGAAGAACAACAGGAAATTCTCTTCCGTTGGCAATACCTGAGCAAGCTGTAAAAGAATTTAAGAAAGACTAAATTTTGGCTCTTCATCAGGCCAGCTGAGCCTGTAATAGAGCATGAAGATTTTTAAAAGTGTGTGGAATTCTTTGTGCTCATACTGCCGCTGCCATGTTGTGGCCTGCTTGGAAGCTTCATCCTGCTAGCTGAAGTGTTTGGAAGATGCCTCTGAAAGGCTTCTGGCCTGCAGCTTTGTCATAGTTATCAAGGTCAAACAGAACTCGAGGTCTGAGAGAAGGGAGTGAGGTAGCACTTTACCAAAAAGGTAGCTGGGGAAAGGGGAAAAAAATTCACCCAGGCAGAATTAGAATCTGTATTAAAATCCACTGAATCAGCGTGAAGGGAAAGCATAACACAAGGACTCACAGAGGATAAGTGTGAAGGGCCGTGAATTAGAAAACAGAAATATATACCGCTCAGATACCAAGGAAGAGCAAGAAAGAAAGGAACTCTGACATGAAGAACATGTGTGTAATGTAAATGGTTAAATATAGGGAAAAGCCAGGAGAAAAAAAACCCAGAAAATAGGGAGGGTAAGGGATGGCAGTTCTCATTTGTCAGTCACAGAGATGTGTTCAAAAAGAGCTATAAATACCAGAAAGAAATCAAGAGGGCTTTTAGCCTTGCAAAACCAGGGATGGTTCTTCCAATGCCTCTTCTCTACAAAAGGCTTTTTTAAAATCAGACATTATTGTACTGATTATTGAAAATGTTCATTTACTATAACTCAATTTTGGCAAGTGACAAATGTAGAAGATGGAAAGTATGCTGTATAATTTAATGTAAAATCATGATTTGTTTTTAACAAAAGCCCAATTTTTTTTTCTGTCCTCAAAATGTATGAAATATGTTTTGATTAAAAAAAAACTTTTTACTTGAAGAATAGACCAGCTGTGCTTACTATGGAGAAAATGGAGAAAGACAGATTTCTTAGCTGCATTCTTTTATGTAAAATGACATCTGCAGACTTTCTGGAGTCCCATCTTAAAATTTTGATTCAAATTTTTGTTTTTCTGCATTTGTTTTACACCCTCAAATCTTTTGTTCTGCCTATTTCAGTGCTATTGTCTAATTGCTGAGGCTTTTTTATTGGGAACCAGCAGAGCCATAAATGACTTCAGCTCTCACCTCACAGACACAACAAAGTTATGGAGACATATCTCTTGTTTCTCTAAAATCATATGTTCAAGGAATCGTTTAAATTCTTTTAGTGTCGGTACAGCTGAAAAGACACATCAGAGCACTCTCCTTGCAGAAATGGCACAGATGATGACAGGCTGTCAGGCCCATCAGAGCCTTCTCAGTGCTTTTCCTAAGTGGCTGAACATGAAATCAAAATCAACCCAAGAAATGCATTTTTGTCAGCAGCTTTCAAAACCTACTCCATTATAAATAGCATATACACTTATGGGTAAGTATGTATTTATGTGTACACAATAGCTAAATGTGTGTAACTTAGTCCTGATTTATGAAAAAATGTCTTTATTACTTCATGACAGAAAAGCTTTGATTTTTAGAGCGTGCTCCTATTTAACAGCAAATGTTGAATGGAAGAACTATTCAGAATAAAAAAGATAGTTTGGGTGAAGTGACTGATTATAACAATGGGAAAGGATTTGCTTGTGTCAAAAATATAAATAAGATGTCGTTCAATGACATAGGTAACTCCTGTGAATTTTGCAAGGGCACCATAAAATAGTAACTGTCCAAAGGATCATTAACAGCTTATTAGCAGTACCAAACTGTAATTGAGGCACCGAATATATTACCTCTGAAAGAAAATTACCTTATTTTAAGCTATACCTCTCACCCTTTACAAGTCTCAGGGGAAAGCATTAAATTGCTTTTTGTGGAAAACTCTGCAGTATTAAAGGGATGAGTAGATTGTGTGGAAACTGGTTCAACTTCCCAGTCCCAGTTTTAAACCACTATCAAGAAGAAAGATGGAAACCTGCTGCTATTTTAAGTGATGACTTCTTCGTGGGGATAAGCATAGGGGGACTTTGTGAGCATCTTTGAGTAAGAGTGCAGACCATTGCAAGTCTGTGTATGGCAGCAATAGAAGTTTAGTGAGCCTTGAGCTTTGCTGCTTTTATGGAGAAGGTTGGTTGTCTCTGGATCGCAAATAACAGAGGACAACTACAAAGCCTGAGACTGGTTTGACTCCTCTCTGGTCAGCTGCAGGCTGAGGAATGTCTTTATAGGCTAAAAATCTAGCAAAAAAAATACTCTCAGTACCTAAAACAATATCAGAACTATTTTCTAGACATTGTTCTCTAAGTAAATTCCATTGATATTTAATGCTATTTAAAATTCCTTTCGCCTGTTAGAGTGAATTTGCTTTTTAAAATCCCATAATAGAGCATGGGAGTACAAAGAATATTTTAGGCTAATAAGTAGTCGATTTTTTGGCAGCAGTAATCTTCAAATAATTTGAATGTGAAATTGCTGCAGTTCTGAGTTTTGAAACCTTGGGTTTCACAGCTGCATTTTAGTAAAAGCATTGGTCTCAATGAGTACAAAAGGTGAATTAAAGGTCTCTTACACAATGGAAAAAAAGTGGGCAGGTCAGGCTCTGCCTTTAGCTGGAGGACACTGGATAATAGCCAGCGAACTAACTGCAGTGTGCTTGCAAAGACAGAATCAACACTTGATCTGAGCTGAAAATCCACTTCTTCCTCTGTGAAGCCACCCAGGCCTCCTCTTTATCTCAGTCAACAGACCTTTCCTGAAAACTCATTATTGGCTGGCACATTCTTTGTCGAATGCTGGCTGTCCATTCTGAGGGCTGCGAGTCTGAATGGCTTTACGTAAGTTTTCTTGAACAGCGTTCACACAGTTTTCAGAAAAACTATTTGATGTACTATGTAAATGGGAACAATCTGGAATTGCTGGATAATTGTTTTAATCTAAGGAAGGAGAGTCAAGTGCAAGTACCAACTTTAATATCATACTGCTCTGCACGTACCACACATTTCATGAGTCCCATCAGCGGTTTCCAAATCAAGCTTCATGCTGATGTAAGGGAAACAAAATACAGCTATTGGGTTTGGAAACTGCTATATTAAGGGAGAAAGTCCCTTCAGCTACTGAACTCCATACTATCACTATTCAGTTGCTTCCGTGAATGCTGAGCATGCTTGGCCCTTCACTGGGGGTGGTGAGCCATATCAGACCCTACTGGATTTGCTCATCTTCCCTCATTAAGTCAATATCAGAATCAGAAATAGAATTTGAAAGGTAAAACTTCCAGTTATCTTTCCTAAGTGAAGAAGCACAGTCTTTTTCAGGCACTGTTCACACATTCTTCGTGCATCAGTGCTGGCTCCACAGATATTCAAAAAGACTAATTTAAATAAAATTCTTCAATAACAAATAAATTAGCATTTTTTAGTCCAAAACAAAAAGAGTTGCCAAATAAACTCTACTTCTTTCTAGATGCAAAGCTATTTGATCAATGCCAAGTATTGTTAAAAGATGCACTTTTAAAAATCAATTGTGGCTGCAAGTGAAACAAATTGTTCATATTTCTGTGGTAGTTTAGTCATAATTACATATGCCTTTAAACAAGTATATAAAATTCAGACATACAACAGAGGAGAAAAGATATCTTGAAATGATCTATTGTATCAGCAGTGATACTTTCTATTGACTTCTACAGATTCTATTCAGTTCTCAGTTTTAAAATTAGATACTGACCCAAAGCTGGTCACTGTAGAAATTTTGCATGCCTGGGTTGTTTCCAGCTGTTTCTTAATTAGCTCTCTAGGTCAGATTTCTTATTATCAGGAAAAAAATACAGTATCATTTAATAATAAAACCGCAGTCTCACTGCACTCAGAGTGACATAAATGAGTTGTTGATTTAAGCTCAGAGAAGTGACTTCTCAAACTGTAACCCTATAACTCCACAAACTCTCTTTTTTGAATTACAGTGCTGAAGAGTGAAATTCAGAGAAAACACAATGGTTCCCCCCTTCCTATCAAGTTGTCTAAGTTACACAATTGTTGAGCAGATGTATGAGGAGAAGCTGGTTATCTTCAGCCTCTTATCTTCAGCCTCTGAGAATTTTCTGCCTGCAGTTCGGTTAAAGTCCAAGAAAGGAAATCTTAAGAAATTCATTCTTAGTCATGATTAACATGCTGAATTACTTGGGTTACATATTTGGGGTTTTTTGAATAGACTACATACAGTGACTGTCCAATTAACTTCACTCAGATGTTATCATCACTGTTAGGAATGGTGACTGAGCATGAGTTCAAAATCACAGGTAGCACTATATCACATTACTTCTGATCAAATTAAGTTTCTGAAATGGAACTTTATTCTGCTTTGTAGAAAACTTAAATTGCTGTTGATGCTTATTTGTATTGAATGAAGAGAGAAAAGTTAAATGACTTGTGGTGAAATGTCTGGAATGTGGTAAAGAATACATTACTTGTTAATGAAAAAGTTTCATCAGTGAAAAGAAAAAAAAGATCTTATGGGCAAGAAAGAAATATTCTGAGTCTCTAAAATTCCAAAGTATTGGCATATTATGCTCACATTGTTCCGTGCTAAATGTATTTTCTTCAAGTAAAGTTACAAAGTAACTATCTTACCTCAACTATACCTATTTTTCCGTCAGTAGATTTCCCGTATTGGTCCACAAAAGCTTTCATTTCAGGTGTTAAATCCTACAAAGTTACAATGATAGAATCATTACTTTAAAATACAAGAAACATATGTAAACATACTTGAATAATCTACTATTTCCCAAATAATATACCACATTTAATGAAGTACTCACACATTGCAGCTACATTTGTCAAGTTTAAATGAATTTTTTTTCATTTTACTTCCTAGGGAATTACATGATTACATTATAGCCGGTGTGAATGATTGCTATCTAAATGCTTAGAACGCTATTTTAGTTTACAGAATGAAAAAATTATAAAGACAGATGTGTTGGCAGATGTGTCTAACAGTTCCTTTGTTTAAGATGGTGACAGTGAAGATCATAGGCAATTATTACTCCATTTTCTCAGTTTTCATTTTTAAATTAGTAACTTGAAGGCAGTGCATAATCTTTCAAAATAAGGAAAAAATTTCAGTATAATACATCTGAACATCAAAATAGTCTTTCCATGTCTTTGAGTGGATTTTTCCTGAACAATGGATGCTATTTTAGTCTTAAAGGATCTCATCACAATATCATATTTTTCACTGTTTAGTATTTGGTTATCATGGAAACAGAGTCAAAATGTCACTGCTTAAATGTAGAAAGGGAGATTTAATCGGGAGAAAACTTTAAGCAGCACCTTAAATCTGACAGAATAAAGCCATCATTGCTGTCCATATAAATTATGGTCTCTGCTCTACGTCTGTTCTCTGAAGACTATTCTCATTCTAGGCTACGGCAAAAAGTGCCAGCCTTGGGGTAAATATCTAAATATTTGATTTCACACTTCAACTTGACCTGCCTTTCTTTGATATGAGATGCCATCAACCTTCAATACTGATTAAACTTTTAATTTTCATTGTATTTCTTAGAGGTGGAAGCTAGTGAAACCATTCAGCAAGAAGAGGCTTACAGTTATATTAAAACAATGGACAATTCTACAGTTATAGATGAAGTTACGTCAGACTTTGGAAACTAAAGCTTTAGTTGTTATAATACATCTGGTTATATAGAAGCTAAGTGATTTTCTCACTGGAGACACAGGGACTCTCAGCTGTACAAAGTCCATTGTAGCTTGTCCCAAATTTCACCTGCCAAAGCTAACTAAAATGTCAGTTCCTTGTAGCTGATACAGTCACGGCCTAGTATCCTATTTCTGTCAAAGTCATCCATAGCAAGTTGGTAATTTGCTGTGGCTTTAATTAGAGATGTGGTTATTAATATAATGGACTTCAAAGTCACCTTTCATCTAATGATCCCAAAGTGGGGACAAGTTTGCTTAGCAGATAGAATGGAGAATTAGACTCCTGGATTTTAATTAGTCCTGGTTAAATATTTTACTAATCAGTCTAACAGCAGCTCTGCAGTGCCGGACAAGGTCCAGCAGCCATTGAAGGAGGCACAGTTGATTACAGGTTAAACAAACTAGGAAACTTATCCTCTAGTTCATTATTCAGAAATTATGGTGAGTTTTTTGGTGTTCACTTAACCTGCTCATGAGCTGCTTGAAGAGTTACTTGAGTTATGTCATTCAAATAAATATTTTTGGTCATAAAAAATTGCCTAAGTTTAACCAAGTCTAGTCCTAAACCTGATACAGATGCAGGGCTCAATTTTTGAAATGAAGAAACTAGCTCTTCATGCCTTAGTCAGACACCTCAGAGAAGATACTTTTCCAACAAGTGGAAAAAATTAGCTTTTTTCCTGATATGATTTGAAAATGTTATGAATATGTAAGGATAACTGGCACTACAGAAACCCTCACATAATTGAACTCACAAATAACATTCTTCTGTGGAGAAATATTGTCATTACCTATACAGGCAGGGAAAGTGAGAAACGGACGTGGAATAGCTCAGACAAGATCCACCTACTGACACTTTACCAACCTCTGTGCTGGTCACTCATACCCCAGAGTTTATTTTGGCAATTGGTACTCCCAAATAGAGGATGCATTGCATAAATATGAGTCACAATAAACAGAACCTATGCTTATACACTTTTGTAGCTTTTATCTTTAAAAAAGAGTTATTTTAGCATGGCTGAACCATGATCAATTACACCAGATCAATTCAGTATCTACCAAAACGCTTGAAGCAAAAAGGCATCATGTTACCAAAGCCCAAGCACTAAACCTTCTGAGTAGACATTCCCCCTTTTTGGGGGGCTAGCCTGAATCAAGCTGCATGCACTACCTCTCTGTCTGAGAAAAAGCAGCTGTGAAAGTACAGGCTTACTGAGTGGATTAATGCAAGGATTAGCATCAGAACATAATTAGAACAGTTATGTAGCTGGGAAGAATACTGGGAAATATTAAACCATCCTATTCAATGACAGCATCAATGTGATTCTTTAATGCATATGGCATGACTGATGTAAAATCCAGCTATGAAGAATGCATAATTGAATATTTCAAAAATAGTGAGCAGAAGAGTGACCTGAAATGCAGAAGTTAATGATGACAAAGAAGGTTTGGGGTGTTAAAAGAAGGACAGACAAGGAAATGACATATAACCTACACTAGTTTCTCAAAGTGTCACTTCTGGCAAAAGAATAGATATTCAAAGATACTGAATTAGTATCCCGTGAGACAAGAAATGAACTAATGAGATGCTTGTTTAGCAAATGAGCCTTCAAATGCAAGAATCAGGTTAGATTTGAAACCTAAGATGACATAGAGCCGTACTCCAGAGCCCACAGACCAGATGCTGAATTTGGTTTTGCTGCTGTAGATTGCTCTTTTCAGCAGAACACTCCAAAGCTAGGTTTCAATTAGAGAAATGGGACAGAAAAACTTAAGCATCTGAGCATTTTTAGAATAGTGTCAGATATCAGCAGAAGTTATTTTAAAAAATCTACATACATTATAACATTTGTAGCAGATAAGAATAATCCTGTAAGGGTTTCTGTGTTGCTTTGAGTAGGCTATGTTTTTAAGAGATGCACACTTGCTTTGAGAGAGAAAAGATCCCGACCTTAAAATAATAAATATGTTTTACCTTGAGATTCTAATCAATTTTTAACTTCTCAGTAATGTATTAGCATTTCTACTAACAATACCATTCATACTAAATATAAAAAGGCTTTAATATCTTCTTTCTACCGAGCAAACTTAAGTTTCCTGCCCTTCAGCATAGACGAGAGATTTGTTCTGTTGCAGTACTTGAAGTGTATTGAAGTTTTTAAACTTTTCTGTAAAAAAAAAACCAAACTGACTTTTTCCTTCTAAAACATCCACACTGATTTTCCAATTTTCTGTCTTGTTTTGGGCTTTTTTAACTTCAATTTTGCTTTATTTTATTTTTAATTTTAGTTTGAACTTACGCTCAGGAAAATTAGAGCCTACACCAATGTCTCCTATAAGAATTAACTGCTACCTAGACTGCAGTAACATTAGAGGCATTGCTGAGAGACAGATTTTCATATGTGTCAAGTTTGTACTCATACAATTTATATGATACAATTTTCCACAAAAACAATTAAGGTTCATATTAATTTTTTTCCCCCGCATTTAGGTCTAAAATATATAGGAACTTTCAATGCAAACTTAATTATTGAAATGCTATTTCTCAATTTGGAGGCATTCTTATTAGGAAGTATTAATCTATTTTCTCCATGCACAAATCATCCACTTAATTTTTTTTTTTTTCTGTTTCTTCAGAATTCTTTAGCATAGATTCATTTAGACTGATTCCATTAAGTTATATATTGGGCTTTGATGCTAAAAGTGGCTGTATTTTTACATGGAATCTTTAATTTCTTTCTTTCTTTCTTTCTCCCTTTTCTTTTCCCCCCCTGCATGGGTATAGTTTGGACGAAATTAGTAATTAATGTTTCAATAACTCATATACAGACATGTTTTGACAACACTATCAAAAACTTCACTGCCTCTCTGAGCCATTTAAACAGCCAGGATTTGGTACTCATACTCCCGGAGAAGAGCAGTAAGTGTTTAGGAATCATCTGCAGATCTATTTAGTGACCACCAAGGGGCAGAAACGCATTTCAGCCCGTGCTGCCCATTAGGTGTGAAATTAAGAGACCAACTACCCTGAAGTGTTGGGTTTTTCTCTTCCTTTTTTTTTTTTTTTTTTTTTTTTTGGTCTTCCCCCCCAGCTCCCGCCTCTCTGCCAGTTTTAATGAGCACATATCTGGATCAGATAAGATTAATTGCAATGGGATAAGGTCCCATCGAAGACAAAGACAGCATCCATACATTTCTTGACTTCTCTGAGCACTGTCAGAAATATCAGCTTTGTAGCCTTGCAAGGTACGAGCGGGAGCCGCTCATCAGTGAGGTGGACCCTGGTTTCACCTTTCCAAAGCAGACGATTTATCAGCTTTGCAGCCTGCTCATTTCTAACCAAGCTATTTCCCTTTGCCCGGTGCGGCAGGCGCATGAACCGTGGGACGGCAAGAGAGAACAGAAGGAACCGGGGCACTGGAGTTTGCTCAAGAAAACTCTTCTTTCCCGAAGAAGACGGAAAAGCGGGGCGAAACATTAACCTACCAAGCCTGCCTTCTTCCGTGCCTGCTGCAGCTCCTGGATGAAGTTTTGTAGCTCCTTCCCGTCCATGAACCCATTGCCTGAATGAACAACAGAAAGAGTTACGGCTGCCGTCACCGCTCCCTCCAAACTCTCTCTCCGTTCTCCAGCGCCGGCAGGGGCGTCTCCGGCCCGGCCGCTCCCTCCCGGCGAGCGGCTCCCCGCGCACCTCTCCCGGCCCCGGCCCCGGCCCCGGCCCCGATGGCTGCGGGCGG
>VZRH01002845.1:491301-511127 GCA_013397555.1 Urocynchramus pylzowi | reverse complement strand
GGGTCTCCCGGCGGCGGCACCGCGGCCAGCCCGGCGGCGGAGCCCAGGGAGGTGACACCCCTCGACGGGGGAGGGCTGTGCGGTGCCGAGCGGGGAGCCCCGAGCAGAGAGAGCAGCGCTGAGCGACCCACTCAGGAGTTAGCGCGCATCCCTCGCTGTGGAGAGCATGCCCGTGAGACGTGGGGACGGAGCGTGCACACAGCCTCCCAGCTTAGCCGTGGGGTTTCCATGTGGAAGAGGGTCCTGAATTCTAGAGCGTGGCTTGCAGTATCTCGGGATGTCCGGGTACAAGAAAAAAAAAAAAAACCAAAAAACCGAACAACCACTTGGGGCACCATGTGGGCTGCGAGAAACTCTTTTTTCACTGTTCCATCTCCATTCCAGACCTGCAGACAGCTTTGCACAGAGATGATCTCTGAAGAGCCACAATCCTTTACCAATATTCCTTCTGAGATATAATGGGATCTTGAGATATCCATATTGAGACAGCATAGAAACAGAGAAGAGGGATGAGGGACACTACTACAGTCTGCTCTGACTGAGCAAGAGCTCTTTTTTTGGTAGACCAGCTTTGGAGGCTTGCTCTCTTATAAGCAGTGAGTTGGAGGAAGGGAACAGAGCAGCTTACAAAAAAATTCCTCTTGCAGTGGGGAAACATGGTGCTGTGCTGGTAATGCTGACTAAGTCCTTTTTGGGATGATTAATTTTAGTCATTAGGGCTACCTGGGTACTCTGAAGCACTGAAACTGCCTTTCTCCTTCCAGCAGTATCCTTCAGACAGTACACTGAGTTACGGTGGTTTGATGGTCAAGATGACTGGCTGGCAGGACATTGGCAAATGCAGTAGTTAGTACAGTAAAATGAGAGATGCAAACAGCTGGGAAACCCAGGAATTTCCATGTGCTAAGTGACCAGCATGACTAACAGTAGGGCAATAGTATGTTAAGACTCACAAGTAGCATGAGCATTAAAAAAATAACAGGATAGTGCAGAAGACAGCAAAGTGCCAATGGGGATAGATAACCCATCAGGATGAGAGGGGGATGCTTAGTTAAAGGCTGACATGTTGTGAGAGGGATTTCAGTAGATTGGGTGGCTGAAATCTTGTATGCATTATGGAACAAGATGTGGACACAGTGATTAAGTAATCATGAGACCTTATACTTGATTCCTTCCATCTTTCCATTCTCCTGTTTCCCCACCTGTTATGGGCAGCCCTCTCTCCTTCTGGAACTGTTGTTTTGCTGTGAGTTGTACAAGAGATGCACCAGGCTGGCCTGTGTTTTTTTACCTACTGAACAAAGCAGCAGCTAAGAGAAAAGACACAAGAAACTGATTATTAATTTCTTCAGTTCAAAATATTTGTATTAGTGAAAAATGTTTAGACTAATTTTGCCATCACAAATACCCATTATACTTACAAAAGGGCTGAAGAAATTTTAATATTTTCTTACAATCAGGCTCTGTGTTTCACTGCATGAAAAAAGAAATAAAAAATCGTGACTGGACCAGTTTCCCATCTAGGAACTACTTTTCAGGCATGGCTTTCTCAGAGAGGGAGACTTCAGTGGGACCAATATAATGAAACTTTTTTAATCTGCCTACATCTTTTCTTGAAAATAAAAATCTGAACCTAACACATTTCCTTCCATAAAGTAGCAATAATGACCAGAAAAGAGAGAATTCATGAGGCTTGTTTTTACAAGGAGCAAAGACATGACAGAGCTCTGGCCTCAACAAATGGAAGCATAGTGAATCAAGCCTGGGATTATTCTTTGTACTTGGAAAAGACAATGGGGTGCCAGTGACGCAAGGACACTGGAAGGAGACAAAGGTGGAACTAGCATTTCCTTCATTTTTAGATAGAAGATGTCTGTGCCAGTGAGGCAACTTCTTATACGCCAAGCGTATTGAATTACCCTGTCCAGTGCAGAATTTCAGCTTCCAGCAAGCCTGCAGGAAAATAAACCAACTACTGAACCTGTTTCAACAAACCTCTGACTTGCATCTGATGCTGATTTGCTCCTTGCTGCTTACCATTTTCCAATGGCACATCACATCTTGTTCTTGTCCCTTTTCCTTGACCCAAAAGACTGTAGCTGAATGGGAGCGAAGAATTTAGCATTGTTTGGGGCCAGCTCAACCTTGTTCATCTGACTGTTCAGACTTTTAAACGAACAGGAGCTGCAATGTTTACATTTTTAAATGTTCTCAGAATAAAATATTTTACATAGGTCATATGTGGCCAGGAGGATTTAAAAGAAGTCTCACATGGACATTTGCTGCTTCTCCCTGTAACTGTACAATTGAATGCAGATTCACGTTGGACACATTGACCTCTCATTATGCTAACATCTACAGAATCAGGATTGGCTCCAGAGCATTTATGCATCTTTGTGTGTTCTTTATAAAACAGTATATCAAGGTGAATGGGTTTTTAAGTTCTCTGCTGCACTTGACATGATCCTTCTGCACAGGCAGAAAAGCAGCAGACATTTCTGTGCCAAAATAATCACTTACATAACTAACTGTACACCATATTTTTATGATTAATGAATAACCAAGCCAGCATTCATATTTAATCCCACTGGACTCTGCTTATGCAAAACTAAATCGGAAACTGGTCATTTCAATTCAAGAAGCTATTAATTTTCATTGAAAGAGGAAGCACTGGAAAAGATTTAAAAATGTAGATATATACAGGATGTGATCCATAACCAAATGAAGTCCATGCAAATTTTCCCAGTGATTCTAGAGGGCTTTATGCAAGGGCAAAATTATTCTCATTTTCAGAAATTATATGTATGATAAGCATATATTGATTAATGAATTACTTTACTGAGAAGCCCAAGCCTTGTCATTCATTTTTATGAGAGCTACATGAGCCAGATCCAGATCTGGCAGAAATCAGAAGACCTACACTGAAGCCAGCTGGGAATTTGACCCAGTATCTGAGTGATGATGATTTTCTTTGAAAACATTTATTGTTCAAATGCTTTTCATTAATATTTTTTTGTATGTGGCTTTTCTGAGACTTCTTAACTCTGACTACGGGACTTCTCTCTTCACTCTCAGGAAAGCACCTAATGATAATAGCCCAAGGGTTTCTCAAAATGTGTGGAAATTAAACATGGCAATTACAATATAGAATATGCCCCAAATAAATAACAGGGCAAGTAATTCCCAGTCAGAAAACACAAAAATTTAAGCATCATGTGAAGCATCACAAACTTGATTTTGTTGAGCAGAGATCAAAAGAGATGCAAATGTAACAACTTTCAAATGAACATGTCCAACATGGATGACACAAAAGCTCCACAAGGACCACAGAAGTTGTTCACTTAGCTATTCTCAGTCCTTCATCAGAAGTTATATCAAAGGCAGGGACTGTTTTGTCACCTCTCTTTTGAAAGTCCACATTCTTTGTGTGATCATGAGTTGTGGCTGGATTTGCTTTATGAATTTCTTATTTCCTATTAAATCGTTCATGACTATTAGCAGCACAGTCATTCCTGAAAGATGTGGAAGGAAATCCTGGTCTTTGGCTGAGGTTGCCAGTTTTTCCATATGGAACCATAACAGTAAAAAGCATTTTGAAGCAAGTGATTTCAGAGATTTTAATTATAACCTTTTCATGATACAGAGAAGGTTTCTCTTGCTCTTCTACACTCTTACATTAAAATACATACATGAAAAATATCATAACTGGAAGACTTTCATAAGAGAAAATGTATGAAGATTATGTTAATTCTCAAAAAGGGAAAACACTTGTACCTCTACAGAGTATAGCATAGCATAGCATAGCATAGCATGGCATAGCATAGCATAATAAATACTGCTATTGTCAGTCTTAATGGTGACAGATGTACAAACCAGATGATAAATAAGCTTTATAAAAGGATCCTTGGAACCCAAACCTTGGAAGACTTTTTTTCTTTTAAATCTTTGATTCACATACTCAAATAAGATCCCCAAGCTTATGCCTGACACATAAACCAGGTAGAGAAGCTGGAACACTGTTGATACCTGGTTTGGGCTGTGGCAGAATTTCCAGTAGTGTTGGGCTCTAGAATGCAGCTTGAGATGTATGGCTGCCTGTGGGTGGGGGAGCATATCTTTTCAGAATATTTGTCTAATACTACAGAATAGCTTATTGCTTACTTTTTCTTTATCTACATTTCAATCAGTATTTGTATTCTTTAAAAATGAAAAAGAAAATGCAGCATTGAAATGCACTCCCTATGTTAAGCTGCCCTTGGATTATACAGTCATTATGGTAAACCACTATTGGCACAGGAAATATATTATGTAAATAGTACACAAGCCTTTGCTGGTTTTTGCAGACAGTATTATATAGAGACAGAAATATATTTTTCATGCACGACAGAATTGTCCAAAATAATTTTGAGGACTTAACATATATTTTAATAGAAAGTGCAAATTGATGAGTCATTTGTGAATTCAGATTGCAGCATAATCCAAGCCTTAACCTTCTGACAGGTAAAGCTGGGGCCTAATTAATCCCTTTCTAATCTACTTTATATCTTTACAGTCTCATCTGCCGCTTACCAAGAAGAAGCGTAATGACAAGACAATGCCCAACAACAGTTTTGTTAGCATTGGGAGGCCAATAGTCTATGCAACCATGCTTTGCCATGTCTTCCCACCCTGTAAGATCCTCAGAGACATCAGAACATTTTGTTCTTTACTTTGCAGCTCCCTTCCTTCAAAAACTAAATGGATGCCCAGCACAGACCTCACAGGTGGCACTGACCTGACTCCAACCCTGCCATTCCCAAGAGCAGGGAGCATGATAGCCTGTGGCTCCGGACATGGGGAAACAGCTTTTTTGTTTGAAGGAATACAGCACCATGTTCATGCATGAAAGGTTTTACTGGATTGTCAGTGTATCAGTACCACCAGAAATAGCCCCTGATGTGGATGGGATTTCTTTGATGATCTGTTTGTACTATAGACCAACTATAACCAAGCAGAAAACAAGTGAAATCATGCAGCATTCTTGAATTTAGCCGCAGCTTTCCCAAGATAATTCCTAATTTTGTATTGTCTTGTGTTTTGCTGCTAAGTGCCTGGTTAACTATGAGATTTAAAAGAGCCTTAGGGATGACCTAACTCATACCAGTAGAAAGCAGCTTGGGGATGACCTAACTCATGCCAGGAAGGGCAGCTCCTCTTGCCCACCTGCCACAATCCCATAACACTTTTTACCCTGGTGGCCCCTGAGGTATTGTGCAGTTGCTGCTACAGCAAAAGCTATTCCTGCCTCAAGGAGACCTTCAGCTGCTGCCTTGAGTGCTCTCCATGGCACAGACTGACAGGGGATGGGCTGCAGATCACTGGACCCAGTGCTATGCCTGATCCAGTGTTTACTAACATCAGTGTTCACTAACATCAGTGCTCACCTTGATTTTCAGTGAGTTTCTGTGGGATTTTTAGTGGCTTATGTTACTGTATGACAGACTGGATTTTTATTTTCTTTTTGTTTGGACTTTACTCCTGTTCCACTGTTTGGATAATGTATATTTGCATGCAATTTCAAGCAAATTCAGCAGAGTTTAATCATCTAGCAAGTACTTATCTGGGATGTTAGTGCTACTAATAGTGGTGGTAGTTAGTAAATCTTTCAGAGATCTGCCTTGTGAGACATTTTACTGGAAGACAGCTGGAAATTTAGGATTCTAATTTAGAAGGTTTGCTTGCCTCTTTGGAGGATTTTAGAGCTCCTATAGAGTATTTAGGACATTTGCATTCTGGAGAACTCAGACTGTCTGGTTTACAGGGCAGTATGCATGCTTTGGCCAAGCATTAGCTCTGCAGTGGGAGGAGAGCTGGGTGTGTGTCAGTGGTCCCTGTTCCCAGAGTCCTCACTTCCTGAGCACTGACTTCTTTTTTTTTTTGCAAAGAAACTTGAGCTGACAGCTGAAAGGAAAAATAGTACACCCACAGGTCCTGCTGTGCTGGTGAGTGGGGGAGCAGGGCTGTGGGGAGCACTCCAGGGCACACCTGCCCTGCAGTCCAGGCACATCCACAGGGCACTATTCTACTTGGAGGAAAAGCTGATTGTGTCACCAAAGGCATGGAACTTGGGGGTACATTAGATGTGATGTTGAGTGGTTTGGTGGGTCAGTGCCCTGGGGACAGAATGAGAGACAAATCTTCCTCTCTGTTTTCTTTGCATCATCTGAGCTGAACTCAATGCTCTTTAAGAAGAGCATGAATCATGAGAAACACAACCTGTGTCCCAGAGTAGTTATGTAGGATGATCACATACTGTTAATTTGTAACTAGGAAATGCAGTGTTCTTCATAAAGGTTGGATTAAAAACATAAAACATAGTCTTTTCTTGTTTGGGTTCACAGCAGAGGCCTATCCCATACAATCTGTGTGCTGCAAGGGTCTACCACAACATAACAGTTGCTTGAAAAAGTACTAATTTTAGCAAAGTTACAGAATATGAAGTTGTTTAATAAGTAGCTTCAACCTTTTGTAAGTAATGGAAAAACTTGTGTTATCTCATTCCAAATTCTTTTATTACAGTTATAGGTCAACCCATACAACTTCAAAGCCATAAAATTACACGGTGAGAGTCTCAAAGGGTAATATGGAAAAAACAATAAATAAAGCAAACAATATTATAAGGTGAACAGGTTCATCTTCCAACTGTGCTGAACTCAAAACTAGCTCAGCAAAAATGATGTAAGTGCCAGTGTAATAAAAATTTCAGTCACTGCATGCTCCTGCACAGCATTGTGAGTTCTTGGTATGGACAAAAATATGTATGATCAATTATAACTGCAACTAGAAGTCTACAGAAGCAGGCATGTAACTCCATTTACTTTTTCCACGTAAATACCAAAACTATAATTCAGCTGTAAAGTCTGTTCTTATGCACAGCTCTCACTGAAGATCAGTGCCTGGTTATCCTCTATATCAAAGGGAGAATAACTCTTCTGTATGCTGTTTATCTCCCAAATTATGAGCTTTTTTACATAGATTTTTGCATTCTTCTACTTTTGACTTTTATTCTACATTTCATATTTCCACCATCGTATCTTCTTTCTTATCCACAGATTAAAATATATGTGTGATTTTTTTAAAAGAATATAGAATATTTCACTGTGCAAGCAGACTTTAGAGCACTGTTTTCCATCCCCCGATCTACTAAAAAAAAAAAAAGTTCTTTAGAAATTTAAATAATTTATTTTGTTGATGAGTTCAAAATTAGAAAAGAGAAATTTAGTAAGGAATCCCTTTTTTAATTCTCTTAGGCATATTACTTTTGAAGGGAATTGACAGCTTCTTCTAAGTAGCTCCTGGAAATGATTGCAGCATCTGATAAGCACAGCGGCTTCTTGGAACCTTGTAAATGATACATTAAACAGCATTTATTTTGTTTTATTTCAAAATTTGATCCATTCTACATGCCTGCACTCAAGTTCAAGATTAGAAGCTTTCCTTGCAACAATTCATAACATAACCAGTTATCAAAATTGTCCAAGGTTTGCAGTAAAATTATGATTAGAAGGTTTGATATAAAAGCTGGACCCTTTTCTGAGCAAAGATCAGGGCCTCATCTCATGATTGTGGAAAGAAATGACATTTACAACAGCCAGAGAATGGAAAATGTTAGCAAGTTAAAGCAAACAGAAGCTAAACGTTAGGCTTTCACAACACAACAGTGCAGTGTGTCCAGCCTGTTATCAGTTTACAACTTTAGCCTCACAGTCCTCTTTCCAAGCTCACTAAGTTCTTTGTTACTTTTTGATTGAGATCGACCTGGATTGCACAGCCATTCCCACCGTCCTTCCTGCTGCTGTGGGGGCCAGCAGAAGTGTAAGGGCTGTGCAGACCAACCTGCTGCATTATTTTTCATCAGTGGATGTGAGTGTTTAGTACCTTCATGGAAAGATTTTGAGCAGTTTCCTTTCTCTTCTCAACTGAGGACTAGCTGTGGCCACCTGCAGGGCTGCCACTTTGACCAAGTGGAAACAACGTAGGTCAGGAAAAGTTCATCCTATATTTAAATAGCTCTGAACTAAGCAAAATCAATGACATTTTGCACTCAATCGTACAGGAAAAATGTGTCATTCATATTTCAATGGGTCTCTGTACTTTCAGGGCACAAACTTACTTGCCCAGGTGCTTTTGTGTTGGTCTCACCAACTGCAGCACAAGACTGACCTCAGCTCCAGGTTTCTAGTCCCACATCAGTTTGTATGAGAATCATAGAGACACTTCCAGAAAGCCTCTTGTCTTCCACAGTCCCACCAGCAGGATTTTTACACAGGTTTTCCTTGTGTTCCATTAGCTGCTGTAGGGCTCTTCACATGAAGCACAGGAATCCTACATATTCAGGTGCTTGGGCTGGCTCTCAGGTGCCAGTTTGTCTGCAGTGAACCTATCCCAGACTTTCTGGGAATGAGAATAATGGCCAGAGGTTTCCCACAACTTTTCAGCAACGTCTCACTGGCTGTATCAGTCACTCAGTTTCAAAATGATTATTTTGAAATGTCTGTCCTTCTGCTTCTCACCACATCCCTACTCTTCCCACAGCCTGGAGAAAGGTAAGGAAATACTTGCCTCTGTGCCATTCAAAAGCATGGAATAGGCAAAGTGACAGATAAAAGCTGTACTCTCAAAATGAGTGTGAAACAGCCTGAAAAAAATATATTAATTTGTGGCCAGAATGGACAGAGGAAAATATCCCAGAAAGCCAGAAAAAATGAATAAACCAACTGAGAAATAGTGGAACTTGTGAGCTTTAATGCCAGCATTGCTGTAGCCTGACAGAGCCTGAGTTTGACCTGAAGGAGGACCCAAGAAAGGATTATTCTTCTCCCTCCACCTGGTTTGGGGGGTGACTCTATCCAGCCATACCTAAGAAGATGAGCTGTTCTGATGCAGACAGCTCCAGCAGCCTCTCTTGAAGTCATTCTGATGACTAAAGGACAGACACACTAGAAAATAAATATTTTTTCTGATGGTGAGCTCCATTCAAGTCCTGCATTTAGGTAATGGATCATATGCTTGACTGACCAAAATCTTGCACTGTGGGTACCTCACGTACTTCAGAGCAGGCTTAATCTGCTTTGCCATTCTTATGCCATTCTGATGTGCCAAACCTTATTGTTCCCTTTATTTAATGAATATCCTATATGCCTTTTGGGGTGACACTTTTCCCTGTGATATTCTCTAGCATACAGTCAAGTGGAGGAATTAGGAGTGTTTCACATGCTGCTCTTTAGATTCTGAAACATATAGAGCCTTTATCTTTGAGAAAAGTTTGCTAACTTCAGTGAGCCTTTCCAGTACTGTTTCTAAAGACTTAGAACAATCTCTTTCACCACACATTTTCCATTGACAAGCCAAGTTCCTGGAGTGGGATCAATCTTTCATCTTTATAATTTTTTTTTTTTTTTTTTTGAAGATGTATTTTGGAATACTGCAAGCTGCATCTTCCCTGGATGCCAGGGCAGGACTGTTTTTAGTTCACAATGCACATGTGTATGTCTGGCTTGTCGATGCTTTGCATGTTGGTATAAAAGCCATAATACTTCTCCAGTTTCTTACACAGGACTCATATTCTTCCCTTTTGCTACGCTTACAGCTTCAAGGTCATTTGTTCTTAAAAGTAATGTACAATTACAGAAAGTGGGATACAATTCAAGAAAGTGGGAGGAGGCTTTGATTTCACAGGAGGCTCAGTGGGCAGGCTGGATTCTTTAGGCAACAAAGTCGGCGGAAGCTTTCTGCATGGTCACTTCTTCATGGGGAGAGCACCAGTAAATGCAATTCTTGATCTCCTCTCTCTCCATACCATTAAAACACAGTAAAGCACAAGCAAACAGCAATAGAGTGCTGCTGAACTGTTGGCGACCAGAAAGTATCTGTAACTTGCATGTTGAAGACATGGCCCAGGAAATCCCACCAGAGGTGACCCCCATGGAGCAGCCCAAGTTCAAGCAGGATCTTTGCACTGAGCTAAGTGAATGCCCAATGTGATTTTCTGTTCTTGGAACCAGAGTTTTAAAAAATGCTAGAAAACGAGTAAAAGTGTAACACTCTGCAGCTCGGTTTTTCAAGTTGATTTTTCTTTCCCCTAAGAGGAGGAAAGTTTGGCAAGATAATAATACATATTGTTTAGTCAAATTGCCTGATAAAGGCAATACAGTTTAGAGATTTGTATCTGTCTCCAAAGTGTATATCTAGGCACCTGTGAACACACTGTATGACTTTCCAAAACTCAAATACACACAGATCCTATTAAGCATTAGAAGCAGCAGATGCTCACCATCATTTCCTGAAGGCTTTTTCCTGAAGGTGGTAAATATTATCATCCTTATCAATTTTAGGATTTTTTGTGGTGTTTACTGTAGCTCAAGATGGAAGAAAGTGAATTTCCTAAGTGGAATTTTTTTTTTTTTTTTTATCAGGACCATAGCTAATTTATGATTACAACTGCAAGGGCCATTGAAATAAGCATAACTGTGCCTGAATGGTCCTCATATTTAGGTGTCTGATATTTCATTTAACTCCTCTGAGCTCAAGCTATAAGTTTGGAAAGTCCACACATTTCCTGTATCAACAATTCAGTGCAGCCTATATAATGATCAAGACATTGTATCAAATTTTCCCAGCACTGAAAGAGAAGAGATGAAATGAAGTGACCAGTCTAAGATAAAACTAGTTGGACCAGATATAGTTAACTTGAATTACTTGTGAAGATCTATTTTAAACTTAAGATTAACAAGTTTGTGTTGCTGCAGGCATCACACTCTCAGACTGGTTAACACCAGTTGCTCTCCCGGACATGCTCTCCAGATTAACCAGGCATGAAGCAACAGAATCTAAATATAGGTTTCTATTTTTGTTAGAAGGTGTTGTCCTTACCAGGTAAAATTTCTCATTCCTTCTCTTAGTAGCATATATAGGTTTTATACAGTCACTTTCTTTAAAGCAGAGGCAAAGCAGCTATAGAGTGATCACTGATAAGTATTTGACATTGGCAAATAAAAGTATCTGGAACCATCAAAGGGAATCGGTGCAATTGTTTTAGTAGCTCTCCTTAATGGTGTTGAAGTCTTTCTAATGCCTTTAAGTATGTGGTGTTTATAAAAATATGACTTAAATCACTGCTCATGCAAATGCTGTTAGCTGTCAGAGAGTGCTAGTCTGGGAGATGTACCTTGGCTTCAGTCTTCACTATCAGCTTTTCTGGGTTTTTTTGGGTTTTGGTTGTTTGTTTTTTTTTTTTTTTTCTATTTCACTTTGGACCTGAATTCTAAGCAAATATTTGTGCATTTGTGTATAATTTAGTATTCTGGAGTCTTTTTTATTTTGTTAGTTTGGGGGGGGTGTGGGGAAAGACAACACAAACTTTCAAATATGTCAGTTTCTGTGGTGTTAGAAAACAAGAAAATGAGTTGCTCATTTCAATTTTTTTTTCCCTCTTCCTTTAGGAGAAGGCAAGGAAAGAGATCCTTTAAGTTTTAGCAGGCAATACCCTTGTTTTACCAGCTCCTGCAGTCTTGGCTCAGTAAGGCACCTTGTTACCAGTACCAAGTCACCATGCCCAAGAAATCTCACACCACTGGAAGGAGTCCCAAATACTCTTGTCCAAACACTCCCCTAGCTCAGTTTTGTATCACCCACACAAAGCAGCCCTAACATCAGATTAGCTGGCCTTCAGATGATCCCCAGCTTGGGGTGACCCTTGGTACTGAGAAAAACCAGTTTGGTAGCTGCCATGGCACCTCGGTGGACCAAGGCAGCTGGGTAGGTGAGCAAATTACTCTCAGTAATTAGAGAAATCCTTCAGCATCTCTAATGACCAGGACAGGACATACAGGGGAGACTAGGTAGAGGGTGAACACCCAGATCAGAGGGCATAAAAGCCACCTAAGTGCTTCCTCATTAAAATTATGAGCAGCACCACAGGTCTCTGTAGCTATATATTTGTGATAATGCATTGAAATCTAATTTTTTTTTTTTTCACTGCATGGTACTCCACAGTTGTTGTTGGATTAGTGACTAACCTGCTTGTAAATGAGTTGGGCAATTTCTTGTTCTCACCTGTGCTTAAAAAAAAAAGTGGTTCTGAGAGAGGAAAAGCCAACTCCTGCAGAATAGAGATAATAATCTAATAAAGGAAGGGAATTCAGAAAAAAATTGTAAATGGAAATCACTTCTATGTTAGTTGCTGTGATTTGTATTTTTTTGACATTTATAGCTTCAAGACCTGTAGGGTCAGTATATAAGATTTTTGCACCTGTGGTAAATATGCCTCCAAAATTGATGCATCCCACTTTTCTTCATTTGTATGTAGGCAAAGCTTAGAAATACTTTGTTTTACAAGGTATTTGTACAAATGTTGCCTGCAGAGCAAGAGTCTGACCCAGAAGAAAAGAATCCTGTTTTCTCCAGAGGAATTTGAAGGAAGCCTGAAATGCATTTGTATTGAAAATGGTGTGTAGATTTGTCCCAGGTGTGCAGATTTGTTTCTAAAGGTATCTCTTAAAACCATCCAAGACACTATTTCATGTCTAGTTCACTTGGGTAATATGAAATTCAAGAAAGGATTAATCAGTCTTCTAAGATACGTGACATAGAGTTCATTATTTACATGTTAGACATAAAAAGTTCCAGTTTGTTTAATACAGGTTTGAATTAAATTTTTATTGTATAAGTTCACTTCTTGCCGGTGACCTGCATCTGATGAAGGACACAGAACTCTCTCCATGCTGGTTCTGCTTGCTCAAAACCTGTTACCAAGGCTTGAGTGGTGGCAGTTGGGTATGACATAGATGTGACAAATTCTCTTTATCCACAGGAATCTCTTGTCTTTCATTTCTTCTGCATAACCTAAAAATCCAGAAGGCATTTGACTCTATGACTCACATTTGAAAATAAGTATATGAACAGCACAGGTACATTTTTCAAGGAATATTTTCCCATTTTCATGGGTGATTCAGAGCTAAATAACCAAGGAATGCAAGCCATGCTTTTACTGATGTGTAGAGAGGATGACCATAAGGCAACCATCAAGCTGGGACACATGGGTCCTCTGCCTCAATTCTCTCTTCAGAGATTGTCAGGTCTTCTGCTGAATGTCAGATATTAAGCCCTAGTGCTGCTTGTCCCAGGCTTGTGACACCTGCTAAAGCAGCCCTAGATGTCATCTTTCTTTATTTCTGTTTCCCTCAAATCCCTCTTTCTTTGCTGAGGAGTATGTTGAGCTCAGGAGAAGAGACTCACTCCCAGAACTACAATTGCTCCAGATCTCAGTGGACTCCAATTCTTGTGGACCCTGGTGAGGAATCTATTTTGCTCCAGGATTTGTGTTTCTCCCCTCTCTCTTCCTGCATCTCCAAAACTGTAAAGAGCAGTTTTGCCCTCTCCTTTCTGCCCATGATCAGCACGTGGTGGGGTACTTCAGGCTGGGGTTCTCTCCCATCCTGCCCTTGCAGCTGTTTGACACTGAATTGTGTTCCTTTGTCCAAAGAGGAGTACTGTTCTGTGGCTGCCCCATTCTTAAGTGTCCTTTACACTGTAAAAGGAGACATACCTATTCTGAGGAGAAATGCTTTAAAATACCCCATTATCACATCACACAGCATTTAGGGGCTGTAATACCCTTGGGGCCTGGGCGGCCCCAACCAGGCTGAGCACTTTGGAAATTTCCACTTGGTTTGTAAGAATCTTCCTCCCTGCCTTGGTCCAACTCCCAGGTCTGGAGGCAAAGGTCAGAATACATGGCCAGAACATTTACTGGTGCAATGGATGGGTTTTACAAGGTCTGTGCTGAGGACTGTCTTTCAACAAAGTACTGGCCCATTAAAAAATTGCATACTTACAATATGGAAAACTTAAAAATTTGCCATCCCAGAGTATTTTCTGCCTAAGTAGGAGCATGATAAAACACACTGTTTACTTTTATGGTCAATAAAGTAAAGCCTGTTCTCAGATGCAGGGCTCTTAAGTGGCTGTCCATTGCTAACATGAGACTTTAGACAGATTTTATCCTTCTGACGTTCAGTGGAACAAATATCCTGTAGTTTGCAGATAAGGATCACTCCAGGCTCAGTTTCAGTTTGACACAGTTGTTTCAAAATTCACCTTGGGTATATTTTTTCCCTTCAACTTTATCTAAAAAACTAATCAGCCTGGCTAATGAATTAAAGGGGTCAGAGGACTCAATGGTCCTTATTTGCATTAATTTAAATTAATACATACCTGTTTTATTGAATAAGGAGAGACAGGTCTGACATTCATAAATAACTGATAGAGAATGAACATAATTCAGTAAAAATATTCTGATTCTCTTGCTATGAACATACACTGAAAATATAAGTATTTTTTAAATTAAAAAGACTTATCATGTGAAAGTGATCTCTGGACAGGTAAATGGTGCAATTGAAAGGAAGGATGATTGAATAGCTGAGGTCCTGCTGTTAGACTTAGGAGGTCTGGACTCAGTGCTCCCTGAACCGACTCCCTGAATGGCTCTGGGAGCTCTTTGGATCTCTGGTGCTTCAATTCCCCATTCATGAATTTTCTTTCTTGGAGCAGCATGGTGAAAATGAATACCTGAGAAGCTAAGGATGTCAGATTTTCAGTTGTGCAATATGGTAAGAATAGAAGACCAATACAAAAGAAGAAAGGTCAGTCTCTTCTGAATGGGTTAAAGAAATGTAGTGGGAAAACTGGAAGGGTTGATAATGCTTTTTTGTTAAAGTCCCTCTTGTTTTCACATGACATGCTAAGCTAGCTCTGCAATATGGAAGACTATAAGAAACCTTATTTGAAAGCACGAGGTTTGTTTCCAAAACTGTACAGTCCCTAATCATTCTTGAGACCTCTGAAAAATTTCACTGCATTCTTCTGGAAATTATATGTATTTAAGGTAATGAACTTACTTGACTGACTGCAGGCTGCAGAGTCCAAAATACTCATGACTATTCCTGTAATATTTGCTCAGAAGAAAAATACTCTGAATTTAGATCCCACTTCTGCTGAAGCATACCTGCTTTTCATTGCAAGGACAGGGGATGTCAGCTGGCAGGACTATTAGAGTCAGTGAGATGGCTCAGGTGGGAAGCAAAACTTTTCTGAGCAAGTTCCCTCTATGCAGAAGCAATGGAAGTTCAATGCCACACAGTTCAGTGCTATGCAAAGGAGCTTGAACTGTTCCTGTGGCTCCAGCTGGGACCAGGGAAGCTGGGTGAGCTGTGGCAGCCAGTGTGAAGTGCTGCACTTTGAGGCAAAATGGGTTCATTTGCAGTAAATACTAAAGGTGAAACATTTATGCAGCCAACCCATTTTAGTTCCTGAATAATTATAAAAATGAACTCCTCAGTTTTTCTGTGGTGATCTTTTATTGAAAATTACTTGATATAAACCCCATAGTAACGCATAGGTGTCTTATTTCTCATACAAACTTCCTAAACCACTAGACAGAGAAAACGTTTGTTCCCCTCTTCCATGCAAGAATGAATGGCTTTTATGGCAGGGAGGAGATGCCTTTTTTGCAAGCCACAAAGAAGTGTGGGGATAGATGTGTAAACAGGGCCCTCTCCTTCTCAGAATTCAGCCCTGTTAGGACAAAAGCAGAAGCTAAATGCAGATCTCTGCATCTCAGACAGCTGCAGACACCAACAGGGGAAGCAGATCCCCATCAAAGGTTTGAATGAAAGAGTTGTGTCATGATTGGTTTAGAAAAGTAACGAACTTCAGCAAGATTCACAAGCACTGTGGCACCAGTTCAGCATTAACCTGTGCCCAGTGCAACTCCTGCAGTCAGGAGAAGATTGCCTGGTATGACACCAATTCCTGAAAAGCCACCTCTGTCTTCCTGAGGACCTCAGTGCTTAAATGGGAGGAGATTTTGAGATAAAGTTTGCCAAAAGGGATGATTTTAAAACACCTCTTTGGGGCTTTTCTGCTTTGCTGACTTAGGTGGCTTTCCCCTGGGTTACCAGTTTTGCCTGTCTCTTTAGAAATGCTGCTCTATTTCCAGCCTGTGTAAGCCAGGCAGGCTCCCTCTCAGGGCTGTACATTGGAGGGCTAGAGGACAGCTGTCTAAGATCCCTTGTGTTTTTAGCCCTTTGTTAGTATTCATAACAATAGTTCAAAACTGAAGGCATTCAGATCTTTTCTGTCTATAGAGAAAGAAATGAAACAAATATTTAACTTGATTTAGCAGCAGGACAGGAAGGAATGTTCCACAGAGCTCCATGATATTCCTATTGACTTTGTGCATCATACTTTTGAATTTCTTCCCTCTTATTTGGTGAAAATGTAAGGACAAAAGTCCTCAAGCTCTTTTTATCTCTGCAACAAGTTCTGGTTTTAACAGGAGTCGTTTTCGGGGTACTAGAGAAGGAAGAGGGAACATTGGACCCTGGGGACACATTTCCATAGGGTAATGCTATTGAGCTGCTTGATTTGTGCACAGCCTTGGGATTAAAGCTAGGAAGGCATTTGGAAAACTACCTGCTCACTCAAGTTATTTGGTTGAAGTGTGCTCACAAAGTACCCATTTGTGTTTATAACTGCTCCGTGCAGATTTTTGGCAGATGTTGTGCTGTTAGCCTGAAATATGGCCCTTTGTTTTCCTTAATGATCAAGAGCTGTTAATACCATGCTGTGTTTCTGATGTCTTTTGGTTGGTCAGTACTCTCTGCCCTCTTTGCTCCAGCAGAAACAGGAATGGAAGCAGTGATAGCAGACCATTGCAACTCCCACTCATCTGATGTTACAGGCTGGAAAAGTGAGAAGATGTCTGGGAGGAAGGACCATTTTCTTTTAATCAATTATTAATTGGTAAGTCACTCCAGCTAATCTTTGCTCAGCTGAGTGAACCTTGTGAGCAGGTTTTTGAGCAGACCAGGCTTAGCTGAAACCAAGTGCTAGAAAAAAAATATTCTAGGCAAACCTATTAAAAAGACTAGGCAGATTACAACTGTGGAGAAAATGAGAGTTCGCCTACTTATATTTATAGACATGTTCTCATCCTAAGCATCATAAAGCTCTTTAGAAACCTAGAAATACACACTGTGTGTGAGGGCTGTTTCTCTTTACCCCTAGAAACAATAAGTGAATGAAAGAGGCATTTCTATTACCACACATGGTAGCACTGCAGTGAAGAACACCCTATCTAGTAGCAGGTTATGTTGGCCAAATATAACTGCCTAGTACCAGCTTGGCACAGTGTTTTTACTAGGGCAGCTATTTTTACTGGGAGTGATATAACACCTGTAGGTAGTAGATGTTGTCAAAACACTCGTGATGTCTTCATCACCACAATACCCCTTAAAATGGAGAAGTGCACAGATGCAGTACAGAAATAAAGCCTGCAGTTAAACTATTTTTTTTCCCAGGGAAAAAAATGCAAAGCTACTCAATTTTTATTTTTTTCCTCACAATAAACATTAATTGTTAATATGATAAAAAGAAAGATATCTCCAGTTTAGCAGTCACACAAGCTAGGTATTCTGACAAAGGTCACAAAAAAGGTGCATATCACTTAAGGAAATATGGTCAAAGTTTTGGATTTGCAATGACTTTGGAAGCAAAGCAAGCATGATCCAGACTAAGGTACATCATAGTAAGGAAACAAGTTGACTGGCTGGAAAAAGTAATTACTGTAAGTTTTCTGTTTAAAGCTGATATATGTTCTCTACCTCTGATTCATGGTTGACAAGACACACAAACCTGGTCACCTTTTAACACCAGGAAGACTTTTTATGGCTCTGCAATTGTAGCTTTCTTGGAAGAAGCCCTCTGGGACCTCAGATTACCAGTCATATTGCAACTGTGTGCTAGAGTTTAAATGGGGACCTGAAGTAAACAAAGACCAAACATTTGTTAGAAGTGATTAAATGTTCTCAGAACACTAGTTTCTTAAAAAATTGCGTCTGTGTATAATTGTTATAGTTGTCTTCAAAAGAGAACTTACTCTAAGCCACAGAGGTGTATCGTTAATGAACAGCAAATTAATCAAAACATTCTTCTGATAATGTGCTTTTCTTCAACTTACATAAGCATTACTTTCAGCAAAGAATTTGCTAATGAGTTTCCTGCCACAGGAGGACTTACTTAACAGAAAAAAATTGAACGACTCACAGAGAGAACTATGTGAGGGTATAGTGCTTCTAAATTATCAGAGCTGTTCAAATGCAGTCCTCAGAGCAGCTCCAGTGTAAGCTGTCACTTCTATACATTAAAAAAATCCCTGCTTTATATGCTTTTTATTTACTTTAATGCATTATTTTGGATCAGAAGAGTGTTTTGATACAAATGTCTGCTCATGCTTTGGTTCCTGTCATGTATTTGAAACTTGAACTGGCTTCCTTTTGCATGAAACTAAAGGGGGAAATGCTCTCTAGTAGTGTAGCTAATGCATTGCAACCACAGTCAGTCTGTGGGGCTGGACTAGAACTGCTCTGGAGAAAAAGGCAAAACAAAACCTTGTGAGAGGTACTGTGTGGATGTTGGATTCTCAATCTCTTTCCTTCTATAAATCTGCTCCTACTGATCCACACAATTAACTAATACGGGTGGAGGTTGTATCATCAATTCTTGCTGAACCAAACTAACAAAGCTGCTGTTAGGTTTTGTGTGTCACTTTCCAAGTTTTCTTCTAGCCAGTCATGTTCTAGTCCATTCCTATGTATAATTGACAGACTTGCTTAATGAAATGCAAAGGATAACATTTGGCAATAGCACTGAAGTAAAAAAGGTTGCAAAGGTCTCACTGCAGACTATTTGAAATGCCAGGGATTCACACATGCAGCTTTATTTGACCTTGGCTGCCTTATTAATATGAGTAGGAATAACATTTTTAGTACTGATCCCTGCTGAGTTTCTGGGCTGTGATGCATGTACCTTATATGTGTAGGTAAGATGGTACAGGTAGATCCTAGCAGTTCTACTTTCAGAGAGGAGAAATGGAGTTGACATGAAGAAGAGACCCAAGATATTGGAGGCAAATTTTAATGTATATTTAATGGACTAAGAGACAGCATTCATAAAAGACTAAAGCTGTTTGGTTACTAGAGTTCTGTAATTACTTTCTGTGTTAGTTCATAATGTGTGGGTCAACCCTTTTCGTCCACTGAAGCTGTTAAAAATAATCCAGCTGTCATCAGAAGGACAGAGCCAGGGTGGATCAGAAATGAGCAGTTCCCTGACAGGCAAATACCATCACATGCATAAACTCTAATGCACTCACCACTGCCTTGGTGGTAGTATATAAATCTCTGTATTAGACTTGTATATCTCTGTATATAAATTAAAGTGCAACCAATGTATACTTCAGTGGTAGCAGTACCATGATAATTTTTTAGAAAAATTCTAAGCATGTGTATGTCTTCACAGTGAAAATTCTTCAGATTTTTTATAGGATGGGCTTTGGCTAACACCACTCTGTGATGCATTTATATGCCTTAGATAACAGTCTAGGTTTTCAAACTGCAGATGGAGGTGAAACAAGTGTTTCTTTTCAAGTTAATTTCACTTCCAAGCCATCTCAGTAGTGCTACTAATGAATTTCTGTCTCTATGTATATGATATTTCTGAATGTCTATCACCAGGGTACCCAAATGTCATTATAAATTTAATGAACAGCTGCTGCCCATTAAAATTAAGTGTAACTTCTATTGCTTAAATTAAACTAGTTTAAAGTAAAATGAGCATTTAGGTTAGGCAGGTGTTGCTGCTATTTATATCCAAAAGTTGAATTTCTCCCAGACTGAGGGCTAGTTTCAAATTGCATTTTTCCTGCCACTGTTATTTTGACAAAAAAA
>VZRH01002845.1:366555-491270 GCA_013397555.1 Urocynchramus pylzowi | reverse complement strand
AAAAAAAAAAAAAAAAAAAGCTCCATAAATTAGTATCTAAACTGCATCTCAGCTCTGGTCATTTCTAAAATATAAGTAATCATGGCAGAGGATTGAATGATATTAGATGAGGAACTTTTAGCATTTGCTTTTTATATTGCCAATTGAAGATATTATGCTGAGGTTAATTGGGCCATTCAATCGTGCTCTGCCACTTTGTCTTTCCTGAAAGGATTCAGTTAGATGGCTTGCTAAAATCTCTATTATCTCTGTATCAAATCTTAGTTTTACTACTGCTGGTCCAAGAGCAGAGGAAAAAGATTGGGGCAGTTTCAGAGAAAAAGTAATTTGTGTCTTTGATGCTCTTTTGAATACTCAATTACCNGAAAGGATTCAGTTAGATGGCTTGCTAAAATCTCTATTATCTCTGTATCAAATCTTAGTTTTACTACTGCTGGTCCAAGAGCAGAGGAAAAGATTGGGGCAGTTTCAGAGAAAAAGTAATTTGTGTCTTTGATGCTCTTTTGAATACTCAATTACCAGAGTTCACAGGGGTGTTCAGAACCAAACTTTGTCAGGGCAAACATACCAGGACAATTGTAAACTCTCTGCCAGGTAACTAACAGTAGCAAAAAGGGCCAGGTTCAGTATGTCTAGGACTGCTCTTCACAAGTGACTGAGCAAGGTTCAGTCCCAAATCTCAGAGCAGTGCCCTGTGCTGGCAGAACATCCTACTGCTAGCTCTCTCTAATTGTAGAAAATCTGTTTATTAGGGTGCAGAAAATGGACATAATTGTAGGAAAATAGAGAAGCATATCACACATGCACAAATATTGATAGCATCTGCAACTCAAGAGGAAATTATGTTGTAAATAAGCCATTTAGCATCCTTCCTCTTCACCAATGAGTATCTCTTATCACTCCACTTTGGATATCAACCCCACCCTCTCCTCAGCTTGGCTCTGCAAAGAGCAGCTCTGTGAGGGTCTCTTTGCCTGTCTCAGGTCCTCAGGGAGCTTTTTCAATCCAGCTGTGAGCTGCTGCTCTGCAGTGATTCAGCTGCATGAAGAGGCTGAGAAAGCAGGACTTGATAGTAGAACCCACTGAGTGATGCTTTCCATCCCACCTTCTCTCATCCCAAGGGCTTCCTGCAGTGCTTCCTCAGAGCAGGTTTGCCAGCCTGCAGAGCAGCAGTCAGGGATTGGCCTGGCCATTTAGAAAGGAATGGAGGGAAAGGGAAGGTGAAGGCAGAGCCAACAAATCCCTTTGTTCTTGTGGTGACCTCCTAAATGTTGCTGGAGGACATATTAGCCTGTGCCCTTGCCCAGGGAGGTGCCTGATGCCTGGGGCTGCCCCAGCTGCCCTGCTCCCTGGCTGGGGCACTGGGATGGTTGAGGGCTGCCTGGCCCTGCCCTGTGGGCAGCCCCTGAAGTCCCCAGCCCTAAGCAGACCCTGGCTCACTGGGAAATCTGTGAAAGAACCCACTTTGACTGTGTGTCTGCAAACATTTCCAGTTGTTTTTCTATGCATAATGTTAATTATCAAAAACCTCACATCTGGCTGAGGAGATCCTTGAACAAATTTGAATGGAGAGTAAATTTTTTCATTATCTAGTGGCACTGTTCGGAGCCTACGTGTGTTTTGACTTCACACCTGCTGTAGGGCACTTAGCAGAAGTCAGGTGGAAGAGCTCTTTTACATACTCACTGGCCAAGGTTATCCCAGGTGATGCCAGCAGATCCAGCACAGAGGTTCTCTGCAGTTCTCCAACAAGCAGGCACTCATTGAATTCACCATCTTATTCAGGTGGTGGAAATGTATCCTCCTCTTCAACAGTGCTACTGTCTCCCTTGGATTTTTTCTGCTCTGGGTATTGAGCTGTTGCTGGCCTTATTAATACGCTTATTTCTTCCTGCAGTTTGCTACTTTTATTTTGAGGAGAAATTAATGCACTAGCTTTCTTTGTCAGCCTGGTAAACTCTTTGAGTAGCAAAAGCAACACAATGCCTTTGTAATTTTTTGGTTTGCTGGGAAAATATCTTCCTATCCCTATGAACTTTAAACTTGGCATTTACTGTATGGCAAGGGAGAAATGGTGGCTCTGTGAGATGGTGCCTGACAGCTGACTGTGGTGCAATAGAGCAGGTACAGGTCTCAGTAGGGCAGTAAATAGTTCATGTGGCATCCTGCCAGAAATAGAAAAGGAAAGACTCAGTGTCCAGGAGATATTTTTCAGCTCTGTGTTATTTTCATGTTCTTTGCTTGATTTAGAGGATCACCTCAAAGGATTACATCGAAAATACGATGAGAAGGTTTCAGGACATATCACATCCTGTATGTCAGCCATTGTGTCAGTCACTCTCTCACAAATGATCTCTTTTAGCTGCAAGTAATTCAGTAACAGCTGGGTTTGGTTCATCCTTTACAAGTAACTTGAAGTGAAGAAAGAAAACCACTGAAAGATCCACAACAGCAGTCAAGTGCCAGCAGCATGCATCTTGTATTTTAATCCCAGCAAGGGGCAACAGAGGACTAGAAGCAGAAGTTAATTTACCATATCCAAACATCCTTCTGTGACATGAGAAAAACCCCAAATCTTCTACACATCCTGAAGCTACTTAAAAAAATGTCTAAAAGCAATATTTTTCAGGTGTATTGTTGATGAATAGGACACTTTGACACATGCTGAGGGAAGGCTTTGAAGTGCTGTCGTATGACTTGGAATGCAGGATTTGTAGGGTTTGCCCTAGTTGTTTGGAAAAACTGAGTCCAGAGTTTCTAACACTCTTAAAAAGGCTGAAAGAAATGCAAAACCCTTTTTTCAAATTTCCTCCTTTGGTTTTGTATACATGGGCCTTTTCAGAAGGTTTCATGCTTGTAACCTCCTTATTCTGGGTGAAGACCTATTCCATCAGCTTGCTGAATTCTGCATATGAAGACCCTGATCTCTATTCCAGATGCCATGTGCAACAGGAGTGACTTTTTAAATCATATATATACAGATGATATAAAAAAGCTTGGGTGGGAGGGACTTAAAGATCATCTAGCTTCAGCCTCCCTCCCATGGATCTGGGACATCTTCCACTAGTCCAGGTTTCTCAATGCCCCACCCAACCTGGCCTTGAACACTTCCAAGGATGGGAAAACCACCACGCCCCACATGACTCATACATGTACATTACAGCTCATAAGTCCCACTACTGCAATGGAAGTAGTCATGCACACATATATCCTCTCCAGCCACTGAACTCAGTGTCAGCACGAGCTTGTCAACATTAATGCAACATCAAAGTGGGAGATCTCAATGCCAGTAGCAAACTACTGTGTACATATATATATATACATATACATATACATACATGTACAATAACAAAAAGGATTTAATGAAAATGATAGGCAGGTCTGCTCCTGCCCTCCCCAATGGACTCACTCTATGCTACTAGCAAACATCTGGTTAATTAGTAGACTAAAGAGAGGTAAAATGCTATACAGAGTTACTTCTTCCACAAGAAACAGGTTAAAGGACTACAGTTTGAAGACAACAGATAGGTAGAACAATTTTTTTACCTTCCTCATAGCAATAGGATGTTCTTAATTACAAAGAACTGATTATGAACAAAATGCTGACCAAAGCATGGCTTCACCATGGACAAATCTTGCCTGAGCAACGTAGTGGCTTTCAATGATGGAGTGATTACATCAGTGGACAAGGGAAGCACTACAGATGTCATCCATCTGGACTTTTGTAAGGCATTAAATGAGGTCCCCACAACATCCTTCCCTTTTAAATAGAAGAGAGATGGATTTGTAAATTGGACTGTTTGTTAGATTAGGAACTGGTTAGATGGTCACCAGCCAGTAGTGGTCAATGACTCAATGTCCAGATGAGCACTGGTGACAAGGGACATCCCTCAGGAGTCTTTATGGGCAACAATATGGTTTAATATCTTCATCAGTGACACAGACAGTGGGATCATGTGCACCCTCAGCAAGTCTGAAGGTGACACCAAGCTGAGTGCTGTAGTCAACACACCTGAAAGATGGAATACCCTACAGAGGCATCTGGACAAGCTTGAGAAAAGGGCTCATGGGAAACTCATGAGGTTTAACAAGGCCAATTGCAAGGTGGTGCACCTGGATCAGGGCAATCTTTGGTATAATGTAGGCTGTGGAATGAAGGGATTGCAAGGAGACCTGTGGAGAAGGACTTGGGGATACTGGTGGAGGAAAAGCTGGGCATGGGTCAGCAATGTGCACTCATAGCCCAGAAAGCCAGTCGTATCCTGGGCTGCATCAAAATAAGGATGGTCTGCAGGTGAAGGGAGATGATTCTCTACTCTGCCCTTGTGCCCACATGGATCACTGTGTCCAGCCTGGGGGTCCTCAGCACAGGAAAGACACAGACCTGATGGAGTGGGACCAGAGAAGGTACTGATGTACCATGAAGATGATCAGAGGGATGAAGTACCTTTCCTGGAAGAGGGTTGGGACTGTTCAGCCTGGAGAAGAGAAAGCTCTAGGGAAACTTCATTGAGGCTGTTAAATATTTAAAGGGCACCTACAGGAAAAACGGGGACAAACTTTTTAGTATAACCTGTTCTCATCAGACAAGGGGTAATGGATTTAATCTAAAAGAATGTCTGTTTAAACTGGAAAAAGAATATTTTTTTTTTTACAATGAGTGTGGTGAGCCACTGAAAGAGATTGCCCAGACAGGTGGTAGATGCCCAATCACTAGAAACATTCAAGGCCAGGTTGGCCAGCCCTGTCCCGCCCAAAGTATTCTATGAATCTATGATTCAAAGACTTCTGGGCAGCCTATTGAATCCTGTTTAATACTGATCTTGAGGTGTTACAAGTAAGTGTAAGGCACTTCAGAGATTTAAGTGTGTTTTGCTGCTTCAAAATGTAATTGATCTTGTTCAAACCTCCAGAAAGGTTTGAAAAATATGGTAATATTTTTCACATTTCAGCAGCTGCAGTGGTGTGAAACATTAATCAGTTCTACGTGATTTTTAATTAATGGTCTTCAATCTCTATGAGTGTACAGTGGGAGTAGTTTTCATTTGTGCTCTACTACTGTATTTGCCTTCCTTTAAGAAAACATGAACAGTCTAAATCTGTAACACTGCGCAACATGAAAATTGGGCTCTTAAATTTTAAAGCAAAACTACAGTTAACTCTGTGGATCTGCAAAACCCTCAGTCAGGGAAGTGACATTCAGAAATTCATGTCTGAATGTTGATTCATTAGGCATCCCATTTCAGAAAAGTTAGTCATTTAAAGAGCACAAAATGTTTCCACATCCCTCCCAAAAAGTAGAATTGGGATAGTAGAGATGTCATCATCAAGCAGAACAAGAGCTGTTAAAACAGCAGCGATCTGCTTAACAAAAAAGCAATACAGTAGAATTATGAGTGCATGTAAATTACTTCTTGCTGAGGACACAAGTTACTGGAAACTCCTTTTTAAGGGATATTGTGCTTTATCTTGGACATGTGTATTGCTTCAATTAGGTAGTTTGCTCTTTAACTTGGAAGCATGAGGTGTCTGGACAGTATTATTAGAGGTAGCTGTATTCTCAGGGCCCTGCTGCGCAGTCAGCAGGAATAATTTTACCATTCTCATTTATGAGCCTTTGGAGCCATAAACACCTCCCAGCTTTTCACGAGGAGCCCTGTAACTGAATAAGCAGCAAGTTCATTAGCAGTCTGGTTGCAGAGAGGGAGCAGGAGAAAGTGTTTCTCCTACAGAAAACCATATGCCTTCCATGTACTAGCTGGTGCAGCCTTCTAATGAGGACTGACAGCAAATTCCTGCTCCAACACCACCATGTGAAAAATTCAAGGAAAGCAGGTGGAGGTCAGATAAGCAGAATCAACCAAAGTTTTTCTTCCCCTTTAAACATATAGATATGTATATAACTAACCCTTTGTCCCTTAAGTGGTTCACACTCTGTTCTTGTTAACAGTATTTAAAACTGCCACAAGATAATGCTTTAACATCTGTAAGATGTTCCTTTCCATGCAGATGGAGAGTGACATCACAAATTCCATGACCACAGCTGGCCCCAAATCTGACAGTCTCAGCTGGAGCTCAGAGCTGTAACCAAACCTCTTAGCTCAGAGATGGGTCTTTCTGCATCAGGGTTGATGGGAACTGGAGGGTCTGCCTATACAGGAGCTGACCCTGATGTTAATATTTAGAGGTTAAGTGCAAGATGCTGGTCGTCTCTACCATTTCCTTTTGAGTGTTAAATTTCCTCGATATTATGAGAAGTGTATTAGAGGATTAAGTGTCATGCATCTTCATCTCTGCAGAATTTTCTGCTGCCTGGCTGTGGGATGGTGTGAGGAACTGTCATATGTGACAGGTTAATTAAAACAGATTTTTACATGCGTGAGACCTCCACAATCATGTGGTGGGAGGGAGCAGTGCATGGGGCTTTTTATCAAACTTCTTGCAAGGCGGAGAACTCGTGATCTTAAATGCACAACTTTTTCATATTCATTGTGTAAATCTGACACAGCCCAATTCTATGGGAACATTAGCAGGGAAGCACACACCTTCACTGAGTAAATGTGCATCTGGCTTCCTTGCAAGTGCCATCTTTTTTCTTCTTTCATACATTCATTAATTCCTTGTTAGACCATGGAGAAGCATTCCTCAGCAGCAGGGATGAAGGGACAAGACAGTTATTCCTCTTGTTCTAATGGACGTATACAGTTGAATGATTTTAAAGTCTAGTTGTTTAAATCCAGGATGTCTCTCCAGAGAAAGTCTCTTGAAGGAAAGAGATAGGAAAACAGGAAGGATTTCACCATGAAAGGAAGAATTTCCAGTTTTACAACTAGGACAGAGACACACTGAAGCCACATATGCTCTCCATGGACCTCTAAAGAATGGTTTCTCCACTGGCCAGCAGCTAACAGAGCTCCCTGCAGTGTCTGCGCTGTCAAAGTGTCAGGAAATGTCACTGGACAGTGAAATTTTATTATATACTATGCTAGACTGTTAAAACTGTCCCCATTGCAGCCCAGGCTAGCTGCCACTCTTTCACACAGTTTCCATGAAATCTGAGGGCCAGGGCAAACTGGGAACTGTTACCCACATACAGTTTGTCTTGGAGGCTGTTTAACACCATGGTCACCATCAGTCTGTTTGGTGATAAAGAAATGGCATAACTCTAGTGTAAACATAGCTGGCTGTAGAGCAATACATCTTCCAGTCTCTGTTAGAAGATGAGTGGTTAAACTTTAAATAAGATGTGCTCTTCTCCTGGTGTAATAAATTGTGTTCCTGCTTCTGAAAAAGTAGTAGTGGTTTGGTTTTGGGAAAAGTGGTTGAAGTGCTGAGATTGTTACTGGGAACAGTTTTGTGGAGCACTTTATGGGTGTTAAAACTCAGCTGTCCAGAGGGTACGTGCAGATGAGAAAGGGGCACTATGGTCCCAGACATGAGAGAAAGTTGGAAGAATTCCTTCAGGAAAAAGACAAAACTGATACCAGAGAGGGCGAGTAGGAGGCCAAAAAGGGTTTGAAAGTGCAGAGACATCTGGCTTTGCTGAAACAGCAAGCAAACTATGACTTGTGATTACCTCATCAGCTGTGTCATCTGCGCAACCCACAGGGACCCAGGAGTGCATGGGAGGCCACCCTCCTCCTCAGGAGTTTTCCACACTGGTGTTAGCACAGGCAGACCTGGACCCTGGGCAGCACAACATGTGCAAGGCATTAAGGAACACAGCTAGACCCTTGCTTAGAATGTTTAGAATCTTGTCTAGAATCTTACACAGAGTGTAAATGGTATGACTCCCTAAATTCTTATTAAGAAATAAATCATAAGGTGACAGAGACCACTTTGGAATAATCGAATAGGAAATGAATCTACAGGAAATGAAATACGCCTAGAACAGAGAACATGAATTTATGCATCCAGCCAGTAACTGGATCTTTGTTCCTTACACACTCATTAGCCTCTTTTCAGCAGAAGTTTCACACTAAAAGGGATGACTGTTTTAAACACAGTATCAATGAGAAAAATACAAGTTAAGCTCCCTTTTTTGGCTCCAGCTTTGTTCTCAAGCTGAAGCATGTGCAATCAGGATGGGATGCAGGATAAGGCAATATGCTGGGGAATGCAATGTCTTATTAAGGGATTTGTGAGTGAAATACTTCTACAATCTGCACACATTCACCCAGTGTAAAATAATTGTTACATCCTGAAAGTAAATCAGCACAATGAGATAGGGAAGCTGAGTATTATGCCCCTTCTTGATGTAAGATTTTGGGAGTCCAACAGCTGTTGGAAGAGATAACTCCCTGATTGCTTTTAATCTTCACAGCTAAGGCTGATTTCCATCTCACCTTCTAACACAAAGTTTCATGCTACACTGCTAAAAAAGTTTTCAGGGTTTATATACAGGAACCTGATGTGTTTGCATTTTTCTCTCCCCGCCCTGATGTCTCTTTTCAGGGGTAATAAACAGCTGCAGTATTAAAAGTGTAGTTACAGAGACTGCAGGCATAGCATGATATCCAAAGTTTAGATTAGCACCATCATCAGAGTCGTGGGATGTGAAAAGAGTAGGGGAGAAGCATTACATATGCAAGGTAGTTCAACAGAAGGTGGCATTTCGGTCAGCAGCCAAAGTTATATTGTTCCTTTTCCTAGTAAATTAGTCCAGTTCTTCTCCTTTTTCTCTTCTTTTCTTTTTTTTTTTTTTTTAATTATGAATTTTTTTGATTCTGATCTCCAAACACTGTGTGTGATTTCTAGTATTTTTATCTCCAAAGCAGGAGTGCCAAGGAGGCAATTATCTTGAGCTCCTGTTCTTTACTAAAATAATGCAAACTTCTTCAAGGAACTTTTTTGGATACTAAATCTTTGTGTCTTACTTTTTAACCTACTTACTTGCCAAAAAGGATGAAGAAATTTGTCTAGAGTATGGTGAAAACTTTTGGGTGATGATTAAAGCAAAGGATTTCCTCTGTCATTCACATTTAGATTACTTCAAGCCTTCCACCCTGAATCCTGAGATTACATGTGTAGTTTTCCAGGTCCATATGGGATCTCACAAAACTGCTGCATTGTTGAACTGATAAGATTTAAGGTGAGCTGAAGCTTATAAAAGACAAAGGCTCTTCTCTTGAACCTGTAGGACAAAGCCCACTTGCTTTAAGTCCTAGTTTAGCAGGAGGAGAGTTTGCAAATCAAATTGGCTCCTGCCCTTGTTGACCCTGATATTATGTTGATATGCGCAGCATGAAACCTTCTTATAAACAAGAGCAGATATCATACATTATGGTAAATCCAATATTTTCCTGGAAGTTAAGAGAACAGAAGATTATCAAGATTGCCTCTCTTTCTCATTTAGGAAGAAAAGTCCTTTATTTTCCTTTAATTTTTCTTAAATGTCCTTTTCAGTTTTAATCAATAAATAAGGGTTATTAAATTAAAGAAAAAACAAAATAAATCTGTTTTAATATTACATATTTTTATTTTGTTTATTTTATCCAATGTCCCTCCTGTATTTCTTTGTGACCTCTTCTTTCACCTTGACCTTCAAACCTTTCACCCTCCTTTGCACTTTTGCTAGGCTCCAAACAAAGTGCTTTTGTAAAATGGACCTGGTTGCCATGCAGTCTGGGTCTAGTAATTAGGACATCAAATGCTTTTCTTTTAAAGTAAGTAAATCAAGTCTGATGCAGGTTGGCCACAACCACACTTTTCTATCTTCTAGAAGTTGTCCACAGAGCAGTGTTAAATGCTCCTTATTTCCTTCCTGACAGAGAATGTCTCAGCACAAAAATGTCTGACATTGTAATTAGTTCTTCTGTTGACAGCTTCAATAGAAAGACCTAGGTCAGAAAGAACTGGAGACCAGACTGTCTTAGCAATAGTGATCTGCTTATTTATTGGATCTGTGATTAGCCCAGGGCTTTCTAGATGAGGAAATTAAGGATGTACTGAAGATTTAGGTGTTCATCCTGTGTCTTCTATTCAAGGGCAGCACACCTGATAGTCCACCTGGTTTCTCCAAGCAGTGGAGAGAAATGGGAACTGGATTCAGGCTGCCCTCTACAGCTATCTAATATAAATGTTTAGCACAAGTTGGAGAGTTTACCCAAGACCATGCAGCAACAGGGCTCCCTATTCATGGGAGCTTCCTAGGCAACCAGGACAGTGATCAGGATGGTCAAAATAAAGAAACTGTGCTGTGTCTGACAACCCAGACCAAGCTGATGTCGCATAGTCTACCTCACCCTGAAATGGAGTCTGCCTTTTGCCAGCAATTGAGACACTATGGTTCAGGGCTCAGGTCCTTGCTGCTGCTGTGCTTGGCTTCATGTGCCTCTTGCCAGAGGACAAGTAGTGCCCCTCATCCACCTCAGTGAAGAGGGTGTTTGCTGAAGGTCACCTTGTCCTTCAGTGTAAGTTTAAGTAAATAACTTTTGGCTGTCTCCCCAACAGTGGTGAACTGTGGGTTCTGAATAACTCTGCCAGGCCAGGAAACTACATCTAAGTGATGTAACAGTGAATGTTGGGCCACCCTAAACTGCATAGAGAAAAGATCTCTTCTCTTAGGAAGTTATTAATCCAATTCACTGCTAATCCCATTTTCCCAGGGTCTAAGTCTGTTGCTTAGTCTTTGCAATCTCAATAAACATGACATTAATAAAAGTCAGGAATGAAAGCATTTCCCTTAAAGCATCCTAAAATCCTTTTTTTTTTTTTTTTTTCACACTATACACAAACATTGTTATTGCCCAAATTTGTGTATGATTGTGGAGTATGATGGATTAGGGGGTGTGGGTGTCATTCTTTTCCTGATGTCACTCTCTGGAGAGGTTGATTTTTATCTCTTTTCATGCTTCCTGATTTATCAAGATAAAGATAACATCAGCTGTTTAAAATGGCTCAAAACTGCTGTTCTTTGGCAAAAAGTGAGTCATTCATAGCTAAAAGGAATAAGATTAACGTTTCAAATTCTTGCTCCAAACAATAAACAGGCACAATAGCAATACTGATTTTTCTGTTCAGTGTTTTTACTTGCTGTCTTTTGCTTTATTTCAACCTGCACAGCATGGAGCTGATCAAGGAGTATATTGAGCATTCACAACACTTTGACCAAAAGTTCAAATTATGGAAATCCTGTGTGTCTTCCACTTTGATCCTGTTAAAGAAATTCAACAGGATATGCAGAAAAATCTCTTTTCTTTGCATAATCTCCAGCTGAAGCTTTTCAATCCCCACTTGAGACAAGTCTTTAACAACAGTACTTCATGTCATGGATGCTTGTTTTTATGCAGTAAGTTTGGTTTGGGGTTCTGTATTTAACACTGACATGCTACAAACAATCCCACCTCAGAATTATGCTGAAATCTTGTTTCCCAGGTCCACTTAAAGCTTCAGTGAGAAAGAATGTGGGTCTGGTTACACCCCAGCCTTGCAAGAGTATAAATATTTCTCAGCACATTTTGGGGCAGAGGCTCCAACAACTCAGTCTTTTCAGTGATGTTCACAGTGGTCCCTACCAAAGTCCACCAACAGGACTAAATGTTGTAATAAAACATAAAATAAAGGATAAAATATACAGAAGTTTAAAAGTCTCTTTCAGGATGTTTATGGCTGTGGCGTGGTGAGTGCCTGCACTCCTGNAAATATACAGAAGTTTAAAAGTCTCTTTCAGGATGTTTATGGCTGTGGGGTGGTGAGTGCCTGCCCTCCTGTCTGCTCCTGTATGTGCAGGATCTCAGGCAGCTAAGATTATATCTGCTCTGATGAAGCTGTTTCCCACCAGGAGTTTTTATAGCTTTCCTAGACTAGGCTTAGAAAGTTGATTTCAATTTTATAAAAAACCAATAATTTCAGATGGATTTTTTTTATGTTTACAACAAAGAATTAAATTTCATTAGTGATACACAATAATCCCATTAGTTTTCATGGCAAAACAGAAGAATAATTTAAATGAGATATTCAGTGTCAATTTTATATTTTCTGACATATTGAAATAAAGTTTAAAATCTCTTAATTTTGAATTAGCTGCCGAACTTTAAGTTGGCTTCAGAATGATATACTGAGTCTGTGTGTTGGGAGGGTTCATTGGCAAACTGGCTTTAAATGTCCTTTCTAAATTTATTTTTTTAAAGTATATATGATTTATTTAAAAATTCTTTAAGAATTTAAGCCAAAAAAACCCTGTATATTTGAGTGAATAAATTGTTCACCTAAGAAGTTCAGCTAGCTCTGTATTATCTGGTTTAACACATTCACCACAGTGAGTTTTTTAATCATATCCAGTATTTTTTAATGAGTGACAGGCCAAATCCTAAGGTTTGAATGCAAATCCATAACTCATATCTTTAAAGGTTTTTATCTGGATGAAGTTTGGTGTTACTGCCACCAAACTCCACTGTGAAATGAAGCTGTTACTGAACACAGAGCTCAACTGAGCATCTCAACAGATTTTCAATGTTACATCTGTATGAATGGAATTAAGCCAAAATTGGCTTTGCTGGAATCTGCCAGTTCTAAATAAAACTTGTAGCAGGAAAATCCCTATTGTGTACTGCATCGGTTGATAAGTCAATAAACTCAATTTGCAAGAGACTCAATGTATAAAAAGATCAATGTCTCCTTGGGTTCTTAAGAGCTTCTCTTGTCAAGAAACTCCTAGAACTGAAATGCCTTTAGCCTTCACTACAGCTCTTACATTTGCTCTGCTATGATGTATATGTGATAAAGATATTTAGGATAAGGTAGAATCTCAAGATTTGCTCCTTGCATGATGGGTGAGTACAGAAGGAGAAGGATGAAATTTGACTACAAAGACAGATAAAATATTTTTGGGTAAATTTGCTAGCTAGAAAACTGGCAGAGCTTTATTCAGCTTACTCATTTAGACAGCTTCAAGTTATGGAGGAGGAACAATTAATTTCATTCTCCAAGCAGGCAGACTCTGACTCTTATGAAGTCTTTCAAGAGAGGATGGTGGGGCACTCAGGTTAGACCAGTGTGTTTTAACAACTGGAGCTCTTAATGAAATGTGCAGGAAGTCCAGGGATGAAAGCCACGGACAGCAGTAAGCTTGGATCAATAAGCACCAATCTTAGATTAATTCTAATTCCTTAATTCCACCTCTGCATTTTGTATTTACCAAACTTCTCATATGCAGCTACTCTAGGCACCACCCTCACCTTTGCTGCCCATCTGTAAAAGATGTACAGATTACTGACTCCTCTCCAAATGCCAGTTAGGATAACACTGCCAAAACCCAGGTCTGGTCACCACCAGGCTCTGTGCTCCTCCACCTTGTACTTGGACAAGAAATCTGCAGACAATACCAGAATTTGAGACACACTGCAGATCTATGTGGCCCATCATCCTTCTTTGATGATAACCAACACTGGGAAAAGTATACAGAAGGGACTAGAGCATCATGTCCTCCAAGATCTCTTCAGCTTTCTGAAATTTGAGACTCAAGTATTTCCTGAACCAAGTTGTTTAAATACTTACAGTGGGTTCCTCCTTTATTATCCATAAGCCTTTCTGATATGGAAATAGAACCTAAAGTCCAGAGACTGTGTTTGTCATTTCATGTGGTATCAGGAGCAGCCTGCAGGCTGTTCCCTCAGGCACTGAGTTCCAAAGCTCCTGCCCATACAAGCACCACTGAAGCCAATGGCTCTGTCCATGGTACCCAGATCTGCCTGCCACACACCCACACTTGGAGCTGCTTTGGAGCCTGTCTGAGTGCACAGGAATATGGGACCTGTTGGGATGTTGGAGTCCCTTGGTGTCTTCTGGCTGCCCAGGAAGACATATTTGCAAAATTTCAACTGGTTTTCCATGTTTTCCTGGGGCAGCTATTAACACACAAATTCAGAAATATCACTAAACACTGGGTTCATAAGAGCCTCATCCTAAATCTATCCTCTGCAAAGGAAAGAAGTTGATATTACCTTTTCTACCTGAAGTGCTTTGGAGAGAAAGAATACTATTGGAAAGGCATGCAGCTGTTTCAGTGACAGGCAGGGGAAGAATGGAAATCCTAGATCTGAAGCCAAATTAAAAAGGTACCAGATTGAATCCCAGCAGCATTACAGATGCATTTGTGTCTCTAATTGATTTACCTCCTAAAGGACTTAAACTCTTTTACTATGTCATTTAGAGATGATTTGAGATATTCTGCACAATTAGGATGCAGAGAAACTTCATGATTCTCTGCAGTTTAAAAAAAAAGCCAGGAAATCCCTCTTCCATTTTCCTTTTCTCACAAGTTGTTCTGGACATTCAATGCTAGCTGTCCTGGTGTTAATATGTTGACACTTTGTATTGCTTTTTCCTGGTAGAAAAATAATATATTATAAAGATGAACACAAATCACTTGAGGTTGTCCCCACCATGTCTGGTTCTTTACCTCTACTTATTAAAATATTACAGTTTGGTCATTACCACTGTCTCTTACTTGTCTATTTTTGTGCAGGTTACTTGGGGACATCCCCAGGTCTTTGTTTTCTGTTACTTGATTTAGCCCCAACTTCACCAGTGGAAATTCTAAGGATCAGGGAAGGATTTTTTTACACATATCAGCTTGTGACATAACTTACAATTTTCATCAAGCCTGATTCAGAAGGAAATGCAAAATAAGCCAATTACCAAACTTCCATCTCTGAAGATTTCCCATTTTGCAATAACAGAGAGGGTCTAACATACATAAAAATTGATTAGAAGACTTTCAAAGATTATTCAGACTACTAGTAGACAGGTTATCTCAGTATGGGACAGTCAAAACTGCACAGTTTTACCATTTACAGATCACTCTGCCTTGTGAGGCTCTAAACTCTTTTATGCCTGACACCTCTATGTATTCAACACTGAATATGTTCAGTCAGGTTTTTAGGAACATATTCAGAGTTGTCAAACTGTAAAGGCTTTTCTCAGACGTATGTAAACAAAGTAAAGTGTGGGGAACAATAATTAAATACTGGCTGAAACAAGCATTTAATGTGAAAAAAACCCCCAAAACACTGGCTGTTAGTGTTTAGTGCAAGGACATGTAGATTTGGCTAGTGTCAGCAAAACCATGAGAAGGCACTGAACTACTGATGAGAAAATTCATTTAGCTAAATTTAGAACCTCCTCGAAATGACAGAAACTCCCATTAATTTCAATAGAGCCAAGATTTCATTTAGAGCTCCTAAATTTAGTACAGAACTTGAAACATTCATAATTAGCAAAATGAGAGTTCTGGAATGGTGGGAATGGCTTTATTTATTTGCTCACTAACTTTTATTTCACTGTAATTTGAACAATCATTAATTAGGGGAATGGTTCATATGTTTCCCAAGTTCTTTTCCTAAATCTTCAGAAGATTTTTGAGGGAAGATTCCTAAGATTTGTACAACTGATAGGATTTTCGTGCACTTCTTGAATCAATAAATGGTAAGCTTCCTTCAAAAATCTGTTTTGATTTTCAAAGAGCTGATGGCAGGCTGTTCCCTGTGCTAAAGCAGAGAAAGAGGCATACATCCTTTGTCAGTGTAAGAAAAATGTAGATCCACATTTTCATTCATTCATGCCTGGCTTCCACCCAAACACCAGAAAGGATTTCTTGTTTCCTCCATCAATTGTAAACCGGAACAAGCTTGTATCTTGTTCCTCTTGAGAAGGCAGCTGTCAGGCAAATGGTTTCACAAAAAATAATGCTTGTGCATACTCTGCAGTCAGCTCTAATCTGTACGTCCACAAACTGTAAATTGTGCAGAACTGGATCCCTGTCAGCTGACTTCTTGCAGGCAGAGCTGTTAGCTTCAATTAAGCAAGTACAAACACAAACACCAAACCTGCTGACTGGCCTGTATGCAATTTCACCTTCTTTGGGCTTTTTTTTTTTTTTTTTGTGGGGGAATGAAGGCCTTGAATGGTTCAGTGAATCTTCTCATTTCTTGAGTCAAATCATAGCAAAGGCTAACGAGGTAGCTGTGGAACTTTGATAAGCTTAATCCTGGAATTTTGTTAGGAAATCTCGTGACTCTGGTAGCAAGTACTTAAAATGCCCTTCCACCTAGTCTAAACTTTATGCAGCCATGTAAATCTCAAAACACTGTTCAAATGAAGGGCAAAGTTGCCTACTTTATAGATAGAGGCCTTTAATAGTGGAAATGTGGCCTTCTGGCTATCAACATTGCCTAAATATTGATGTCTATGACATGCTCCTCCTTGCTCTTACCTCTGGTTGGAAGTGAGCTGAGCATTGGTGGCTGAGCACTTATCAAACAATCAAGATAAGTGGTCTCTTATATTCACACAAGTATCTAATCATAATATTTGTCACAATAAAAATATACAAAGTGAAGAATGAATGAAAAGACTGTGCAGAGAGCTGTGTCTCCAGCACCACTCAGTAATGAAAATCTTGAAGACTGTGGAAAAAACAGACATGATTGGCTGACGCTTCTTTTTGTATATCTTCTTAGATTTTACTCCTTAATTTACTCTCTTTCCACATCATAATTTCTCCATTGTGGGAAAAAAAACCCCACAAACATTTAGAGATCTTTGGAGTAGAAAGCTGCATCTACCTATAAATTCTCCAGCAGTCTGTTGTGTTGCTGAATGCACTGATATTTTGGTCTCCCCAACACCCTGTGTCAGAGTTCCACCTTTGAACTATATCCCATGTGAAAGACAACATTTTTGATTCTTCAGAATGCTGCTTGATAAAACCACCATTTTCTGAACACCTGAAGCAATATTTTAAAAAGTATATCTCATACCAATTCTATGTGAAAAAGAAGGCACCTTTCCAGGGAGCTGCTGATTGCCTACTGGCATCCAACTTGAACAAGGTGTATTGTGCAAAATCTAATTTAGTGCCTGGCTCAAATTCTAATTCTAATTCACGTTCTAATTTAGTGCCTGGCTACCTCTAGGATATATCTAATTTGGGATATCATGTGCTAGTAAAATAGAGATTCATACAGAACTGTCTCATAAATATCTCACAATTCTCTCCACCTTTGGTCACTACACTTGCCTACTCTGCCAGGGCATTCAGAAGCTGCTGAATGTTTCTTTCCTTTGCCATGGTAAACTGAGAAGAGAAGCCTCTAGGAAGGTCTGCTACATGCTGACTAGGAAAATGAAGCTTTCAGAAGTTCCCTTTGTCCTTTGCTCACCACTCACCCATCCCGCTTTCCAGAGCATGGCGAGTGGTTCGTTGGTTTTTGGTTTTTTTTTGTAAAGTGATAAAGCAGGTTTTTGTCATCCTATCCTTCCCTGTATGCTTATTTTAGCAGAAAAATAATCTAGGAGGAGGAAATTTCTCTTTGTATGAGTTAGCCCCTTTCAGCAACCTGGCTGAAAGAACCTCTTTCCCTTTTTCTATTTACCCAAATGCTTAAGAAAATTTATATTCTCAAACAGAAGTTTGTTTGTTCTTTTTTCTTTTGTTTGCCTTTATGGAGACTCCTCAGTAATTTTAAAGTTTATTTTTGCAGTTATAGTTTCCATGTCCTAAATAAAATAAAACCACAAACTTTTATTGTTGTTCCTATTTTTCTAAAGAAATAAAGTTCCTTCAGTCACCCTAGGATAATTGCTCAAAAACAAATGCAGAGTGTCAGTAGCCACTTCTGATAATCTTGGGTTTATATCTGACAGCACATCCCGTAAGTGGGTGTTGAATCATTCTGAGGACAGGTGAGAAGTACTATTACAATACCTTGCTATTCTTGGCCAGAGTTGCAGTAAGACAGAAAGCACTCCAGGAGAGCCTCAGTTAAACTTCCAGCCAGAATGGGTATGTGGCCCTGCACAGGTGGTTTCTTATGCAGGCTGGTTCAGCCTTCCATCTTAGGTAACTAGAAAGAGCCAGATTTGAAGGTAGTGCTTCTGCTCTATCTGTCCCCTGAAGACTCCGAGGATGGTTGGAGAGAGACCATCCTGGACATGATTTTAGGTCTAGCTTTCCCTCATCTACAAAGTTTGTAGAGTGGATGCCAGAGAAGCTGTGTCTTGTCCATGTGGTTTGTGGCTTCCTGCTGTGTTAAGTCCAAACCAAACATTGGTTTCTGAACCAATGGCAAGGTAGAGGAAGGGCAGAATCTATGTTTAGGATACAGACTGCCATCTCCTGTCTGTAGCTCTCTCTGCCCATGGCCACACTAAGGAGTTTAAAGATTATATGCTCAATATCCAGAAAAGGTAGAGGAAATAGTTAGTTACCTATGGATCACTTTCCATGAGTGGAAGGCATCATCACTTGACCAGTAAAAGAAAGGAGGGCAGGTTTCTTAGTCAGTGTTTTTACAAGTTTTATGCAATTTTTGTTGCCAGCGGGGTTTCCTTGAGGTGCTGAGATATTCACTGTGGTATGGGGAGCCAGAGGAATTTGGTTGTCTGTTTCTCAAGGAGCATCTGCACACCTAACCAAGATGAAAGGGGTACACTATTAATTGGGAATGGTCACTATCACATACTGACCTCTGAATCATCCACAGCTGTTACCTCCAGAAGTGCTGTTCCTTCAAACCCAGCCTGTGTTGGGCAGTTGAATGATGGGCATCACACAGGCTTGTTTCTTTTAAATTCAGATTCCCCAAAAATGGGAGATACATTTCTGAAAGCAGCAGAAAGAGGCACTGCTAGAGCTGCAGTGGAAAGAAAGAGGAGCTGCTAGGCCAGCAACAAACCTGATTTAGCCCATACCAGGGATGTGCACATCTCAATTCCAAGAGCTGGTCTGTATGGACACAGAACTAGCAGCATGTTTCAGACCTTGCACTTCTGACTGATGAAAAATCTGATATGTCTGCAAGTGATGGTGTTCCTGTTCTTGCAGATAGAGGATAGAGGCATCACATGTCATGGCATCATGTTGCCTTTCCACAGTTACCATATGCTTTGTCATCACATTAGTGTCCTGCTTCGGAGCAGGGTGTTTTATCTGAGGATGAACCTGGAATTCCCACCCCTATGAATGCAGAGAATGAGCCTGGTGGACTAGGATACTCCTAAAATGTGTCCTGTTTCACCATACAAGGATTTACATATCACAAGGGATTGCATTGCAGTGATGGGAGCCTCAGATATAAGGTAAAGATCCAATTGCACCAGGAGAAAAGGGTGCATCCAGTCTCTAAAGCTAGATCTGCTAGCTGCCTTTAAGGAAGGAGAGGCACAAAGATGCTCACTGCAGACCTGTGGACTTGGATATCTCAGAGATCGCTCATTCCCTGGTAATTTTGGAGCAACTGGAAATCTTTCAAGACAAAGCACATGATGATGATAAATAAGCATACAGAAACACAGATGTGTACCCTACCTACCCCCTCTAAGACTCCAGCTGGACAATTCAACAGCTGCTGTCTTCCTCCCTGTTCCTTAGGCTCTTACAAACCCAGTATGTGATTTCGGCTGGTTCCCTGTGCCTCCTGAGGTGCAGCTCCACAGCTAGCCTCCACTACACAGACCTCTCCAGCACATGAACTCTTTTTCAAACCAGATTTACAGAATAATTCCTCCTTCCACTGCCAAACAGTGCCTTCAGTCTGATAAAGTATTTCATATACTTCCACTTGGGACAAAGAGCAAACAAAAAAACACTCCTCCAACTTATTTTTTGTTCTGGAATACTTATGGCAAAATGTTTTCTGAAGTTCTCAGCACTATCCTGAAGAAAACACATAAATGCAGTAGCCTTTTTCCTTTCCCTAGGAGTGGAAAATGTTCTGCTGCTGCCCATATATCCCGCAGGAACATGTTGCCCTGTGAAGTATGCTTAGACCTTGCCAAGGATGGAGAGTAGATGAAGAGATTACCTGATTTGGCTGAGCCTTGCTCAGACTTTCAGAGAATTACTCTTCTCTCAAATACAAATTTTCATTCATAGTTTCTTTTTCTTGCTCATTCTGACAGGTTATAACAGAACAGTTTTGAAGGTATTTGCATGCTCTCCATACAGAGCTGACGGTTTTACCAAGTTTGAACAGTGGAAATAAATTTGCTTCTGCAGTCCTTAGTAAGAACTGTGTTTTGGATAAAAACATTGTCTAACGACTTCCCAGGGTTTTTTCTGTGGATTCAACAGATCTGTTGAATCCTCAGAAATCTGTTTCCAGTTTGTTTTTAAAGTTTCTCTTAAACTCCCCTTTCTCCACATAACTTGTAACTTTGCAATTTTGAGGTTCTGCTGCTTATACTCTGGCTGAGGTTACACGTGAAGGTCAGTGGGAACAGTTCCTCATGTGCATTGCAAATGCATACCTATTAGGTAGTGTTACCTAGTAATCATTACATTAGCTCATTTCCAGTTGTTCTGATCTCTCAGAACCACAGAATGGTTGATGTTGGAAGGGACCCCTGGAGGTCATCTGGTTCAACCCCCCTGCTCAAGCAAGGCCACCTACAGCCACTTGCCCGGGACCATATACATACAACCTGGGAATATTTTTGAGGGTGAAGTCTCCACAGTCTCTCTGGGAAACCTGTGCCAGTGCTCAGTCACCCTCACAGTGAAAAAGTGTTTTCTGATGCTCAGAAGGAACCTCTTGTGTTTCAGTTTGTGCTCATTGCCTCTTGACTTCTGCAATTCAAACTATCAAGCTCTTTATGTGATGCCCACAGTGGTTCTGTTCTTCTTTTCTGAGAAATTTTCTGTAATCTTCCACGGCTCTCTTTAATCCACTCTGCTCCAGCTAATTCTGAAGATAAAAAGTTTGGTGGTTCTCAACTTACATCATATTTAAGGACTACCACCTTTCAACCAAGAGATTGTTCTTCTAACACATATTTACACCAAAACTGGAGCTCAAAACACATGTTAGAACATGAGATTTCTTGACTAACAGTCACTAGAAGTTGGAATGGAAGTAACAGCTGTGACTGTTCTGGTATAATAAAAGCCTTAATGCTGCTTGCTTTTGCATTTGATGCTCCAAAGAAGAGACGTGCTTCTGTGCTTTGCTAATTCTTACTCTGCCCTTTTGTACCTGCTGCAGCTACTGTGCACTGCTCTGGATTTGGAGACACTGTGAGAAAGAGCAAGATCAGAAGACACATAACATAGGGTCTATCTATAGGGACAGAATTTCCCAATTATTTTCAATATTCTGAGCTGAAACACAGGTTTGTGTACTTGCTTGTAAGGCACTTGTCTATGCAAATTCCAGGACAGGGAAAAAAATAATTGTTCAGGGGATGTAACAGGTTAATTTATTCCTGTGCATGTTTTATTTTGTCCCCATTTAAAACCTAACATTATTCTTTTACATTAAAAGTGTTATCAGATTTCTGAAGTTAATGAGCCAGAGAGAATAGAACGCAGCAAATTTTCTTCCACTGACTTGGAAAAATGTAGTCATTAAAAGAAATTATATCACTTGTTATTCCATGGGTCTAAAGGTTGTTTATTTGTGCATTTATTTATGAAAAAATGAGAATGACAGTGGCATTAGACTTGGAATGACAAATTTCAGAAGGAATTGAACAAGTGTTAGTGATATCTGCTATTTGAAGCTTTAGCTGATGTGTTAAAGATGTCTGCTTTTAATATTCCCTCCAGCTTTAGAAAGGGGTGAATGCTGAGTAAAGCATCAGGCCCTAACAGCAAGTTACCAGCTGTGATGGCAGATGTGGTTTGGTGTCTGTGAGATCTCTTTGCAGTGCCACAGCTCTACTACAGGCTGTCTGGTGTGATTGGCATCCCCAGGGATTCAGGGCAGACTTCTCTGGGCACCTCCATGCAGAAGTTACTGCTGGAACCAGAACACAAGTTCCTCTGCTCCTCCTCAGGGCTTAGCTCATTAGTAAGCATATAGTTAGCATGCATCTATGGACAAGTATGCAGGTGTGGATATATCCTAAATGAACCCATTTTCCCAGAGAAATGAATATTTAATATGTTAAAAAATAATCAACATATCCTGATGACTAAGCAGGCAATAGCAATGGAGTAGACAAGGGAAACTAATGTTTTCAACTCTCTATAGTCCCTATATATATGTCAGTCTCTATAACCAAGGTAAAGCTAGTCTTTACAACTGCTGCCTTAGTTGCTTGAACTCAAGCTACTTAAAAATATGGCAGAAATTTCTGGAAGGATGCAGTGTGCCAATACTGTCTTCTCAGTGTGGTGCTGAAACACCTGAGCTCTTCTTCTTGAGCCCCCTCACTGTGGCTGGAGGACTGGGCTAGGAGCAGGTCTATTGACAGTGTGCCATTCCTTGCCATTGGGAATGGGAATGAGGGGCAACCCAGTGTCCCACAGGGAAACCCACCACCCCACTGTCCTTGCTGCCCTGAAGATCCTGCAGGAAAGAGTGGGAATCTGCTGTGCAGGAAGTTGCTTTCACTGTGGAAGTGGCTCCAGTTTTCCATACTTGAAAGCAAGTCTGAGTGAGGAAGAATCTCCTTCACTTGTTAGGGTGGAGCAATAACTATTTAAGTTGCTTAAATGCCGCTTGATTTCTTTCTTTTTCTAGATTTCCAAAGATTATGTTTCCACATGGTAAAATTACTCCAATACCTAAAAAGATTTGTATAAAAAGGGTAAGGTTCACTGTGAAAATGTTGCTAATGAACTCCTCAAACCCAAAATTTTACCAAGTTTCAGAAAATTATATTTATTATGAAGATAGCATGCATTTATCTGAATCACTTTATCTACTTGTCAGCATCAGACTATAACATGGACCAAAATGAAAAATTACTAAAAAAAATTTTAATTGTACTTGAATAGCTGTTTTAATTTAACAGATGTTGACTAGATCTAATACACACTTTACAAACTAAGATCCTGAAATGAAGAGTCTCATTAATTTAGAAAGATGAGTTTTATTTTGTTAAAATAAGAACATCCCAGAGAGCAGATGAAAAAAAAAAAGACTTAAATCTCATATTCACCAAGTCTAACATCAAAACCATTTTTGTTTAACAGTTTATTAAGCAAAATGGAGCTAATTTCTGCATGTGTCTCCTTAGAAACTAATACTGTTGTGCTCATAATGCCTTCTCTCACATCAAAGATATTAAAAAATCAGCTCTGTTTGGGTGTTTTTCTGCTGCAGGGAATCTTAGTTGGACACCTGGGGTTCTGTAGTGTTTTATTCATTTTAATACCTTACTCTTTAAAATTTAAAGGCATTTTAGTGAATCTGCTGTTACCAGAACATTGTGGGAAACAGGCAACAGACATTGTAGCTATTTCTTCAAATGGCCTCTATTTAAATGGCTCTTAGCATCAGGAGTCTTAATTTCCTTGAACTCACTCACAATTCAAATAACCTCAAAAAATTGGACTTTGCTCCCTTATTTACAGAAACAGCATCTGAACTTGTATTCTTTGCAAGAATGTATTTACTCAAGGATTCTGTCAGGCATAATCTCCACCTTTCAGAGACTAAATTTCATCTAACTTAACAAATGCATGAACTAAATGGTTCTTTAAAATGTTTAAACAGCAAAAGCCTATGCTAAAAGTTAAAGAAGGCATCTCAGACCAGATTCCAAGGAAAATGAAGAATTTCTGAAGGAGACACATATTGAGTACAGGGATTCTTTTGTTTATTATCCTCACGCCTGTGGGAAAATAAAGCATTTTAATTGTGTCTGAAAATTTGTTTGCAAACTGCTGACCCAAAAGGATTGCCCTGGAAGAGATTTATTACAAGCTTCTTGGTGAACTACTTTGTGAACTGACACACAGACATCTGCTGCTGCTGGAAGGAGAATTCAGTTAGTTGCAGATATTCTCCAAAATCTAAATTCTGATACAAAGCTGCTGCAGTATTCAGCACTGGAATCTATGAGAAACATGATTAAGTGATATGGCACACCTTCTGAGTGAGGCTGCAAAAACTGATTCTTTGGGGATCACTATGCTTTACTATCCAGAACAATTTACAAACCATGGATCCACATAAGAGAAATCCCAAAGAGCAGGGTAATGAAGGCAGTTTTACAGGTGCTGTGTGTTGCTGGAGCAGGGAAAAACATCCTGGCCCTTGAATCATAATTCTAGGTGTCAAAAATCTTATATGATTATTTGCAAGACTTTGTAAACACAGATGGGAAATAAATAAGTGTGCTCCTGTGTCTGACAATAACTGTATAAGGAGGAACTGGGGAAATGCAAAATCATTATATTTTTCAGAAGATGAAATATATATTTGTTTTCTTTCATGAAACCATGGCAATATTCCGTAAGAAGAGGAAAGGCGGTAGCTTGCTCTTGGTTGTTTATGGGCAGAAATAGAACTGCTTTTTCTTGTGCTCTACAGCAAAATCTCCATGCTCTCAGACCAAGACAGAAAACCTGTGTGGGTCAAAGAGGCATCTTGTTTATGTGACACATTTAAAAGCTCTCTGCCAGCCATGGGCAAAAATGTGTGCAAGACTTCCTGGGAATATGGCAATGTTCTGCCAGACCTTGGGGTCCCATGGTCTGCTCCTAGTCCAGTGCCTTCATTGGTTAATGTTCATACGTTCCCAGAGCCTTTCCTAAAGGTATCCCCAGTGTGCATAGTGCAGGAGTAGATCCCATAGTCTGTAGAAAGTCTGGACAAGGGGACACCTTGGGAGGAGCTGCAGCAGAGAATGTGAGAGCTCCTTCTGCATGCCCGTCTTGGAGCATGTGTCCACATGCAAGCTCTGCCTGGGCAGCCTGAGGAATAATAAACTCAGTGTTAAGTGTTACCAGAATGGCTTTGGGGATTTTTGGCACAGGGCTGAGATGCTCTGTGAATGGCAAACTTAAATCTCAGTTCTACATTTGCTACTGTCTCTGCCACCAGCAGTGATCACTCTGTGTGCCATGCACCAGTTAAGAGGGAGGATGGGCTCGGCTGAGAAACTCCTGAAACCCCATGGCTAAAAACTTTGTGATGGAGCTGGGTGGGGGAAGGCATTGCCCACTGAGGCACTGCAGATGGAGCAGGTACAGGTGATTGCAGCATGGAAACAAAAGCAGCCATGAGCTGCTCTGAGCTCTGGGCTCTGGGCTTCTCATGTGTGCTCATTTCAATGTACTTGCTTGCTCTGAGATTGTAAAAAAAAGACATAAAGCCCCCACAGGACTCAAAGATCTATCAGAAAGGCTACAAGTGTTGTATGTCTTCCTACAGTTTGCACCTTTCAAACTTCTTTCCCTGCTGCAGAAGCAGCAGCAAAGCTACAGCGAAGAGAGCTTCTACATTACCTGCTAAACTGAAACTTTATGAAAGAAATATTTGATTTCAGTTTTAGAAAGATATATCTGAACACAGGGAAAACCTCCCACTCTATCTACATTTTTACTGGAAAATAAATCAGTTCACTAGCAGTTTTTACTTTTACAAAAAATACATTACAGCTTCAGGTAACCTGATAACTGAGACCAAACTATAACTCTGTGGTCAGGGGCATCTTCTCCATCCACAGCCCAATGGGAGAGAGCCCTCAGCAATTGTACAGGGGCACAGGGGAAAACCTCTGCAGAGTAACAGGTACCCCACCTGGCCATTGCTCTGTGCAGCACTCCTGGACAGAAATCTCACACCCAGTAGCAGGATCCAGCAGTTTGACTAGCTGTAAGATGGATTTTATAAACTGATGGACAGAGTGGTACCACCTGGTAGTCTGCAGGAGCAGGTAAGTGGATCTGGTGATGCAAGGGTTTTCACAGGCCTGTGTGCCTATATCCCTTTTACATATCTGCATCTTGGAGAAGTTCTCAATGCAGGGCTCCTGTTCTGAGAAGCCTCCAAGCCTCCTCTCTAGGGATACAGCTCAAGGAGCACTCTCAAGGGCCATAGCTGTCCAAGTTTCCCTGTAATTATATTGGTTCATACAAGTAACTCTCTCCAAATCTGCTGCTTTGTATGGTCTCTTTTCCTTCTTCTGCAAAATTAAACTGTTTTGATTTTTGTTCTAAAACTGCATAAGCCTTTTTCTTCTAAACAGATAATTTTCTAATTTCCCCTGAGTTTGGATACATTTTCTTTATTTTCATCTGCATCAGGTCCCAGGACAAATACTGGTAAAACACTCCACCACACCTACCTTAACTGGTTCCCCTGTAAGACACGTGGGTGTTACAGAATTAGACAAAAGAAAGTAAACCGGGGCAGTTTAGCTGATAATGCTGTTTCCCTGTAAGGTTATAGAACGTAGCAATGTGTCCTAATGAGAGAAATATCTCCTTTATCAAGGGAAAGCTATTTTTAACTGATTCTTTTAATTGACTTGCAGTAACTCCTTACATGGAGCAGTGGATGTTGAACCATCTCAAAATCTTCTTCTCCAACTTCCTGCAAAAAAAATATATTGATCAAGAATATCTATGCTTTTTGTATGCTAAAATCAAAAGTAAAAATTTGGATTTTGTCTAGCTCTGAGTCACTGTAGCATAGTATGAAATTAAAAGAAAGAGAGGAGGAAAGGATTTGTCTTTTTTTATCTACTGTCCATTTTGCTCTCTCTGGAAAGCTCTATGTGTGGATGTGTTATGAAAGAAACAAAGGTGACTAAGGGTCCCAAAAGGGTCCAAGTGAAATGTGTGTTATGTTCTAATTTCTGTCTCCTCCATTACTGTGATTTTGCAGTGTGGTGGGCCACTTGTTTATCACTCCTCTTTAAGAAGTCAGTGAATACTTGAGAATGCCTGTAAGCCGAAGTCTTCCTGATCCTTGCAGGGGGATGCAGAGGGGGAGAGGAGAAGATGGAAGGGGGAGGATGCAATGGGAGAGGCTACTTTCTATCTGTTTCTGAAAGGTCTTGCAAAAGTCAGTGTTTGACCAAGGAAATTGAGGTTAAAGACAGACACTCACCACCCCTGTTCTGTCCCATAATGCCCTACGGGTGATATTCCCCAAGATGTCAGTACTGCCTTAGGGAGACAGGCTCTCTTTAATTGTTTTTTCCAAGTCACCAAACAAAGGTGCTGGGCACTAAGACATGGACTGTCTACCCTTGATATGCAGGTATACTCTTCTCATATAGCAAGACTTTCAGGCATGAGAGAAATGTTTCCAAGCATTTCCAAGAAGCAGAATGTCTCACAGTGCTTCCTCTGGGACATATTGTTCTGCACTATCCTCTCTTCAAACTGAGCCTTGAAGTTATATTTTAGCCCTATATGATCAAGAAAGAGTTTTTCTCTGCATGAATTTAATCTTGTGTTCTACTGATTTGTAGGTAGTGAGAAAGTTTTTTTCTCCCCTATGCACAGAGGACTTACCTTGCAACCTACAACAGAGCAATTAGTGTTACAAAGAGTTAGGTGCATAAATTCAATCCCCTAGATAACAAGTACATATTAGCTGCATGGTTATGAATTAGGTATGTTATATTTATAGAAAGCCTGGCCCCTGGACAGTCACCAAATGTAAGAGCAACCTGTTCTCTACAAATGCTAAGATGAAAGAAACAGTCAAAGAAGGATATTGCTGTCCATTTACAGTCCAGAAAGTCCTTGCATCTGATCTGGCACTGATTATTTTCAAGTGTCTTTTGATAATAAAAATAGACTCTTTAATTTTGCTGTGATGTTGCAATGTATGTTAGTAAGCAGAATTAACATCAGAAGATTGTACTGAGCAATCTGTTCTCTGCAGAGCAGGGCAGTGATACACAATCAATTTAGGAGCTGAAGTACATTTGACTTTCTGTAGGACTCAGTATCCTAAACCACTAAACCAAGGGACAATTTTGGTGAACCTGATCTCTCACACCAGACCTCTCTTCAAAGGGTGAGGTTATCCATGCCAGGACATGGTGCCACAGCTTTTCTCATACTGGGGGACACAAAACACCTTCCCCACAACCTGGAGAATTCCCTTTCTACACACCTGGGAACAAAAAAAATCCCTCTCTTTTAAGCTGTTCAGCACATCTTCATGAGGCATATTTGGAAACATTACCTGCACATGGGCAGGCCCCCATTCCTCTCTCCTGGGATGCAGTGCACAGGACACATTTGCACATCATCCAGCAGCAGATGTGGCAGGGTCATGGTGCTCTGTGTGTCCTGCCATGGCTTCCCAAACTGACTACAGTCACCTGTGTATTTTTTTCATAGCATCAGGGTTCCAAGCAATCTGTTCAATGCAGATATTTCATGGGTCTTTAAAATAAGTAGCTGGGATTTGCACCATGCTATGGCTTCCAATATGTATCTCACGTGCTCTGGAGTGAGATGGACACATATTGTGGAGCAAAGCACATCTACAGGGTGCACCATGCCTGAGCTGCCTCCATACCTAACTTCTCCAACAGAAAGCCAGGGAAGGAACTAATGTACAGTGAGTGTGAACAAACAGGGGCTCTGGCAGCCTCAGCTCTGCATTGCCAAAACATAGTATGCATTCTGCACCACCAATAGTTTTTTAGCAAAAAAAGAAGTAATGTGTCCTCATGAACATACCATACATTGAAAAGTACTAAAACAAACAAACAAACAAACAAACAAATTCCCCTCCCCTCCATGTGGGCACTATCCTTTTAAAATTTTATTTCCTCAGCTAAATATTGTAAAATTACCCCAAAATCTCAGACAAGCTGACGAGTGCCTTCCCAGAAAGGACTTTTTGACTTCTCACACAATGAGGGAATAGCCTTTCTACTGGTAAATAATGGACTTCTTTTTTGGTTCTTCTATTTTTTTTCATTAATTTATATCTAGAATAATTAGTCCGGTGGATGTTTTATTGTTGGCATTTTTCGTTTATTTTTTCAGTGGGATTTGCTCAAGAGTACCAAGTTTTTAATTGTCCTATACCAATGCCTAGCTTATTGTTAAGTGTCAATACCATATTATTGACAATCTCTAAGCAAAAATTAAATTTAGGTTTTCCGTAATTTTATTCTTTACTTTCAAAGAGTCCACATTCATATTGAAGTGTAACCCGTAGGAGCAGAAAGAGCTCTCTCTTTTTTTCACATGGGCATATAGCTCTTCAATTATTTACACTCAAAAGACAATGCATTCTGAAAATTGCAATAATAACAGAAAGTTTTCAAGGAAAATAAGTCCAAGCAAAGCCTTTTTTCAGTATTCTAAATAATTTAGATTAAAGAAAATATTATATTTTTTTTCCAAGGAAAGATTTCTTTTCAGATAGATGGGAATGGTGATTAGCTTTGCAATGATAATGAGACCAGTAGTACAGTTCCTAAGGGTATGAAATGTTCACCTGGTTTTAGAGTACAGTGATTGCAGAAGAGTCATAAAACCTCCTAAATCTGTATATCCCAGTTAAGTTCACACGTCTCTTAGTAAATGTAGAACAACCTTTTAAAATCCCACTTCTGCTATCAGAACTCCTAGGATTCTCCTGCCTATACCACACCACATCTCCCCAAATGATTTTTGCCTGAAGGAAAATTGCATACAGTTTTTTCCATCAGTTAAGTGCATTAACTGAAGAGTGCTGGAAATTTGCTGCTATCTTTTCGGGGTCTGACATCTGCTAAAGAATCTCGCAGAATTCCAAAATGGATGAGATTGGCAGGGACATCAGGAGTCTTCTGGCCCAACACTCTGTCTCAAGCAGGGCCTCCCAAAGCTCTTTGTGCAGGAGCATGTCCAGACAACTTGAATAACTCAAGGATGGAGACTCCACAGGCTCCCTGAAAAACCTATGCCAGTGCTCAGTCCCTCTGACTGTAAACAAGTGTTGATGCTCAAGAGGGGCAACTCCCCCTGTGTTTCACCTTAGATGCTGCTATGTAGTGTTTCAGTTTCAAACCCAGCCTGAACATACTCTGATTTGAGAGATTTATATTGTTGTTACAGCAAGGAAATGAGAGATTTCCTGATAGTGCTGTCTCTCCTGCTGTTGAGGAGGCCAGTTGTTTTATTGTTAGCACAATGATGGTAACTCACAGGGCTGAAAATATTGTTTGCTGTAGCATCTATCTTATGCACTCACATGGCTTATTGTAAAGGGACCAGGATATCTCAGCTTTTTACTGTTCTAAACTTCAAAACATTTCTGTGAAGTATGGAAATATTGTTATCCTTATTTTTTAGTGGAGGAAGCCTGAGATAAGAGAAGGTAAGTAATCTGTCAAAAGGTACCCTTTAGTAGCTTCAGTAGAGGAAGTCTACTTGCTTCCCAGTGACTTCCCTGCAGTCCTTGCTCGCAGGGAGGTTATGGCTCCTCTCCTCACCTGACAGTGATGTCCTTCACTGAAAAAGATTTTATATAGTGCTATCTGGACAAAATCTTTCCCTTACATATCTCCTCTGCTGTCATTGATGATGTATGTCACCATGGTTCACTGAGGACATACCTCACATGAGCCTGGTTTGCAGACAGAAGTACTTTTTTAACAAAATAATAATTCATTCTGAATTCTAAAGTCAAAACAGAATGTTGGTGATATTGACTTTTTATATCCAGACTATTTGAAGTAGCATACAAAGTTTTTCTTCTCTTATTTACATGCATTATGTGCTTGTAAAAAAATACAAAACAAAATATTGATTCAGAAATAAATCCTTCCCATTAGATATATTTCAGACTGGAGAAACTAAAATGAAATATTCTGAGCTGTATTCAGTGAAAGAGAACAAGCACATTCTAATCCAGTGAGTACTAGCTATAGGTACAGTGGAAAATTACAACTAGACTTTTATTATGTCAAACTTTTACTGCCTTTGCTAGCTAAAATCTTACAATACCAGCTCTTCTGAAAATGGTTGCATGGCAGCAGAAATTGTGTAAAGGGTTGTAACAGGCTCCCTCTGCCTTAAGAGCAGATAACAACTATATCCATGGCGGGCATTATATGAGCTGGGTTTTTTGATCAGAACATTCTTATTTCCAGCCTTCATCTTTATATTATAAAATAAAATTATGGCATTAGTAGGCACCTTCCTACTTCTAATTCCTAACAGTGTTGTTAGACAAACATAACTTCCTTCCAAACACAACAAAACACAACCTTGTATCCACTCAGAATAAACTATTTTCCTCGGAAGATATCTCTGCTTAAATCTTCTCATTCCACATCAGGTTCAAATCTGACTTGTCATACTTTAAAGTCCACCTTTTAATTTTACGTCTGCATGCAACTCTTCTCACATTTCCTTCCCATCTCCAAGAGAGCAGAGACAGCACCTTCCATGTCTTTCCATGATCCTTCTCTTTTATACCTCCTACTGGTATAAGCTCTTCCATCCACCAAACAGCCAGTACCCTTCACATGATCTCTGTGAAACTATCTTTCCCATCATGTGCTTTGGCCATTCCTGTTTTCATGGGGTAGTTGAGTACCTTCTAATGTGAAAGTTGTATTTCTCATGCCATGCTTTCTAGTGGATAAAACTAATATAAATGTAGAAGACAGAAGCAAATATTTTAGTGGCTTCCTTGTTATCTACTTCTTCCTTTCTAAAAAGAAAGCTTGAAGTCCTTTGTTCTTTTAGTAGCCATGGTGTTATTCCTCATGCTGCTTCTCAGACCTTCTGCAGTTCCCTATCCTTCAGCATGTTGGGATGACATTTCTACACTTCAAATAGCTACAGCTGTATATTAGCTCTCACTTTCTTCTCCCACCTGTGCTTGTCCTTCCATCTCACACCTATCAGGACAATATTAATATCTCTTATGGCAATGATTCTGTATCTAACCCATTGAGAAAACTTCCTCCTTCCTTGAATGCAGTAACGCCCACTTTTTGCTGCTTTTGCTGTGTTTTGTGTTTGGTTGCTTGTTTTTGTTGGGACACAGTATTTCCCTGTTCTCCCCTGAATGTTTTGACTAAATTTGATTTTTTTTTTCTTGAAACATAGTTTTAAAAGACACAGTGGTGCAGATGTGAAGAACGAGACAGATTAGAGGCTGAAGGAGTAGATTGTCTTTGTCTCACAGGACAGTAAGCATTTGGAACTGGGTATATGCTGAGTACACAAGGGTGTGCTTTTATTTTCATTAAAAGGAAAGCTATTATCTGTATTCTTGAGCAGGCATTTCTGCATACCCAGTGGGGAATATCACTGAAACTGAACTATCTCCAGGGAGAAACGATTAAAGACCTGCTGCTGGCATATCCCAGCTCCAACCAGCGCTGTGGTCCACTGAGCAGACCCAAGTTTGTTAAAGTGTATAAACAAGTCTATGTACAAAGCAGGTCCATATACCAACTTAAAGAGATATCAAGGATACATGACTATTATTACATAGGCACTGCAGAAACCAAATAGAAGGAAGATAATCTTGGAAAATTGAAATAACAGTATATAAATCACACGAGAGAATAGGAATTTAAAAATGGATTGTTCTAGCAGGGGTGGGATGTCATACATTAAGGAAATTATGGAAAGAAATTAGTGACTTTGATCAATGCACAACATTCTTTATCAGTATATTCATGGCAATTAAAAAGGACCCCCAGCAACTGCAACTTCAGACCGACAGTATGAAAATGCCCTATAATCATCCAGGGCAGAGACCATACGGATTGTAACTGCTAAGGGAGTTAAGAGAGAATCCAAAAAAGGCAGAAAACATGCTAATGAAGACAGGTGTCATTCCTCCCCACTTCCTATTGCACCATTGTCCCTCATGGGACATTTTACTGAAGCTACCTTTTTTTGGACATAGTAGGTGTTTTAAAGTTACTGTCTCGTGGAGTTGCTGGTTAGAAAACTCATAAACAGAGAAGCATGATTTGATGTAGTCCTCATGGGATCATCTCACAAGCCCTAGTCTGAAGCATTATTAAACAACTATCTTGTAATGCTGACTTCAATATAGTTATACCCAGAAGCCATGTAGAACTGAGGAAAGCTCCCAAAGGACAGGAAAAAAACTCCTGGCCCCACATTCCAGTATCGCTTAGCTTCAAAATTGAGAACTGCATGATGATGACACAGTTTATCAAAGGAAATAAAAAGTCCTGGTAAGAGAATAAAACGATTATAGGTGGGAGGGAGATTACATAAAAGCATCAGATTAGAAGCTCACATATATACTTTTATCTAAACAAAGTTTAAAAGGTCATGAGAGACTGTGGTTGTACTGCAGAGAAAAGACATTTCTGGGTGTAAGGTATGTGGAAACAATCTCCAAACTAGAAGAATTGCATACTCTGGCATGCTGAATGTAAAAATACTTCAAGACAGGACAGAACAAATTCAACAAACAACCAATTGTTCAATTTGCTATATGAATGTTAGTAACAAAACATTTCCAGCCATATCAGAAATGGCATATCTTTTAGAAAACTTGTAGGTACTGAAGGACAGCTGACTTGTAAAAGGGTTGCTCAAGGAAGATAAAGAAGCAGCAGAAAAGCTAAGTGCAATATTTCCATCAGCAGTCAATTTGTCAAAGCCCGAGTCTGATGTTACTCCCACAGCCTTTCTTTACAGGAGAAAGAGTAGGGGAACCATCTCAGACAAAACAGTCAGCAAAAGATGGTTCAGGACAATTTTAAAAAAATCGATAGAGCACTGCCAGAGCTGATAGAATTTGCCCAGTGGGTCTCAGATAATTCAGATTTGAAATGTTTTTGTTTTCAGTTGTGTTGGATAACCTATCACTTAAATTGGCCTCAGTATAAAAGGAAAGGAAGATAGTGGATACAAGGCTAGTTTTTAATAAGAACTCCTGGGGAACCTTAGAAATCATGGACTAGGAAGTTGTACTTTTGAACTGGGGAGATTAGTAGAAACTGCAAAAAATAACAATATGAACAGTATACATTCATTAATATGATTTAATAGGGCAGAATTAACATCATTTCTGCAGGAAGATGTAATGAGTCTCAAGGCTGTTTTAGTACCTGGAGACCTCATTTAACTATTGCTTATAAATATTAAGGTGGTTTATTTACCAGGCTTGGATTTCAGAAAGGCTTCTTATTATATACCACCCCAAAAAGATATACTTAGAGAAAGTAGGTTGATATGGGGTAAAAGGGAAGGCCCTCTGCAAAAGTAATAAAAGATAGGAAACGAGGAAAGGAAGAAGTGATGTGTTTCAAAAATACTGTGCTGGGACTTCTATTGATGGGTGTTCTTTCATACACAAGCCAGAAAAGGGGTTACATAAATTGATCTCAAGGCATAAGTATACATAAGTTTTCTGACTTTACAAAATTATTTAAAGTGGTTTAAAATAAAACTGATCACAAAGAACTGCAGATTACATTGAACTGAACAACTGTTGACAGCTGCAAAGAAATGCACTTACAAAAAATATCTGACATTAACAATTACTCAGTCAAAAGATGGATCTTAGATTAATTGTGGGTTGTTTCATGTCATCTCAGTACTCCCTATAATTTAAAATAAAAACACAAGGTTAAGTACTATCAGGCAATACATAGACATCTAGCTTTTAAATGTCATTATTGTAACAAACAAACTTGATCACATTCCTGCATTCTGGGTTTTGTTTATCTCCCCTCTAAGATACAGTCACAGATGAGCAAGGAGAGCTACCAGAGGTATGGCATGCCTTTCAAGCAAGATGAACTTAAACCAGAGCACACTAAATGTAGTTATTCTGCAACAGCTTCAAAACAAGCATGTCAGTCTTTGTCAACTGCACGTCAAGTAAATTCATTGCCAAAAAAAAGGAAAGGAAAATAGTCCATATGAGGCTAGTTTTTAATAAGAACTCCTGGGGAACCTTAGAAATCATGGACTAGGAAGTTGTACTTTTGAACTGGGGAGATTAGTAGAAACTAAAAACTACAATGTCTTGGATACAAAAGGACAAATTAGTTTGGCAACAGATAAAGGAAAATAGAAAAAGGTGTCCAGTAAAGCTTTGAAGATGCAGATGCCATGCCTTGCTCAGGAAGTCTCTCATCTGCTGCTGTGTGTGAGCAGAGAAGGTAACTAAAGAAACATTGCTCATCTTCCTCTTATACTCAGTACTTAGAACCCAGGTAGATGCTCCTTGTCTGAACCCAGATTATCTATTCTTATGCTTTAAGATGTGTGCAGAGAATCAAACTGTAGAGGACACACCTCAGAAAAGGATATGGCAAGGTTTCTGTAATGAAAAATGGTAAAAATCCACACAAAATTTCTGGGAGCAGGATAATCAGGGTCTAGCACTGCTTGGATGTCAGGTGACTTCACATGCTGTTATTACAAGTGTCCAGTGAAAAGTTATTTCAGAATGTTTATACACACAAGTGGCAACACACACTTCTGCACTTCTGCACTTCTTGTGCAGAATATTTCTTCTAGAAACAGCAGCATTTGGTTAATAGTGCATCACTATTTTGACTATATTCAGTCCACTGTATTTAAAGAGTTGCTGCCCTAATCCCTTCTTGCCAATATTTGCAGCTTGACATTCCTTTTGCTGCTCCTCATTAAATATGAAGACTGAGAAACACCTGCCACTTAACCTTCCTTTCTTTTTTAAAAAAATGTTTCTGTAGAAGACCTATCAAGATTTATATCTGTTGGCTTTCTAAAACTTCGGCTAAAATTGCTGATTTTTAAAAGACAAAGGATTTTTTCAGGCCTTCTGAATACCCACTTTATATATTCATAAACATCCCCAGCCCAAAATCAATCCTGGACCATAATCAGTTTATTTCTTTTCTCAGCCATGGACAATTTTTTCAGATTCATAAGTGTCAACATTCTGTATGATGATTAAAACTCTTGATGGATCTGAAAGTCTCAGCCACAGACTGCAACGAGGAAGTTATTGCCAAGATTTATTTTTATTCGCCTCATTACACTGGCCTCAGTTTTTGTCCTGTGATTGAGTAGTTAACTTCTGCCAAGCCACAGGTCATTCTTTCCTTTATCCTCATTTGCAGGCATTTGCTGTTTGCAGGAAGAGAGGCCATATCATTAACTGTGGTTCTCACTCAAGGAAAGCCTCATACAGTGCACAGGGATCCCCAGAGACAGGTGCTCTGCCCTGGTGATCTCCTAAGTGCTGGTAGCTTCCTACTGAGAGGGAGTAGCTTATCACATTTTCAATTAAAAGTTTGCTGATGAGAGAGCTCAGCAGTCTATGAGATCTTGAGGACTGAGAACAACTCACCTCTGAAGAAGGGAGCAGTGTGAGTGCTGCTGTTTGTCACCTGCTCAGACGTCCCCCATGACTGACACTGCAATTTTCTGACCTCACTTTCAAAGTTCAGATCAAGGAATCTGTCCTGGACTTAACTTTCTATTTCGTCTTAGTCTTCTATAAATACACTGGCTTTGCAAATGTAAGCAGTACAGTCATGCCAAATGCTTTCACAAAGGACATTATCTTCTGCTCTTTTTCAACTATTAAAACTTATTTTCTTTTGTTTTATTTCATAAAGTAGCATGTTTATTTTTAGCATGACTACAATAAGAAAACATCTGGATATGTATATAGAGCTGGTTTTTCAGAAACATACAGGAATAAAACCATACCAAGTTCTAGCCTGGTTTCAGTGAGTGCCCAGAGTTCATGCTTCCCTCCTGCTGAAGCAATGCCTAAGAGCCATCTATTTCCCTGCTAGGTGCAGCACCTCCCTTGGTACAGGTTACTGACTTGGTGGCCCTTATTCTTCAGAATGTGGAACTGTCTGCACTGTGTAGAGCAGTTGCATAAGGGACAAATAAGAGCAGCACTCTCTGGCTTCCAGAATGTCATGCCTTCCACCCAGGGTACCTGTAGTGAGGTGACAAATGATGGGAGGGAATCAAACCTCGTACCCTCTGCTGTGCTGTGGGCAGTGCTGGGACACCTGAGACACTGGCAGGTGCAGTGAGGGTCTGTTTCCCCAGCCACTCTTTGGAGAACCCTGTGCCCTCTGCCTTTCCTCATAAACATGAGAATTTACCTAAATTCATATTAATCTATAATTACTTGGGACACACAAACCAGTTGAAAAAGAAGATTCTGCAGAGTTTACGCTTTTCTGGGGGAGCATTTTGGTGACCACCAACTTGCTGCAATTGCTGCAGCCGCTGCCACACATCTTCCTTTGGGACCAGTCATGAGAAGAGCAGGTGGAGTTGCTCATTAGGCTGATGACTTTCCAAGGCAGGAAAAGCAAGAGATCCCTCAGTGACCTGGCGCCGCAAATCCCCCACCTAGTGTGTGTTTCCGGATTATGTCTGAAGCAGGTAAAGCTCCCCTGCACAGGTGCCAGCACAGGTTGGTATTGTGGCTGCAGATTACAAGGTTATGCAATCCTTGCTGGCACTATTTTTGTGATGTGAACTAGAATTTGACTCTGGCAGTCTGAAAGACCACAGCGTAACACAGTGGTGTAACTTTTGGTTGCTTAGCTTCCTATAGCTCTGTTTAGCACAAGTGTATAAATAGCCGTGAACAAACAGATTTACAAAACTGTCACCAGCAAATTACTGATTCTCTGTCTCTTTCCACGAGAGCATTAAAAAGTATTTTAGATATTTAAAAAAAAAAAAGTCCCTCTTTCATGAGAGAAGAGTGGAATTTTCTAAAGCGTTAGTCTGCACTCTTGCGTGTTTGTTGAATACGTCTGGCATTTGAGTATTTATAGGCATTCTGTATGTCTATACAAACATGTTGTACAAAAGATATTTCAAATCTGACATGAAATGGTACAGATAACACTTATGTTGAGCTTATAGGCAGATAATATTTTATCGAAGGCAAAAAATTCCGCATCAGCCTCTACCTGTCTAAAAAAGGTAATGTCTCTTTACGAGCAAAATAGTTTCAAATGCAACCCTGGGTATTGCTAACACCATCCCCTTATATATTCCTTAGAGAAAATGTGAAAACTATCCTTCTAATCCCACAGGTCTTAAGAATTAATACCTGAAAATACTCACTGACAAGCATGCTGGAGGCTGGGGTCAGCCGCTGCACTGCCTGTAGCAGGCATCTGACAGACTCCAAGGCTTGAAGGCAGACTCACAGCAGTTTCTTAGGGATAAATGGTTTGAGCTGTGACCCTTTCACCTGTACCCAAGGCCTGAGTATTCCCCTGACCACTCAAAAGAGATGTGAAAGAGGTAGCTCCCAGATGCTCTCACAGCTTGAACTGTGAGTTGTAAACAACAAAGTTTTCCCACAAAACTGTTCAGAGAAATACTGATAAACTTCCTTTGCTTTTGGCTGTTTGTTAGAGGTTGATTTACCAGAGACCTTGCAAGTCTTAAATAAGGATTTGAAGGATTTTAAAGCTAAACAGTGAGGGTTCAAACAATTTATATTAAAAAATGCATTTATTGGTTTAGCGTTCTTGATCTCACATGGTGTTAGTTTTAAAAACAGGAAAAATATTTTTTGTAGAATTCTCATTTCTGGGACCAAAAGTTTTGAATTTGAAGACCTGGATGATTCTGGATGACCTGGAAGACCTGAAAGATTCTGGATTAATTTATTGAGAAGTTTAAAAAAAAAAATTCATTGTGACAACTTCTTGAGTGTCCCAATGTGAATTGGTCCTGGACCTTTCTGTGATGGAAGATAATATTTTTCCATTATATGTCCAGTGCTGGTGTTCATTTGTGCAGCCGCTATGCCTGTAAGTAAATTAGCAAGCTTTTTCTGTGATAGATAGGGATGCAAATGTGGGGAGGAGGAGGTGGTGGAGGTATGGAAGGAATCTTTGGAGACCAAGAAATCTATAGAGGAGATAAAGACATTTCTCTCACCATGGGTCTCATAGAAAGTTTATGCAAATTGGTATCCTGCATAGAGGAGCAAAATGAAGTCCTAAGAGAAGCTGAAGCAGGGCTGCCTCTCTGCCTGTGTTCCTGGCAGAAATGACACCTAAAAATTTCCTAATATTAGAAGAGAGCTGCAAATCAAGGTACTAATTTCAAGCAAGTAGAAGCTCATACAGAAGTTTTTCTGTTGCACTGTCTCTGAGAGGAGCTTTCTTTAATCGTACTATGGTAAAGCCAGCACCAGGTCTTTCCCTTATGTTGTTTGGTGAGAGAAGGGAACTGGCACGAAGACTGTATCTATATTAATGAATTAACCAGCAGTAGAAGTGTGCTGAGGCCACTGATGTTTGCCCTGCTCATCAGCATGCCTTTGGTCTGGGCCAACCTCACTTTCTGAAACATCTCCTTAGCCTGGATTTGGTGTTAGACCAGGACCAGTCCTAAGAGAAAACATGAAGATATTTCTGCAATTTTGTGTTCTTTAAAACACAACCCGAAAATACAGAAATCTTTTCTTCACCTCTGGTTCTCTGCCTGTCTTTATGTTATTTTTGACTGCTGTCAAAAGTTATATTAAACAGCTATTATCCCCATAAGCATTCTGCAGATGCCAAATAGAAATGAGCTGTGTAAATGTCAGCCATTAAAGTATAGTTCTGCCAGATTCTTTATTTTGGACCTTCTGCAAGTCTGATGGATAACTAGACTCAGAGTTATCCATAAATGCCATCTTACCAAAGCCTCTTAACTACATCTTACTTTGGAAGTTACTTTTTACTGCATTTCCACAATTTCTTAAAAACTCCATTGAATTCTATTTTCTTCTCTGTTCCCTTACTCCTCTTAAAAGGAGGTATTCCAGCTTTATTTAAGGCTTCAAACCAGAGGTCAAGCTGCTTGCAGAGGCCTCAGACACACTTGGATTAGATTTTGCAGCCCCTGTGGGGAAGAAAGAGCCACAGTTGGCAGCAAGCTGTGCGTGTGGGCTCCCAGCAGGAGGAACTTGGCACAGAGCAGCTGGGGGGATGGCACCGCCTCAGCCCCTCAACTGAAGTACATCTGAGTGCTCACTTATTGCCCTATCACATTTCATTTCTTGGATTACTTTAGGAGGTCTGGAGATGCCTATGGAACAGGGAAAGGACTTAAATAATTAATTTTTTTCTCTCAAACAGTAGGCCTGTGGCTAGCAAGGTGTTATTAAACACAAATTCTAAAAATATTCTAATTAGTGAAATATACATTGCCAGAAATTTATATATCATGTCCTCAAGCCACCAAAATATTAACTACATAACTTACAACATTATGTTGTCAAAGTCCACCAAATTCACACACACACAAAAGAAAAGCTCTCTGATTTTGAACAGAACTGAACTTTATATTCTGTCTTATTCAGCAAGTAGATTTAGTTTTGAAGGTAAAATGGGAGAGGCTGACCAAAATGATATTCAGGTTAATTCTCCTTCAGGGATGCTATGGCACTGGTTGAAATTGGTGTGCTGAAGACGAAATGAGCCAGTTGTTTCTGAGTGTGAGGTCCATCTCCAGTAGCACCAGGCAGGGAGGGTCCCACTGCCACAGCTGGGAGGCTTCACTGTCTTGCCCAAGCAATGCTGACAACAGTTTCCCACATGAGCAGGTTAGTCCATAGGTGTTTGGCATGTGAGCTGTAGCTCTGCCCTTGTCACAGAGAAGGAGTTCCTTGCCCCACAATCACAGTACTGCTGCTGTTCTCATGTACTGCTGTGGGGGTATTTATTGGCCAAATCAAAAGGAGGTACCTGAAGAGTTACAGTAACACACTACACTCATTGCTAGAGGTGACAATTACAATCACTAGCATATTTTTATACCTTTAATTGGAAATCTCAGAATTAGTCCACTCTTTTTAACCCCTTTTAATGCATACTGAATGAAATCAAGCAAACAATAAAAAGGTGAGTACACTCTGGCACAATGTTGTGTGATGCTCATTCCTTAGGTTAGAAACACACCTGGTAGCAGTCATCTGCTCTTCCAGGTCACAGACTCAAGAGAAATTCAGCATATGACTAGTCCTGTGGGCAAACATCATGACCTCAAAGTTGCATCATTCAAGGCAGGTGCAATAGAAGACACTAAGACTTATAAACAAATCTACAGATGCTTACACCCCTGTAACTGAGAGGTTATGTTTAGACTCTAAGACTGGGCTGGCAGCACCTGTGGTACTGAGGAGGGGATGCCATCCCTGAGGTGTGACAGGGAGGTTCTCAAGTATCTCAGGGCAATGTTGAACAAGGAATTTCTGACAAAGTGGTGCTCAGAGCTTAAAAACATTTCCTGATTACTTAAAATTTATCTTTGCTATGCCCAAATAGCATAGCTTCCTTTGAAGGTGTACCTGAAGCACACCTCAATGCTTGTGTGAACCTTGTCCTACATGTGTAGATCTATTCTTTAGGAGTATGTGTTGTTTTAAATCTTGGCCTGGATTTACAGGCTCCCAGAACCAAGCTTCTCCCTTTGTTCAGGATGTAGTACAACAGTTTCAGGTTACACAAATTCATATCTGCTTAAAAGCACACTAAAACCAAAGTCATCACATAAATCAAGGTTAAACCGAGACAGAAATCTGCCAGGCAGGTGAAAGACTGCTGCTTTATTTACTAAGCCTTATAATCTTTTAACTTGCAGTTCACTGCCAAAGAAGATTATGAAAGAACTCCAGCCATATCCAAGTGTTACAAGTCTATATTTGTCTTCCATAATGAGGGTTGAAAACAATTGCCCAGTGTGAAAGATTACCAAGTAGGTTGATAGACAAGGAGTAGAGCTGCATTTTGGAAGATGTGTGAATCTGTGCATTTATCAGTATCAACACAACCTTTTCCTAGCTCTTTCCTATCATGCTATCTCTGAGCTGTCTGAACTGAATTCAAGTCAGAGAGTGCTGCCCAAATGGTTTAAATGCAGATTTGGATTTTCAGAGTTTGATGACAGGACACTTTGAACAATCCATTTTTATTATTCATTAATAATTACACTGGTTGGTATAGACACATGGGTCTCTGTGGATTCTTCAGTAGTTCATTGACTGGGCACAGGAATCAGTGTGAGAAGACTGGAAAACTTGAGTGAGAAGAGCTGGAAAAGGGTAGAATTCTAGCTCACAATCTACATTCAATCTACTACCCTTTTGGTAGAAACAAAATGACAGTAGAAGTCCTTGAAAACCTCTAAAGACCATTCCTGTAACTTGATTTTTGGCGTGGGCTCAATATTTTAGAGTGGACGGTGGCAGGCTGAGGAAATAGAGAAGGGTAAATTGCTGGCAGAGCGAGTTGACTCAGCATTAAAACAGCCAGTCAGCCCAGACTGGTGCATTTTCTGAGAAAAATCACAGTGGTTTTTTTATTATTATTATTATTTTTAAGAGTGTAAGCTTGGTGGACCTCCTGCTACTCTTTGTAGCCACAATGAGGAATGATTGACCATCTTCTGCAAGGTGCAAAGGATGCAATTGCATGTGCCTACATGTACTCTCACAAAAGTATTCTGTGGGCTAGAAAGGCAACTTAGGGATAGGTCGGGAAGTATTACTGATAGCTGGGTAATAACTGATGTTAGCCCTTAAAAAAGATATTTTCCTCCTTTGCTGTATTTTCACTGTAAATGCACAAGTAAAAAAAATAAACCTGAAATAATTGCAGAAGTTAAACAATGGAAAATTGCTAAGGATTATTGTTGGACTTCAAAACTTGGTCTGCCTATTCATGTGGGCCTGAAGAACTGCTATAATCTCACAAGAAATCCATCCTTTTGAATCAAATCCAAACACCCTAAATATTCAGATATCACTTTGCTATCAGGTTTCACAAGGAATTTCTAATCATGTGTAAAATGCTCTAAAATACTGATAAATTTAAAGAACACAAAAGCAAACTGCACGCAAACATGCACTGCTGCGTGTTAATAAGGGAAAAGCAGACAACTTGGAAAAATGTGTCACATCAATCCTTGCTCCCTATGACTGTAGTAAAATCAAATACATCAGAATTTTATAACAATGCACCTTCCCATCTTGATGCCTCTAGAATATTAGTTTTAACAGCAGGAAGCCCTGTCAGAAGAAATATATGCTTCATGCACAAAAAAAAGACACTGTCCAGATGCCTTTTAACACATTGATTGAAAACTTATTTCCTCTTTTACTTGCAAGTATCAGACAAGGGAATATTTCCCACTTCAGCCAAGAGTGGCAGAATTTAATTCCTTCATCTCTTTGTGTTGTTCTCCACCCAGCCTTGAGGGAAGTTGAAACCTTGGCTGAGAAGCCCAGGAAAGGATGGGAGCTGGAGCCAGGCTGCCAAGCAGTGCCATCTAGGGGTAAGCCACCGGGACGGTGTCTTCTGCTTCACTCAACTGCAGTGACCAGACCTACAGCTGATGCAGGATAAAATACATCATCACTCGTGTCCCCCATCTGCTTTTCCAGCTCTGTAGGATGGCCTAAAAAGACATTGAAATACCACTCAGTCTTTACAGCCTCACAGCCTCACCTCCATGAAGTCCTACAAAAATCTCTGTAGTACTTTAGTGGCACAATTAATGATGCTGTTGTTTGTTACTAGTGATTTGCTTTTATTCTTTTAAATCCTGTGTCTGTAATAAAATTGTGCTTTGATTAACACATCTGATAGATCAACAAGCCAGATGGGATTTTGGTTGAAGTTTGTGTTACTGGCCATACAGGTAGAGAAACAATAAAATAAGAGATCTTGTAGGGACATTCAGGAACTAAGTGATGGCAAAGGTCACAGGCAATCAACAGAGATACTCTTACTGTCTGTTTATGTACCCGACTTCCTCCAAAATTAGGCTAGTATTTGGGATAGTGAGGTGAAATGATGGACTTTCTAGTCCTCAGGTCACAGCAACAAGCAGGAATCCAACACCCAGATGAGATTAATTGGGAGATTTCAGCCTTTTAAGTTGTTCCATTGCCTCTCCTGGAAAGGATGTTTTTTTACAAGACCCAGATCCAAGCACCTGCACAGACATGATGTGGAGTAAGATGGTAAAATATTAATTTTTCACGACATTAATCTTCTTTAGGCATATGGGTGAATGCTGTGGTGTGTGCTGGGAGAAGGAGAGTTATTACAATAATCAGGACTTTATGCAGCTACCTACTCTGTTTCTTAATTTGAAACATAAATAACATAAAGCTGCAAAGATGCTGACATGTTTGATGCAAAAAGCAACTTTTGTTATGTTCTAGGATAGCACAACTATACAAGCCACAGCTGAAATAATGGTTCTTTCACTTGAGAAAATATGTCAAGATGCAGAAAAGATCAGTGCCCTAGGGAGTCTTTGATCTTGACATGAAAGAGAGGTTAGAGAAGAGAAATGTTGTAAACTCATCCTTGCAACAATGAATTAATGTAAGAAGAGATTAAGTGAGAAACCCAAGATTATTTAGGAAAGCCTATGTCAGAGCCAGGAAAGAAACTGAAATAAGAATGAAGAACAAAACACAGACTTGGAGGATTGAAGATTTCAGACCAGAAACTAAGGGGTGTGGTTTTAAGGAAGGCAATTTAAGCAGTGGAACAGCTGACTGAGGTAGGTGGGTCTAGGATTTGTGATCCTGTTCAGATGCATCACACTTGGATAGGAAGTCTTTCATAGATGCTGTGGCTGCCCAGGAAGCTGCTGGCCAGGGGTAAACATCACTTAGTGGTTTGCAGAGGCACCCTCTGTTGCTCTTCACTTCAACAAGGTCTCTGGTCTGTGCTGGACAGGAGTTTGAGCCAGTTTATCATGACTGCCACATATGACCTTAGCCTTGAGGAATCATAAATCCATCCTCTGTCATAACAATTCCAGGTGACTCTTCCCAAAATATTAAACATGCTAAAAATCAGCCAGTTACTGGGCAGCCTAATGATGGATTAGGTACTTACTGCTAAAAATCTTGACCAGTTCTTTTAGCAAACAAAGCAACCACAGGTACCCCTTCACTACTTGGAACTGATGATACACTGCCCCAGAGCCATTTCTGGCCTCATGTGGATGTGAGGATTACCTAGGATTCCACAGGTTAAAAGCAGACTGGCAATTTTGCAAATCCCTGCTTTGTACTGCTATGAAGAACTGCAGAGGATGCAGAGGAGTTTGGAATGGAAAAGCTGATACTCTGAAATAAAGAAGTGAGCTGTATTAGAGCTAGCCTGTGCAGGGCACTTGCGTGCCAGGCTCACATCGTGGTGTCCGGAGGCTGCTGCTCCTGCTGTGGGAAGCACAGCTGCTCCTACTGCACCTCGCCACCTTTTCTCCCTCCAAATCTTTGCTGGCTGGGAGGAAGGACTGCCTTGGCACTAGTGTGTGGAAATCTGGGCCTGTGGTACAGAAGCTCACTGAGATTATCACAGCTGTCCCTGCCTGCAGCAAAGTACATTATTCTAAGCCACTAGGTCCTCTCCTGTTCCCCAGCCTGAACTCCTGCATCACTTACCAGAAGAGGAAATCCCACCACGTGTAAGTAATATTTGTAACTCCTGCTTGTGTGTTTTGGACACTCTTCACAATATGAAAGTGTATTGAATGATTCACTATAGATGTTAACTGCAATTCTATTATACTTTTCAAATAACAGTAATTGCTGACCAGTGTAATATACATTTATAGGTAATGTGCTGTTTCTTGCTGTTTCTACTTAACTGCTGACTTAGGTAATAAAAGGTGTAGGGAAAAATCTTTGAAAAACATAAGGAGGCTGTTTGAATTCAGAGCAGACAGTTTGTGGATCTTGGCTACTGAAATAAGTTGATTTTGGAATTATTTTTGTGTTTGGTGTCAGACTAAAAATCTTTCCCCAGAGCAATCAAAAGAAGGAATTAGAATTTGCATCCCCTCATCTGGGTCAAAGGAGGTCATGCTGGGTTACATGACTATTGTGTCTTTTGAAGCTTCTGTTGAATTGCAGCAACCTGAATATCTTTAACCTTAGGTTAACACAATCCTCACTTCCAGGAGAATGCCTACACTTCTGAAGTGCATGTGAAGAGACTCTCCCTCCTCTGCTAGAAGTAACACAAATTCAACAAGAAATGTTAACAAAAAAGAAACACAAAGGAAGGAAAACTGTTTCAGTTAAAGATTCTTGTGCTATTTCTCCTGGCTAGATTGCAAGTCACTTGATGGGCTTACTGAAGGAGCCAGGGTCCTTTAGTGGGGGAAAAGAGATAAAACAAGGTAGAGGAAAAATGAAAAAGAGAACATTTGGAGGTGTGCTGCTACAAGGGACCTGTCTCCAGGGATATATGGATATGTGGTCACAGAAATGAGGCAGTGCCAAGCCTGCTCATCATTTGAATCAAGAAAATTTGTCAGGACTTTAATGAGAATAATGATCTCAATGTACAGACCAGGCTGTGACTGTAGTCTGTTGGGACCTGTTTCTTTTGGAAGAAATAAAGAGGAAGGGTAGTAAGTGTTTCACCTGATTATGTATGGTTATCAACTGGTGTTGATTAATAGATGTTTGTGATTTTGCACAAAGCTTAGATCAGTATCTTTCAAGAATATACTTCAAATAGTGCTTTGTGATTGAATTTAAATCAGATGTTTTGTTAGATTATTTTTTAATTTTTAGCATTTTGACTTGTAACATGCAGAAAAGTTAGCATTATTAGCAGCTAGGTGTGTAAGAGCAGTATGCATTTCAGATTGGAGAATCTCTTGTGCTATAAATTAAAAATGAAATTGAATTGTTCTTAAAGGGCTTGATAGCTCACTGGGTAAGAGATTTGGTTTTAATACAGACTTAAATGCTCTGAAGCTTTGACATAGCTTAGCAAGACTTAAAGCTCATCTCTCTCACCATAGTGTTAGTCTTCTCAGTTTAGGTCAGTCTCTCCCAGGGATCGTGAAAGAGGAAATCACAGCTGGATAATTGAAGTATTAAAGGCCTTAGCACAATAGCAAAAATGGGATTAGAGCAAACATTGGCAACTTCAGACAAAAAGTTCTAGAAGCCACCTGGGACTGGTGAAAAGGAGACTTAAATTTTTATATCCTGCATTTCGAGCTATGCCTAACCGATGACTCAGGAAGATCTCATCCTGCCTTATTTTCCCCCAGCCACATCTTGGCATCATGTTGAAGCAAGCCTGGACATGCACTGAACTCTCCAGATCACCCTCCTTATTCCCCACGGGCTGGAAATTCAGAGCAAACAGCTCTGGGAGGGAAGTGTGTGGCCCCACAGGCAGGATGAGCAGGAAATTCACAGCACGGGCACTACTGCCCCTCACATCCTCCTGCCAGCACAGCTGTCTCCTACATCTTCACATATTCCTCTACAATATCTTCATTTCCAGCCTGATCAGTGAGAGTTTGGTGTCATTTTATGCTACATAATGCCATTCTGGCACATCAGGAAACAGTCTCCCTGCCCCAGCAATTGAGACAGATTTGTCAGGGTAAGAGGATCTGAGGAGCACAGGACTGCATCTGCTGCTGCAGTCCCTGCTCCCAAAAAGACCCATGTATTTCTCTCAGGCACTTCACTGAGCAATCTGCATCTGAATGTGCATACACCTCTGAGAAAAACATTCTTTATATTACTAAGGTGTGCTTGGAAACAGCACGAATACATGTGCCCTGCTTCTGTACAAACTGAAGTCCTGTCACCACACGGGAAAACTAGAACTTGTTTCAAGAAAGACAGATGACCCTGGCACTCAGAATCCATCATTAAAGGAACAAAAATTCTCACCAAACAGTAGGCTAGTACCATGCCTACTACCCTGACCACTTGTTTCAGGACTGTGCACTTGTTGGGAATGCCTCCACTGCAAGCCAATACAGAATAAAGAATTTCCAGAGCTCATTAGATAAATAAATACATGTCAGCTGATATATGTATTGATTGTCTCTTTTTGCACTGATGTGACATTTGTTGAAAGAATTTGATCATGGTGGAATTGCACAGAGCTTTTTCCTATTTCAAACCTGGCACCCTAATGTTACAACTTTATGCATGTAATGAATACTTTAGGAAGAGTAGAAAATTAATTCATTCCTGTCTCATAACAAGAAGATCTCAAAGACACTTCATTAAGTTGCAGGAAGGACACATTTAAAATATATAGGGAATATATTGAGATAAATATTATCAGTAATAATCATGTGTATAAACTTCATGGAATTACATGTATAGACTATAGAATGTATAGCATATGCTACAAAACATATATGTACGTGTGCTTATCTATAAATTACACCAAAGCCTGGCTAAAGTTAGACAAGACATGACCTAAGGATTCAGATTTCCTCATACATGCCTACTTTGATGCTTGAATACTGAAAATTAAACTCCACTGTAGTGGCTGCTGTCAGATGCAAAAAGCTGGTCTCTTTGGATCTCTTCAGCTGAGGATTACTCTGTCTTGCATATTCTGCTGATGTGCAAAAGTACTGCTAAAATGTTAAATTCAATAAGAAGGACATGCCTTGGATATTGCAAAAAGAGGTGTAAAAAAGAAGCACTCACTCAAAATATTCTCAAGATAATTTATATATTAGTGTCTCTGGTAGTAAAGTTCTCTGAACAGCTTTCTGCCATGGTATCAACAGGGTTCTTGTGAACAACGAGCAAAACAAAGGTGCTTGTGCAGCCTACTTTGCTTTAGTGCTTTGGAAGCAATGAAACACTGTCCTAGCAGAATTCTGCTTTGGGCTGTTTAACATCCACAGAGCAAGAGGCAAATATGATTATATTTAGTTATCAAAAGCATATGGTATTTATATAGTTTACACAGGTCATGGGCTAGAAAGTCTCAATGCAAACACGAGTACATTACGGTAGAACATGTCCAGCAGCAATATACCCTCTAGATCTTACATTTGAATAACAGGTTTAAAAAGCAAGGACATATTTTTGCTGTGAAACAACCTGACACTCTGCTTAATACTTGCCAAAGATCCATATCCCATAACAGTTCGCACATCTCAGCATCAAATTCATAATGAGTTATTGAATGAACTATGGGATAACTTTTAGAAACATACTTAACCCCAAATTTAGCCTTTCAGTGGTGGAGAACACACCAGTTGTCCTTGTAGGCAGAAAAATAAAGACCTTGTTCCTAGACTTCATTTATATTTTACTTTTCATCACTGAATCTCATTGTGTGTTATTCTTCTGAACAGAAAACCTGTTTACAATCAAAGATCTATTCCCCAGATAAATATCTGCAGACAGAAAGCAAGTAATTAATTTCTCCTGAAAAAACATTGTAAGTCTCTCCATCTCTCTCAGGCATGGGTGCCACATGGGAAATAATTCTCCAACCCTTTTTTAAACACCGTCAATTTTCACTATGGTCTGAACAATGTAGGGTTGGCACAAGTGGACACCACATCAGTATTGGTCCTGTCATTAGCATTGCACAAAAGTGAAACCATCACCAGAGTCTTGTAAGAGAACAGCTTGCCAATAAAGTCAAGTGTTTCTTAGCTCAAGACTCACATGAGGAGCTCACATGTAAGTGATGTCCACCAACACTGTAATCGGGCAGAGCTAAAGCTGGACAGGTGGCAATGGAAACAGGGCTAAGGGCGAGTTGACGTTATTGCTGATAACATATCATCAAGATTAGATTGTGCTGTTTGGGTTCAAGTTTTCCATCATCTACCACTGCTCAGACGAGCACCTGCACCCCCAAGCTACTATGTAGTTTGGCATGAGAGGCTGATCTTTTATTCCCACTCTGTGGAACAATGCTGGGGGCATTTTTCCCTAAAATAAAGATTTTAAATTTATGCAAATAAGATCTTCTCTAACTAGACTATGAGGGACTCTAAAAGACCACCCAGACTTGTATCCTGTAATCTTTCACCTACTAATATCAGAGGTACTTTTTGACTCCTAGATTGTGTGTGATAGGAAAAGAGAAGAAAATAGGGCTTGGATTGTGTTTTTTGTGTTGTCAGGGTCTGGACAAATAAAATGCAAAGGCTTCTTTCCCATCTCAGTTCCTTGAGCAGAACTGAGGAGACAGTCTTTCATGTGTTTCTGGGATATGGAGAAGACAAAAATAGCCATACCTCAAACTTTCTTCCTTTTCCTTTCTTAATCATATTCATCTCTGCTCAGCAGACCTTAGAGATGTTCAGTATTCAGATGAATACTGACACTGACTTTGTAACACCTAAATTAACATTTGTCTGATATCCTGTTAATCTGCAACAATAATCAGCTGGAGTCTTTTGATCTAGTAAGAGTTGAAGGGAGATTAGCACAGGATGGACAACCCTTTTAATTGATTAAAATGATAAGCAGAGAAAGAACGAGCTGCTTCCAAAATCCTGCAGCTCAGTGGCCAGAGGAGTGTGCACAGTGTATTTTCTAAATCCCTCAGTTGCTAAGCAGCTTTGACTAAGATCCCCTGTGCACTTTGGGAGTATAAAAGGGCACAGGTCTTGAATTTGCAGATCAAGAAGTGTAATGATGTCTACAGCAGTTTTGTGTTCTCCTACAGGGAGAGCACCAGACGAAGCATATGTAACAGATTAAAAGATCAGACAGCTGCTGTAGGTTTGCATGTCAGAAAATCAGCTTTTGTTGTTCAGGTATTAGGGGAAAAAAGGGATGATTTATTTGAATATCTGTGTTTAAAATAGACATGCACTAGGGCAACCTTTTAAAATTATGTGCCTGGGAAATTACATTCTCAGTAGCATCAGTAAGACTTATCCCTTTAGGTTTACAATTATCCCTTTCAAAACTGGACTGTAAAGTTTAGATACACAAATGATAAAGAGTTCCATCCTGGTTTTGAAGCACTTCTATTTATTTTCTGCTGAGCAAGTAAATGCAGAGCAAACACAAACCTGGTGCAGAGCAGACACTTCTGAGAAAATGGTTAATGTATACATTTCACATAAAGTTGTAGGAAGGGGAAATTTAACTAGAGAGCACCCTGGTGGGCAATTATTGAAAGGAAAAACTTAAGTCTAATGATATGTGTACAACTTTGACAGCAGCCATCAAAGTTATTTCTCACACAGTAAAAAGGAGCATATTCTTTTGGACTGCTACTGTCCTGCGTCTCACTGATGGTTACCATACAGTGTGTGTCTTCAGGGGGTGATGGCAATGTGCAACAGGTGCACACTTTCTATTTTTATGGTTAAGAGGGGAGAACAAAACCCTAGTCTGACAGACTGACAAATTTCATGCTATTTTGTATAGTGCTGCATGTGGTTGCTGCAGAAATACAGACTGCTATCTGCTGTCCTGCTGGTTCAGTTCCCACTGAGTGGGTTTTTCCCCATGGAATTTAGAAACAAGTTCAGTGGAGAGAACTCCTTGTGAAATGTGCTACACAAATACACATCCTCAAAAGAGACTGCAATTAAAAAATTACACAATGGGTAATTTTTACACAAAAGGTACACACAGGGAAGTATTTGGGAATAGTGAGAGTATTTGCCAGAAAAAAGAGGCAAAAATCTTTGCTCTTGTCAAGCGTTAGGTTTTCTTTGACATAATCAACTCAAAGAAGAACTTACAGCAGAGAATGAGAAGGAGGAAAATTAAGTTAATCTGACCTGTTAATGGGTACCTTGAAAGGAGGACCTGACAAGAACACACTCTGCCCCTTTTTGTAAGTTTATTGCTGATGTGTGAGGATCAGTAAATGGAGCTGTAGAGCCACAACAGTGTTCATCTGCAGAAGAAAGTTTTGGTCAAAGCATCAGGCTAGGATTGTGGTGATGGGGAGCAGCTGTGAGTAGCCTGGGATTGCCTCTGCCAGTGTAGCTAGAGAGAAAAAGATATTGAGCTAAGAGACTGAGAGTTATGGAGAAAGAACTTTGGGTATAGGCAAAACAGGAGAGTGAAGCCAAGGCCATGGCAATTTCTTACTGGTGAAAGTGAGAAACAAGTAAGGTGCGTCTGTGAGGATCCTACAAGAAAATAAGAAAAAAGAGGGGGAAAAGAAAATCAAAGGTCTCTTGCAGCATTGTTAGCTAGGACAAGACATCATGGCATCATGAAAGACACGCTGGAAACATATGTGAAGTTTTCAAGTGATGTACACCAAAACATTGGATCTATAAATTATGTCAATTTATAAATAGCAGCTAAATTTGCGTCAGATCATAAAAATATGAAGTGGTAAAACAGGAAAAACCAAAGCATGGAACCCTGTGGGAATATTTCTCTCTAAAGTCATAGTGAAGGAACCCCAAAAAGACAGTAAAATTGTAAGGACACCTTCAGGCTTGTTCCCCTAGGAACTTTGTTGTAACTGTATATTCCTTTAAGCAGAGGTGTTCACATTGTGCAGCGCACCTAAATCCTGCTCACAGCAGCACTTTTATGGGTCTCTGAGTCAGTTCTTAATCCATTTCAGTTTTCTTTGACTTGCTTTCAGTGTAATAAGTTTGCCAGTCACCTGAACTGCTATTTTCATTATTTTCTGCCTCTGCTGATCTTCTTAACCATCACTTCCCTATTATGCATAATCTGGATCTTAGTCTGTGCAGACTGCTGTGTCAGTGAATGATGTGCTATATAATGACACAGTGAATTAACACCTTTGCTCTTCATGAATGAGCACAGACTTGCTTTCATCAATCTGCACTGAACACTAATCCATTCATATTGCAATTTACACGTGGCACAGAATTGCCTTTAGTCTATGCCATCTAATGCTGAAAATAGATGCTTTTCCCCACAAGTTCTCAAAAGAAGGGGTCAAGTTGTCGATAGTAGTCTTAAGCAAAACATGTGTTTCCCCTGCTAGTCAGTTGGCATTTGTCACAGCATTATTCATCCTTCAGATTATTTAGCAATTGTTTTATCCACTTGTTTTTTTAATATATTTTCAGGTATTCATTGGATTCTATATCAAATGGGTAATTAAAACCTACCTATTTCTTCTCCTATCTTTGCATAGTCTACTAATTTTGTAACAACCTTAGACCACCAGCTGTTCAATATCAGATTATGATGTTTACTGTTTCTAATATCATCCACTACACATTCTGATAATTTTCCCTTAATATTTATTCCACTGATGACATCTAGACTTCCTTTCATCAATATCTGTTTTGACCAAACCTTTAATGCTTGACAATTTATCAAACTGCTGTCTTTAAATATCAGCATCCAAGTTGCCATCAATTTTACCTTCTTATTTACCTGTAAGACTCTATGGTCTTTACAATGTCTCTGTGTACTATTTGTAAAAACTTTCTGACTCCTCCCCACCTTTTGGCTAGAATTACATCAATATATCTTTAACTTTTAATGTTCCTATAAATGTTTTCTCAGTGTCTATATAGTTAGAAAAGTGCCCATTGCCTTTCATTGATACACTTCACAGCCAGGTTTCTTAACACTGGACATTGGCCCAACTCTCTTATGATCCCCAGTAGGTCCCTTATCCTTGTTTGTGGTATCTTGGTGCCTATTCAAACGTCCTCATGTTTACATAGAAAATGTGAAAAGCTCTTGGTACATCTTGAGACAATGCAGCTCAGACTAGGTAAGCACCATGAGTGGGCCTTGCTCAATTATTTATTTTCAGTCTTAAGATGACAACATGATTAATAATAACATTTCAGTTCTCATCCTGCTAATTGGACTGGGATGTTCATGGCTGACCTCCTTGTAAGTCTTCTACCTCCTATGGTGTGTCTGTTAAAAGACCACATCTGACCACTTGTGTAATTCAGTGTGTCTTATTACTGCAGCTGCTTAATTAGGGGTCATGTCTTCACAATATTCTACACAGATAGAATTAGTTCTCAGAACTTCATTTAGTAAGGGAAACCAGGATGGGGATTTCACTAGGATCACAATTTAATCTCCTTGACAGACATCCATAAATGTCTACACCTAGACTGGAAATATTGTTATATTTTGATTGTCTGCTTCCAGGTGATTCTTAATCTTCATGTACGTGTCACTGAGACCAGTGGTTTTCATTTTGAAATCTTTCCCTTTTGTATGAATTTCTAAATATGAAAGTGACCATTTGTTCTCCCTTCCCCTAAACTAGAAGCCTTGGGTATTCTTCTTTTAAATTAAGCATCACTCCATTTAGCATAAGATTTAGCTGTACATGAAAAATTCATTAAGTACCCTCATTTTTGCATCCGATTGCAAAGTTTTCTAGTATATCCTGACCAGGGCTATCAAGCATCCTGCTTATCCCTATGGGCTCTGTTTGAGAGGCTGGGACAGAGACTGAACAGTCAAATGCAATGGAAGAGGAAGATAAAAGCAATGCAACATGGTGGAAGCAAATATTAACACCTCTTAAAATATGTAATTTCATTTCATATGGCTCACCTTGAAGTGTGAACTACTGATAAAGACAATGAGATCTCAGAAAGAAACAGTATCAGGTAATGATGCAAAGTGTTTCATATACTGCTACTGCCATTGAATCCAGTGATTATCTAGAACAACATATGCAGGAAAAATCCAGGAGAAAGAGATCTTTGAACTGTATAATCTTGAATGAATATTTCCTCATTAGGTAATAAAGCCACACTTTGTTTCTCAGACTTTCCTAGCTGTGCAGTGGTTCAGCTTCAAGGGATGTTACAGAAGGTGCCTCTTCTTGCAGTGACTATGGTCATGTACACACTTTGCATTCAAATGCCTCAAGCAGGGGAAACAAAAAACTTGGTTTCTTCTGGCTAAGTATTCTAGCCATTTGGAAGCCTAGTAAAATATATATTGCTCTTGTAAATTTTTAAATAACCATACCAGAAAATTTTAAGTATGCTTAAATAGTTTTTACTGGACTAAATATAACCATCTCTCTGAATAACCTTTGACTTTCACTGAAGAAGAAAATTTCATAGATCTTCAGGCTTCCAAGGAGTTTCTGAAACATGTGGGAAATCCTTAGGCACCACGGACTGGGATGAGTCTGGATGACTTTAGAGGTGCCTAGAGACTTTCAGGACTCTTGTGAGTCATGTTCTGCTGTGAAAGAGAAAGCTTTCTTTCTCCCTAGCCTTTCAGAGTTTCTTAAATTGTGCCGAATTTAGGCAAAGTGTAGGTGTAATGTAAGTCCTTGTCCAAAGGAATTAATATAGCAAAATCTCATCTCCTCACTCACTCAGTGGACCTGACACAATTAAGGAATTTATAGTGACAGTCCCCTAAACTGAGGATGTTGGTGACCTGGAAGGTTGAGGTTCTTGCATTGTTAGTCAACACCCCACTCAGAAAGCACTGGATTCTTTAATTTCTAGCTCAGCTTTCTATGCAAGTGTGAGTAAGCAGTGCATCAGGGCAAGGAATACTTTTGTTAGACTCTAGAGTCATATTTTTAAGAACTACCATTGCTTTCATTTAAATTTTTCTGATGACAAGCAATACATAATGTTATGATCAAAAATCCAGAGAATATATAAAAGAAAAGCCCTGTAGGCATTTATAGATAACCAGTAAAGAGTTTCCTGTTATGTGCACTCCCTCTTATTCTGAGAAACACTAGAACTGTTCCACAAAGGAAAGGTCCAAGGAGGAAATCTTTTTCATCACACAAATATTTTGAGCATTATCTGGGAAAAGGAAGGCTTGGTGGGCATCTACTCCTGCTGCAGAGGAGCATGGTCAGCTCTCCTGGCAATGACATCAGGATTAGCCCCAAGCATACCCTTGTTCACACTGTTAGAAAGATAAGCACAGAAGCTCAGGACTCCCTTGTAGCTTCAGGAATGTGGCAGCAGGGTGGCTTAGGGGCAATCACCTTAGCAGCATTTGCTCAGCCTTCCTGCTCATGTATTTCACACCTCCCAAAACAAAGAATGGATCTTCATTTTATTTTCAGGGCAAAATATCTGTTACTTAATGGTCATTACTTACCCCACACCATATTCTTGTTGAAGAACTCTAAATAGTTCCCAACTATAAAGAAAGGGAACACATGCTTTGTGGTTATCAAACTTGTTTTTGAATGAGAGACTCCCTTTTGATTTATCTGTGTTAACAAGTTCATTACCTCCTTTTAAGTGCTCTGACCCACTGACACATTGTTTGCCATGTAACTCTCAACAGAGATGCTAGAACATCCCATTGTATGAAGATGTTGTAGATTATTTAGATGTTGCAAAGCAATCAGTTTTCTGAAAAAAGCTCTCAATTTTTAAATTTTTATTCCATTTTTCCTTTTCAAATCCAAATTGGGTCTCACTTTCCATTCGCTCAAACATTTTATAAATGTTTAAATATAAACATTTTATAAATGTTTAAAATATTTTTCTCATTGATGCTGTACCACAACACTAATTTTCATTTTTTCAAAATCTTTTTTCAAACTTTACTGAAAGAAAAAAAAAATCTTTCCTATTCCTCCACATGAGATGTGATGACATTTTGACTAAAGGACTTTTTCAATATGTTACATATGAGGCTGTATCAGGAGGCATGTGCACATGCTGGCATCTGACATTTCTGCACAGTTTAACAGACTATATTTAGCAATCTAAAATAGAAACATTTTACCTGGCAGAGCCCTACAGAGAGTCTCCAAATAGCCCAGTGAGCCAAGGGCTCCCAGCCCAGTGGGTGCCTCTGTGGGTTCTTAAATAACAGTGGGACATCAGCTCTTTCTTAGCAGAGAAGGAGTGAGGGAACAGTGTCAGGATGACAATAGCTTTAAACTTCATCTGATCAATGGAAGGAGAATGATCATATTGGCTATTTACTAAAACCCCATGCCTACAGGTGGACAACAAAAAGACCTGTTCATCTACAGAAAATAATCATTTCCCAAATCAGGTATTTCTTGCAACAAGGTGAAGAGGATGCCCAGGTCACTTCTCTCAGGTCAGTCAGTCAAGCTCCTTGGCACTCTCATGCTCAAGCTTTTGGGATGCTTATGGAGAACCTTCATGGGTGTGAAGTGCATCATGGGGACACACAAAAAACATCTGATGGTCGAGTAATTGCATGATGGGGGTTGACATTGCAGACCTGAGACTTTTCATAATAAGTGGCTTCCTGTTGATACCCAGAAAGCTGGAGACACTGGTCATCACCCAGTCCAGAAAAGAATAGCTCCTCCTTCATTTTCCAAGAGAAATCAGATGGTAATATTTCCCATTCGGTGCCATTTTGCCTTTCATTTATCTTCAGCTAAATGTTTGCTTCCAACAATTTATGCCCTCTCTCCCAGTGTGGCTTTACAGTGTATCTGAATTGGTCTCATGTATGGTATTGCAGAGGGGTTTGATAGCCACAGATGGTGCATCTGCAAACATTTGAAATCAGCTTCACTCTCCAAACCTCCAACACTTGTCTGTGTCCCAAACAGAGCTGGTAAATGCTTGATGTAGTTATTAACTCATAAACTCTAAAGGGCGGTGAGCTGTTGGCAATTAAAAAAATTAAAGAAATCTTAATTCCTGGTTCTGTAGCTCCAGCAATTATATCAGGAAGAGAATCTTTTTACAGCAGGTAAATTGAAGAAATTTTAGTTGGCCTTTCTGTGCTTCACAATAATTTCCTTTGCTTTATTTTTATCAGATCTCCATAGCTATATGGCATTATTTCTACTTTCTAAAGCAGAAATAATGACATTGTATTTTGCTGTCACTAGAAGAACACAGGATAAGAATTTGTATATGTACTGGCTAAAAATTCCTAAATCCATTCAAAAGGAAAATGAAAAGCAGGATTATTAAACAAAAACTGACTCACTTATTAGTGCACTTCCTATAGAAATTTCAAATTACTTGTCCCATTAGAAAAACCCAGATAACTTTCATTTTCTGTGTCAGAGGGGTACCAGCACCCAGCAGGACTCAGCCTGGCAGGGCTGAGGGGGAGAGTAGGGAAACACAGAGACACAGCCAGCCCCTGCTCTAATGCAGGGTCAGCCCAAGGGGGTGTTTCAGCTCATGTCCATGGTCCTGATCCCATCTACATGGGGATATAGGCTGGCCTTTGCTGCAAATGCAATTCTGCACCTGCCTCTAAGTAAAGCTCCAAGTGAAGGTAGGAACAGGGAGAAACACTACCCTCTGCACTCCTGTGGGCTTTTTGAAATAAAATCTGCCATTAGTACCATAAGCTCATCAGAAGTCCTTGCCACAGCTCCAAAATTGTTGGGCTGACTCCATTATGAAAAATAGATGGCAAAGGAAAGGAAAGAAAAAAAATTATCCTCATTTTTCAAACGATGAATGAAAGTCCTGTGAATACATGACTTACCAAAAGTGATATAGAAAAATCTGTGCCAGAGCTACGCAACACTTCAGGTGAAGTATGTCGAGGCCAGACTGGGTCCTCACACTGATTTATCCACAGTCTGAAGGCACTGAGGATCCAGTGAGCTGTGGGAAGCTCCTGAGGATGAACATATGGAAGAATGAAGCCAGGTGGCAACAGTAAATGGAAAGATGTTCTCACAATTAGGGTTGCCTGAAATAAGCCCAGAACTGGGAAAGTGTCACCCTGTTCTTTTGAGTTTCTCTAAGCTTTCTGATGTTTACATTCTTGTAGTGGAGTTTCTCACGCGCTTTCATGTAAATAATGATTGTTTTGCATTCTTCTCTGTAGGAGGAAAATTTTGATAGACTGTTAGTTTGACCAGTGTGGTTGGAGAGGTGGCAATGTCATTCTCCAACCCACTGTCACTTTCGGAGTTCTATAAATGTTGAGGTCTGAAAAATAAAACTCTCTTTTCCCGTTCCTGTTCAAATGCTGGAACACCTTATGTGAGTTTTATTATTTCTTGTCGTGACAGTGACAGGAAAGGAGAACAAGACAGAAAATAAAGCTGAGAGTAAGAAAAATGGAACAAAAGAGTCTTAGAAGTTGAGAACATACTCTGCTATAAGAGGAAATTGAAGCAGGATATAAGGATTACATGGTTAGAGGAAGGTTACATGGTTAGAGGAAGGTTACATGGTGAGGAAACACTGTAATTTTGGCAGCTGCCACTTTACTGAAAAGGAAAGGTAGAAAACGGAAGCTATAAGAAAGACAAGTCTGTTTCCCAGGGATGAATGAAGAGGGTGCAATGGTGTCTTGACAGATGTGTGCACATTCTGTGGGGAAAGAGTGAGTCAGATTTTTTAAGGGCCTGGGTGTGAGGGAAGGAAATATCTCCTAGAACCAAGACTTTGGCAAAATGGGCAACCAGGAGTGGTCTGTTTCTAAGCAAGTCACTACAGCCCATAATGGCCTGCTTTTTGGGAGCATGCTTAACCTGTGGAGTGCTGCAACAACCTCATATCCCTTTTGCTTGGGTTTACCTGCTTCCTTCAAGATTGCATGCTGGGACCTGCAGTGGAGAGCCATGGCCAGAGATCCAGAGAAGCGAGCGGCAAGCTTTGGGCAGGTGGGAATGCAGAATAAACCCACAGCAGCTCATGTCTCTCACAGGCATGGTCTCCCTTTCCAGCCATCAATAACAAGCAGTTTTAATCTCCAAATTTGACAGCTTCTCTACAATTTCCTTAGGAGTGACTGTGGCTGCTAAGGACTGACACCTCCATGAGCAGACCACTCTTCCCAGACTTTAAATGGCTGTGAAAGGTACATGACTCTGAGTATGGCTTTCCATGCAATCAAAACCAGCATATTTTTCCAAGCAGGAGAATGAGCATAGAGAATGAGTTTCTTTCTCATTGTACAGACTTCCAGTCTTACATAGTGCAGCTTGAAACCATTACTGTTTCAGTGAGGAAAATATGCAGTCAGTTGAACATTAACTGTTTTGGACACCATTACTACAAAAATAAATAATCAACCAACTTCATCTCTGAATAGAAAACTCTGCAGTGGGAAGACTGAGTGAATAACAGTCATGATTGCTGAGGAAGAGATGGAAATAACAGTTTACAGTTCACAGGATCTTAATGGATAATCAATGTGGTAAATTAGGATGTGGCTGAAATTACAGATACAGTAATTAAAATTAGCCATGAATAATAGAACACAGCTCCTCTAGAATAGAATAGAAAGTGCTGCTAGACAGAAACAGAATAATACTGTGCAAATTTACAGAAAATTTAATTTTTAAGAGAAGTTTAAATTGGCAAGAGATGTGTTCAGTATCTCCACTGATACTTTTCACAAGCTTATAATAGGTAGCTGTAAACTATTGTTGGGAAGGAAATTAATTCAATTGCACCTCCTCCTTATGAAAAGTACATTTTGAAGCACATTTGAAGACAGTGCTAAGGTGTCTCTAAATTACCATTCAGACAGAGTCTATTCACTTCACCTGACCACAGTTTGACTATACTCTCTTCTTTGGTCCATTGCTCTCTTTTAAATTGCAGAAACTATGCTAGGAACAGAATGGCCATAAGCTCTGTTGTTCCAGCACAGAGGCTTTTCCCAACCAATGTTGGAGCTGCTTTTTACTTAACAGGAGAAAATTACAAACCCAGAGAAAGGAAAGAGGTTAACTGTTCTTTCTGTTTTCCTGCAAAACTCCTGCTGCAAGTCAGGAGTTCTGACAATGCAATGCAGAACGTAAGGCATTAGTTTGTTCTGCCAGAATGATTCCCATATTTTCAAAATATTCAAGTATAATGTGATTATGCTGAGTGACTACACTACTGTAAAACTGGCCAAGAAGCCCATGTGTCATTAGATTTCTACTAAAAATACAGGTTCAGCTTCATCAGGCTCTATGAACTGTGTGATTTCAAGGTATGTGGACAGTATGACTGAAGCAGTTTTTTGCCAGATCTGAAGTAGTTTCTCTGTGTTACCAGTGCTGATCATACAAGCTTTAAAAGGTAACATTTTTCTGATAGAATTCCAAGCACATACTTTGATATTTTTATTTTGTAATTTCCAATTTTTGTGGTTTTTAATGGTTTTTAGCAGATGAGAATCCCAACAGAAGATTTTTCCTAGATGTAAGGATGTGCTTGAGGAGAAGATCATACAAAAAACCAGTATAAGTAAGTTATCAAGATAATACCAAGAAGATAGGAGCATACAGTTGTAATGCATTAGAAAACAGAAAAATAATGGCCATTACTTTGCAGAAGACCTTCTAACATTCTGCAGTATGCTCCATTCCAGTTGACACATGGCCTTCCTTGTGGGCCTGGGACAGACATCAAGCCCTCTCTGAGGGTACCTGTGCAGGCTCACAGGGGCATGAGCATGATGTGGTACTTGCTAAACCTTCTTATCAATCCTAAGACACATATAAAACTCCATATTTAATCTTGATGACAAAAAAGAGGCTTAAACACATAGGTGTATCTATAGTTTGTACATCCTGATCATTCCATCTCCCAAACTGAATCGTCATAATTCCTCCTCACAAACCAAATCAGAGGGTAGACAGGCTGTTTTATCTCTCTAAATTTTCTTCAGCCCAAGTTTAGGTAACATTCACAAAGATTTACCTGGGGGTTGTAAAATCAGTGGGGATGGGCTCCACTAAACCCCAGGGAAGATTCAGTGCTGAAGGATATGACAGAAAATTTGAGATTTGATATACAAACATGATTATGTCTGTGATATGCCTTTTTCTCTTCTTTTCTCTTGTACTGCATCTATTCTGGCAAATCTTTGAATTCTGCAGCAGTTTGCTAATTATCTGTTGTGTTATAAACAATCTTGTTTTGTTTTGTTGTGCTTTTTTGTAATATAATTGAGCTGTTTCTAATGATTCACAATTAATTACAACAGCTCTAAATTTTCAATTTAAAGTAGTTTAAATTATTGCCTAGGCTTTTCCCATAGGCAGAGGCATGCTAGTAGTACAGTCCTGGTGAATCAGATTTAATAGGCATTTTGAAACAAGCACAGCTGCAATTATGCCCAGAGAATTTCTGCCAACTTTTTAATAGTTTATTTTTATTGTAAAAGCATGTTTTAAGCACCTTTGTTTCTCCTGGGATGGAAATTATTGTTTTAAAGTATTTCATGCCAAATTTTTTTACTTAGTATGCTATCTTGTAATTTATTTCTTACTACATAAAAATCATGTTATATTTCAAGAAAATATAGAACTAATACAAGGTAGCATGCTGGAAATAGAGGTATTATGCTGGAAATAGTGTTTGCTGTAATACATCCGGTAGTTTTTGGTTTTTTTATGTTACTCCTGATATTTTTAAGTGCCATGCAAGCATTAAATGAATCATAAAACCTAAGAACTCATTATTGCTCTGTCCTTATTTTATAAACAGGGAAAAGAGAGCACAGAAGTGCCCTGCCCATTGCAATGGGGAAACAAAATTAGAATTTCTGTTCCCATCTCTTAGATGACTCCTGAAAATGTTTTGTGAGTAACAACCCATTTATGTGAAAATTGACTTTGATTTTACTTCTGTAATAAGATTTGGACTTTTTCTTCCTTCATGATGCACAGAAAAAAGAGAAGATGCTTACATTTTATTCATCATGTTGATAAATGTTGTGTATCCAAACTTTGCACCATTTCTCCATTGAAATTCCAAATGAATGCTAAGCAGTGCCAGTCACCACATGGCAACTATACCTGTATTTTCCATCAGACTACATTATGCGTATTAGACTGGCTCTGAGAGCTTCAATTTGTCCATTTGAAGTCCAGCCTCCAACAGGAACAACTGTCTGGAGTGTTTATGTCCCTATATAGATGGCACTAAAAAGAAAGCAATAGACACTGTAAGAAATAAATTTAAAAGGTATTTTTTTCCTACTTGATTAACAAGAACTAAGAAAAAAAAAATTAAATTGATGGAAAAATGTGAACATATTCACAACCACATCTGGATCATAAAATATTATCTTTCAGTAAAAATGCTACTTAGATGCTTTGAATGAGGCACAAAATAAATACCTTTGAATTTGGTCGAATTTAATTTCATTTGGTTATCTTTTTCATACATATACATGATCCACTGATGCTTCATTCTGAAAATCACTCATTTTTTTTAAATTTAGCTTTAGCAGTATGCTGGACTGAGGCTCCAGTCATACCTTTGATGGTGGCACCTCTCTTATTTGGTATGAGTCCACTGTGGCATCACTGATTATTTGTATCACTGTTTTCATTTTAGATATTTCTCTATTTACCTATATCTCACTTTTTCAGTTTGTGCTGATTGTGATTCCCCCAATCTCTGAAACAGTATTACAGGAATATAAAAGTATGAACTGGGAAAAAAACCTTTCCCCAAGAAAGCTGATCCACAGCTCAATTGCTAGTGTCACCAGCAATTATTATTACCAGTATTCATATCTTAAATACTTACATACTTATATTGCACTTAAACATGTATGGAGCCAGGTCAGGTTTCAAGATCTCCTTATCTTTGTGTTTCATTTGACCTAGGTGTGATTTCCTGACACTCCTTTAAGCAAGCAGATACCTGGAGAATGACAGAGGACACAACAAAGATGATAAATGTCAAGTAAAAATCCTAAAGTAGATGTGAATGACTTTCCATGCAGGCCAAGTAGGATGGCATTTAGTGTGCTAAATTTTAGAAACACATCTCTATTGTAAAAAAATAAAATTGATGGAATTATAGAATAATCTGTATTGTGTGAAATGTTAAAGGTTGGGTGTTTTTTTTAATTCTTGGTGGTGTGTATTTCTGTTGGATTGCTTCAGAAGTGCAAAATCTATTTATTTAGTCAAAGGACTCCTGCTAATTGTTCAATGGCTCTTGCTGTGCTGGAGAGATTTTGAATTTATATTGTTTCTCTAAATGCAAGGCACTTCTGATTCATTTAACATTGTTTGGACAGCTGTGAAGAGAAATAAAATGGTACAATATTGTTTTCCTGTGCTGCTTTTGAAGTGACATAATTACTTCAAATATTGCCTGAGATACCCACTGAGACAATAAGGGACTTAATTTTAAATGAAGCAATATGTATCTCAACACTGAAAGCAAAATTGTGCACTGCAAAGTGATGGAGGAAGTATTGGAATAGAGATCCCTGCTAAGCACTATGTTATTTACCTACTTGCCAGCCAGAGGTTACATATTTTTAGATAACTGCCAATTTTTATGTCAGATATACTATACATTGCCTTAATTCTGTAACACCCCTTTACAAATAACAGTGGAGATATTTGTGTGCCAATTGATTACTGTTTCAATCTTTCATAGAAGATGCACTTGTTATCATGAACAACATGCAGTTATTCCTTCAGAGACATCATTTGTAGGTTGATTGCCTCCTTAATGTCATGAAGCAGTCTTTTGATTAAAGAGAGAAATGAGAAATTTTACGCTACTTCCTAATTTTAAACCTCTCAGTGCAAATGTGTGTCTTAGCATAACTCTTCATTTAGAATAACTGCTAATTTCCCCAAACACAAGCTTCACCTCTGAGGCTGATCCCCCAGCCCACTTGTCCAGAGGCAGACCTTGTTCTTGCCTTTATCCATGCTGGGCTGTATAATACCAGGTCCATCCTTCACAGCTTCTTTCTCCCTCATACAATGTTCTGGTCCCATTTGCCTGACAAAAACAAGAGCAAAAGCTGTGTGCCTGGACCTGTCTGTAAAAGGGTGGTTTGCCTCCTGGCATCATTTGTTCAGTTCACAAAATCACTGTCCAAAGCAGAGGTTGGATTCACAGCCCAAGGCAGGAGGAGGGGAAAGATGCTCATGCTATATGAATTAGTTTGGGACCCACAGCATGGCTTAAAGTGAGCTCTTGTAAGCTTTGTATTGGAACTAGCAGTGCCCTTGTGAAGGAGGAACAGCACAGAGTGTTCTCCAACACTCTCACAACAAATGCACCCGCATAAACGCAAAGCCTTGGTGATGAAATACTGTAAAGCAGCTTTACATCTTGCATGTCCTTTACACTTGAGCTTGCTTTGTCTCTTAAGGGTCCCCTAGCAACATTCAGAGATTTCTAGGGAGAAATAAGGCTTAGGGCTCAGGAGGCAACTTTGTGGTTTTCATAGAAGTAATGGGAGGAAACTAAACTGTCGCAGCTCTCTGCGGGGTGTGGGGTAGGAGTTCCCTGACCCCGGCTGCCGCCATGGTGTCCGGATAACTCAGTGCCATTAAACACAACCTGTCCGAGCCCCAGGCAGCCCCCAGTGCAAGCTCTCCTAGCTGAACTTAAAGCAGTTCAGCTCTTAAACTGATTTCAGCTCTTTCATGATTATCAGCCCTTAAGTGATTTCAGCTCTGAGCTTGCTAGGTGCGGCAGCAGCAGATGCAGGGAGAGAGGAGAAGAGGCGTGTGAGGTTCCACAGAGGCAGCTTTATTCGTGTCTTCTGTGAAGGGTTTCAGTGACAGCTCTTCCACCTGAGCTGGACAGAAGTCTGTGTTTATATAGGGTTTAGGGGTTTTGGAAGTGGTCCAATAGTAGGGGTGGAGGCAAATGTAACCTGTAGCCTTACAGAGAGACAAGAGAGGGTCTGAGGGTGGAAGAGGGGCCCAGCCATCATGACGAGGCCTTTCCTGTCCTAGGCTGCTGACCGCCAGGGAGGCCTTGCAGGCCCTGCACCTGCTACACTAAACCAGAACCTACCTCACACCTTCTGGAGTTGTTATGCAGTGGGAAAAAATCTTGAGGAGCATTTTGACTATTTCCAATTTGGCAGTAATAAAACAAATGAAAGATTTTGTATTCACAGCATGGGATGGATGTATCCATTTTCCTTAATATCCTGTCACCAAGCAGGCAAAAGCAGATACTTAGAAGTAGAGAAAAAGAAAAGGTCAAAAATATAATGATGTTTCCTTAGAATATTTTTCTGGCTCTGGAGACTACTTGAGCCCAACATGTTGCTTTTGTAATTAACAGCCCCGATTTTTTTTTCTTTTGATTTTTTTTTTCCTCTCTTGAACTTACGTAGATGCTTTGCATTTGAAAAGAACTGTATTTACCTGCACAATGTAAAAAGTCAATTTCTTTCATTTTCTCAGAGTCTGCCATCTGCTTATTTCTGTTAATCTGTAGTTCTTGCTTTGCCAGAGACTGTGAGCAGCCATTCCCCATGTACCTCTCTGTGCATTTTTTTAATGTGGCACTTTTCCCTACTCCTCACTCCCAGTTAATGTTTACTTATTAAAGTTCCCATATTTAAAAAAAAAAAGTAGTTCCAGCTTTTGAATATTTTTAATATACTATTTTCAACAGTATAGTTTTGAATATGCTTGCCACACTTTTCCAGTTATATTCTTTATTTTCTGAGATTGGGGGAGGAGAACTGCCCACAACAGTTCAAGATGTGACTGAACCACAGATTTATGCAGCTGGGTAATGAGAATCTCTGCTTGTTTCAAAGGCTGTTCTGTCTTAAAACTGTATAACCAGTGTAGCTTTGCCAGCTTCTGTATGCATATTGTTTGGAGACCTGTAATTATGTAAGAGTCTCAGCTTGCATTTATGAGTTGCATAAACAAGTTTCTGTCTTCTGTGACTAGAGAAAATTCTGCAGGAAGTCAAACCTATAACTTTGAAATCGAGAGCTAAGAGAAAATAAAGGTGCATTATTTGGGGAGGGGGATCATCTTTAAAGCTGATTTCATAATTTGAAGATATATTTAATATTTGTATGCACTTTATTAGTATTGAAACATCTTGTGCCACTTGGCCCGCAGATTGGATGAGCTATCCATCTCCTCACCCTGGCTCCATACCTGGCATGGCCTCCAGTTTCTCCACACAGTCCATCTGCAACCAGACTGTTACTGAGAGAAGTTCTCACACATGTGATCTCCCAAATCTGCCCAGAAACAGTTTGGGTGAGCAATGGTTGTCCTGGGATGGCTCAGAAAGGCTCTAGGGCCTGCAGTCCTTAGGTTTTGGTGTTACAGCAGTATTTGGAAAAAAGAGTAGGGACAATAATCTCTCCATGTGACTCTGACAGTGAGCAGAGTCCTTTCTGAGAGCAAAAAACCTAGTCCTGCTGATTTTTAAAATAAATTTCTCCCTCCTGCCTGTGTTCTGAGGATCATGTCTGTTTGTTCTAATTCATCAAAGTTAAGGTCACATAACAAATATATATGTGACCTTATATAACAAACACATATGCTAAACAATACTGGATGAAAGTGCTTTTATCTCATATTGTAAACCTATAGACGGAAATAAAATGAAGGTAGGGAAAACAGATAAGCAAGGGTCAGAAATAACTCTAGGGAGGGAGCTGGTATTAAAGCAGGGTCTTTGCAAACAAATGCCAGACAATTTAGTCTGAAGTACTCTTGCTCAGCTGCCTAAGGACTCTGCATGATACATGTGAAATGAGAGTGCTAATGTAGCAGGTACTTACTCTGCAGTCTTGTTCATCTTCATAGAACTGTAATTAACTGTCTTTTTCAAGGAGTGCTATTACTATTTTTATTTTTAATGACCTTTGAATCCTATTCAAACAGATGTAATGCATTTTTGGACTGCTGGTATCACTTACAAGATGCTTAGAAAAATATGAATTCAAAGTAGACATGCTGTTCTATAACTAACTGAATAAATAATGTAGCATGTGCAAATAAAATGTCAAGATTTTGATTTGCCTTATTCAAACTGCAGTTTCCATTATGTCTTCTTGGGAATGAAATAGAAGGAACTACAATGTGAAATGTGTATACCTATGTGCACACATGAACTTTCTTATTTACACCTCAGTGGCTGAAAACTGTGAAAACTAACTTAAATTCAGTCCCATCATTCCCATTGAAAAATGTAGGCCTTTTTTATCTCCTACACACTCATATCTTCTTGTGATATTGCATTTTCAAATAATAACCTTGGAAGATAATGTCCATTTGTAAAAATGTTAGATCATTATTACCTGTAAGGGTAGAGATTCTGAATTTACAAAGTAGTGATTGTAAGTTCGGGAGGCTGAACTCCTGAAAAATTACAAATCACACTTCCAGTGGTTCAGTTAGAAAAGTTGCACCAAAAGCACAATGATGATTTTTTTGTAGCTCCACTTTACACTGCCATCTTCTACTGACCTTGCTGACTCTGGGACTCTTTCTTATTTAGATATTTTAAAAGTTTTTTACTTTTTATAGCCATTTAGCAAATTGTTTTTGGAAATATTTTCTGGCATGAAACTGATTGTATACAATTGTATGCAGAATTCATTACCTTTTATAATTATTTGTGATTTTTTGAAGGTGTTTTTTTTTTTTGAAGGCAGTATCTTTTTTTAGCATTTGAGTTGGTTTTCTGCATGTGTTTGGTCTTTATGAAATCCTAATTTTAAGAGCATATATAGAATCTGAATCACAATTTGGGTCTCATTAACCATTCTTCATGGTTCTTTCAACAGTTTTTCTTCTTTTAACTATTGCTGATAATCTTTCAAGATGTGCTCTTGTCCTTGTTTAAATCCTAGTTTTTAAAAGATGTCCATGTCAGACTATTTTGGTTTCTGTCTTTCCTACAGAAATGGTCACTATGATAAAATGCCCTCTGTTGCTGCATCTTGAACCAGATACTATGCAATGCTTGAAAGTACACCAAAGATATACATCTCCTCTTGTAGACTTTCTGATCATCTTCTTCTTCATATCTCCATCACTGATGATGTCAAAAAATTTTAAAAAATTCCACAAAACATGTGGGTTGTTTGTTGTTTTGGTTTTAGTTTTGGTTGGGTTTTTTCTGGCTAATCTTAATACTTGTCTTCTGCTCTCAGAATCTCTCTTATTTCCCTTACCATTCTGTAGCACGCTTGCCACCCTATTGATTGTGTGATCAATATGATGATGTAGAAACAGTTCCTACTTAGACAAAATACCTTAGAGTAAGGATTCATATTTCTACAGAATTTACCTTGCTTCACTTGAATTTTTCTTCAATATCACCCTCTTTCATTAGTACAGCTTACTCTGGTACCCTGGTAGAGTTAGGCAGAATGATACTGTCAAGTATTCCCTTGATTATCTTCCCTCCAACAAGATTTTGAGGTACCTGTTCTTGGAATACTATTGTTTAAAGACAAGTATTTCACTGCAACTCCGTCTTTTGGATGGAGTTGCAGTGAAATACAATGTTTGTGAAGTTTCTTAAGAGCAAAAACTAAACCAGCACACACTGTGAAAAACAATGGAAAGGATAATTGGTTTACATCAGATTTCTTCTCATGAGCCCTCTTCAGTGACCAATAAAAAATTCTGTTGGTGCTATTAAAGTAGAGTATAATTATAAGCAGTTTTGCTGCCTGGAAAGCTAGACAGCATATAGAAAATTCCTAATGACCAGGGGCTTACAAGAAGGTTGGAGAGGGACTTTTCACAAGGACATGTGGTGACAGGACAAGGGGGAATGGTCTTAAGCTGAAGGAGGGCAGGGTTAGATGATTAGAATTAGGATTAAATTCTTTACTGTCAGGATTGTGAGACACTACAACAGGTTATCCAGAGAAGTTGTAGAGTCCCCATCCCTGGAGGTGTGCAAGAACAGGCTGGATGGGTCTCTGAGCAAACTGGCCTAGTGGAAGGTTCCCTGCCCATGGCAAAGGGGTTGGAACGAGATGATTTGCCTTCCAACTCCAGCCATTTTATGATTCTATGACTCTATAAGGGCACTGAAATTCAGGCAGGCAGTAACTGCTGAGGGTGCAGAGTCTCCTCCATTGAGGGCATTATAGACAGATATAATAGTGCACAAAGGATCTGGTTCTACCTCAGACTAGTAAACTAAACCCCATAATCTCTTCCAGCTTTACTTTCCTAATTAATTTGATTTAGTTAAGCTTCCTAACTAGGTTTCAAACTTACACAGTCCAGCTAACTTTTGTGTGTCCCACAAACACAGCCTGACCTTGATGACGTTTTGATTTAAAATTAAGTCTTCAGGCCACAGTGACTAACCATTAGAAATAAAAACATTTGAAATAAATACTCTCTGTACTAGAATTTTCAACTATCACATTTCAGATATGGAAAAGTTAATTTCAAAATACTTAGTGTAAATAATTTTTCAAATGTCACAATTTTATATCCCACAATTTGTGGTATATTAGTTGAAATGATGAGAGGAAATGTAAGACACACATAGACAACTGAATTTAAAACAATAATTCATGAAATCCTTTCATTTTAATAGAAGTTCATGAATTAAAGATGGATCACTAACAAAAAGAAAATGGGAAATCTTAAACAGTCCTTTATTTATGCTCAAGTGATGCCCTCACTGAAGTCTTGCGATGACATCTGGAAATAACAGGAATTGTTATGAAATTTATCCCCAGATTTAGTATGTAAATAGAGTCTTTTTTGGTGAGGCTCATATTTACTAGGAAAAGTAAGACTGAGCATAACCCACTCCAAGGAGCCCCAGCTGCAGAGAACGTGCACTCAGGTAAACCCAGCACAGTTGAGGGCAGCAGGAGACCGACGCCCTGCTTTGCTTTGCCTGAGACACAGGATGGCCCACAAAGAGGACCTGACCACGGGTGACAAGGCCTGCAGGCTGCTCTGGCTCTTCACAGTGCCTCTGTCTGCATCCCTCCTGGCTTCCCTTCCTTTTGTGCTGAAATGCAGTCTCCATGGGAACCAGCACCTTCCCCTGCCAGGGCCCGAGAACCCGGGCTGCTGGCTCTGCGGCTGCGTAGGGACCACTGCAAGGGACAGGAATGAGAAGAGCTCCCTTCCAATATTCACTGGGGTTTTTTCCAGCCCAAGCTTGGTAAATCAAGTTCTTCAAATGGGAATACTAAAAATAGCAGGAGCTGTTAATTTTTCAGCTGGAATAAGGCTACCCAGCTACCTCACCTAGCTTTAGGAAGTAAAGGTCAGTGCTTGGCTTAGCAATGGCCTTCCTTCCCCACTTCAATCTGCTATGAAAGATTGCATGGCTGGACACACATATATTTCTTTCTGAGCAAAACACTTTGTCCAGTTGAGTCATTAAGAAGAATATAACCACAGGAACTGAAGTTCTTGCCCAGAAAAATGCTAGACATAAATACAGAGAGGGAGGGAAATGCCTGGGGTTTTTCCCATTGATTTGAAGTGACAAGAAAACATTTAGTGTGATAGTATCAATTAAAGGAAGACAGATAGAGAAATTGTTCTTGTCACAGTCTGCTTTCTTGGGTTGAATACCTAATTTTTTTTGCATACAGCTACTGTTTACTTCTTATCACTTCTTCACAGATCTACCTATAAAAGTGCATCCTATTATGGTAGGTGTCCAGTGCTCCTGGAGGCTATCCTCCAGGTAGATGATGTAATCCTGGAGTATTGCTGGATGGTTTCCCTGTAGAACACCCTGAACAGCAGTGTGTGAATCAATCACAAGATTTTGCACAAGGTAAAGATACAATCTTCCAGTATAAAATATTGCTTTTGTAGCATAGCCATCCTGAGATCACACCACAAAAAGCTTTATTATCAACAAAACTCTTTGAAAACATACTTACTGTGTATGTATGTTTGTATGTACTTATGTGTATGTATGTACAAATTCCTCTTTGCAATGACACTGACTTTCAGTAGGTCTTATGATTATAAGCAAAATTTTTAGCATGGCTGCACCAGACACCAAAATTAAAAACAAAAATATCTTTTTTTTCTATTCAAGTTGGGATCCCCTTTTCAATTGCCATGACTGATATTTACTTAATTAATCTAAGCTTCTTGTCAAACTGTGCTTAATTAATACTGTAACTGACATTTCTGACTTTAAATACCTCAGAATAAAGCACAAAAGGTCACAATATTCCAGGTCTGTATTCTACCAATTGTTTTTTTCATAATAGCCTTTATGATATAATAGGTAAGAGATTTTTCTCTCCAGTATTCATAAACAAAAATTGCAAAAACCTCTATATTGTGCTGAAGCTTTTGTGCTGCTGGAAGTTCTACATGGAGAGAAGGAAAACAAGAAATGAAAATAACAGAAATGAAATAACAACTAACAAATATCTCTATCTCTGGCATAAAACATTCCGTTTGCTAGCAAAATAAACACATATTTGACATACATAGAAAATTTGAACAATACACTTCAGTTTTTTACATTCTCTCTTGGAAATACATTCTTAGCAATGTGATTCTTCATTAATGAACACTAAACCAGAGTTAGTTATTAGTTACAATTTCTTAAATTTTTAAATATTGTGGTGAAGTCAATTTTTTTCTACAGAGGTACAAAATGAAAATCACTAAGAACTTCATTTACTGGTAACACTTTGCCTGGATTTATAAGTAGAAGAGTGCAGGGTTACAAACATGGTTCAGCCCTGAGAGATGTTCAATAGCCACAGCAGTGTGTGACTGTCTAAAACAGTCTATTTCTTTTCTGGACCATCCTGTTAAGCATTCAGGCCTGGTTCCAGACTGGTCCTTGGCTCAGAATGCTCAGAAGCACTGACTGGCCCTAGGCATACAATGACCTGCCCATAAACTTGTGTTCCTCCTCCTCAGCAGGTATAATTGGTATAATTTTATGCTGATCCTCAGCAGGTGGGGCAGGCCTGCAGTCTCCATTTAGCACCCCCAAAGGCACCCAAAGCTCACTTTCAGTGGACTCAGATAACTGCAAGGCAAATGACCAAGGAGCAGGAGCACAGGTTGCAGAAGGATTGAGCTTAGAAAAGGGAATGCCAATTGAGCATGGCCAAATGTCAGCTGATCCTGGATCTCCATGTCAAGTTTGAGGGTAAAGACACTAATCCCATTAATTACCAACTGTGCCATCAATGAAGCACTTGAAAAGATTACTATGTCCTGGTAATTGAGCTGCAGTACAGCAAAAGTTAACTCTTTTCCCTTGGATAAAAGGTATTATGGCAGATTGAAGGAAGTCCTGACACTTGCTAAGGCTCTTTTCTGAAAGCACTAGCTTTTGTCTGGAGACTGAAACCCTGATCCTGTAGAGAGTGAAATGAAAGGCTGATGAAAGCCTCCTGAAGGCTGATGGTTCTTCTGCACAGTCCTTGCAGGATGGCAGTAACACCTTGTTTTTCTTCTGTCAAAATAACCTGCTGTGACCCATATTCAGTGCACATGTCACAGGACCACCCCAGATGCCACGTTTCCTCCACCAATGGTTACGGCCTCTGACTGAGTCGATGATACAGAAAGTTTCAAACACTTGCAAGCAAATTACTTTAAGTACTTTCTGCTGCTAACAGTGGCAGCAGGAGGTACCTGAGAGCAGATTTATCTGAGCCATGTCTAGTCAGACTTTTGTCTCCAAGTGCAACACAAGCTCTAGTGGGGCAAAGGAAATGCTGGGACTGCAAGTGCAAAAGCATTAGCTTCAGTCTGTAAGGGCTCACTTCCCCTGTTCCCTTCTTCTTCAAATAGCTTAGTGGAGATAATTGCTACTTGCAGTCAGTCTCCCTTGTAAACTCATTTTCCTACAATCTGTAGCATCCTGTTTCTTTCAGAGTTTGCAAAGATACTTGTCAGTGGAAAAAAAAAAAACCAACCCTGGTATATTACTTGCCTCACACCCGAATGGCATAAAAGACACACACAGTGTCAAAAAAAAGCTGTGTCAGTGAACACTTCCCAATCAGTCAAACACAAGTGGTAGTCTTTGCCTGGCAATGCTGACTACATGTATTTGCTCTCATTAGTCCATGATATTTTGCTGTTGTTTTCACACTGTGAAAATTGCTGTATGAATCCGCAGTGGGTCTTCCATCTAGAAATAATATATATTGCTATGAGTTTCTTGGGAGGAGCAATCATTTGTAGTTTAGTCACATTGTGTCAGTGTAGGCAAGCAACATGATCTAAGATGTTGTTTACAGTATAATGATATAATAGAAATAAACCTAGCATGGTATAGTTTTATGCTGATCTGGAAAAAAAATTATACCAAATAGAACATGATAGCCACCAGCTATGGACCAAAGGGTGGACAAATGGGTGAAAGACAGATATTTGTATGAAAATTACATTTGAAAACTTTTCCCTCTTTTTACAATTGATTTTACAGTAGCTTACCATCATAGACAGAGATTCTTTTCCTCTGCAGATGATTTTGTTGAAGACTTTTAAAGGTACTATCAATTTCAGCTTAGCTGTGTTTTCTCTGGCTGGCCTTTCACCTGAGCTCATCAAATAAGACATAGGAATCCACAGCATGAATGAGAAAGAAGGAAAGTAGACAAAATTATTTGGCAGAATATGGCACTGATGTTTTGGAAAATAGCTTTTTTCCTAGGACTTCTGTGGATATTATTCTATAGACTGAACTGATGTCCAGGAAAGGGTAGTGTTATTTGCATTATTTGTTAAATGCATTTTCTGGATGAGGCTTACCACAGAGCACCACTAAAACCTGATTCTTGGCAGTTTTTTCCTGAATAATACTATTTTTTTTAGCAGAGTTCAAGGTTAGGTAAGAAGCAAAATATATAATTAAAGGACTCTTTGGCTTCTAGTATGTTCAGTTTTATATCTGAGTCTATTTTATTTCCTACTCCTTGGTAGTGCTGTTGCACATGTGTGGGGTGAGATCGAGCTCACAGTGAGTTTCAGTGTCTGAACCCACTGGGGTTTGAGCTCTTGCTACAACAAAAGAAGCTCTAGTCACCAGCTGATGGGAGGCCAGCAAATGGCACAGGTGGGGTCTGTGGAAGAGGAGTTGCATCACCTCCTGGGCCCTGCTTCTTATCCTTACATAAAACACTGAGCATGCAGGCAAGCACCAATGTGGGCGTCATGTTTTGGTGTCATTGGTCCTCCTCTTGTCTGGATGCTCAGGAGGGAGTGACCTAGTCAGAAATTCCCAGAGGTGCTGTTTTCTGTCTACTTCTGACCTCGCTGCAGTCAACCAGAAAACTGAATGTCCAGCTAATTGTCCAGACTCTTCTACAGCCACGGGGAAAGAGTTAATTGCAGGCAGGGAAGCAGTTTGACATTATGACACTTCTGCTCTGGTATAGTCAATCACATCTTAGAGGGTCTCATCCCTTTCCATCATCTCCAGAAGCATTTCTGAGCAAGTGGCTTTCCCTGTGTGCTGGAACTACAAGGTACCATGGTGAAACTCGCTCTGTGCCAGCATCTCTGAAGTGATAAACTGACCACAGCCTCCAGAACCTCAGTGTAGCTGGTGGCAGAAGCATCAGTTCAGTGTAAGGAGACCTTTTAAATCTTCAAAGCCAACTGAGATGTGTCCATGGGCTGTTAGAAATATGTCATTGTACTAATTTCTTGCTGATGGCTGTGTCAGAGGCTGATGATTAGAGGCATCACTCCAGGGAACCAGCCTCACACAGGGTGGCTGAGGCAGCCCACTTTGGCTTTGGCAGACACAGCTCCAGACTGCTAAGGGAAACCTCTGCAGAGTGGACATAGCAGCACCTGAATGAAAGAGCCAACACACATATAAAAGAACTTCTAATATAAAAACATGATAGGCATTACGGCTAATATTTAATTAGCTGCTGACACCAGTTCACTCTGAAGTCACATCAGTGGCCATGCTTATGTCAGAAGCATGATCTGAAAGTGGCCTTGAAAGCAGAGCTCAAGGATCACAGCCAGCAAGCATGGCAGAGTTTGTTCTCCACAAAATGCTTCTACTTGCAACTCAGAAGACCCATTTTGCAATATTCACAAAATGATAGATCTATGCAGGGGCTACTGAGACAAGGGGAATGAGGAAGGTTTCTTCTATCAGTTCTCTACATGCAGACATTGACACAATGTAAATTGATAACAGTCCTTCATACAGAACACACTGATAGGTAAATGAAACATAATTTGATGCTTCTCAAATACTGCATGTACATATGTCTAAAAAGAGAAATTGTACAGCCAGGTATGCCAGTTAGATGCATAATATTGCAGCTCTGTGGTTGTGTTAGCTGTATTTACTGCCTGCAAGCAGTCTTTCCCATTAAGTATATTCATTGCATCTTACTTGAGCCAACATTGCTCAATATTCATTAGCCTAAAAATTAAATGTGAAGAATTAAAATTGGATAATCTCGCTATTTTGCCATCTGTTCCTCAACTTGAAAGTAGCAGAATATCAAGCTGTTTTGTGGGGTTTTTCCTCAAATATTCATTACAGAAAACAAACCACAATAGAACCTCAGGCACAAAAGTTTCAGGACTGTGTCCAAAATCAGACAGGTTTATTGAAAAAGCTTTGGACCCATTGTATATTCAGCAAGAAAACAAAGTGTTTTCTTCTAAACGCAACTGGAGCTGCAGCAAAGAGTCTGCATGGTATTGCCAAAACTGGCCACCAGAGACTGGAGGCTTTGCTCCTACCAAACCCCTGGGGCTTTGTGGGACAGATAGCAGTGGCAGGATCTCTTTTTTTTTCCCAGACACAATGAGTGCTAGCAAATTGGAAAAGGTGGTAATATAGCATTAACGTTCTTCATCAGTATGCATGGAAGAAAATCAGCAGTCTAGCATTAGAATTCTTGCGTGTTTGCTTTGTTTACACAGTGAAACTAGAGTGATTTTTTCTGAACATTTCGATAGATAAAAGTTTTCCTGAAGTTCCTTGTAAAAATTTGGTTTAAAACTGAAGATACCCAAGTGTAATCTTGGTTACCTCAGTTAAAAAAAAAAAAAAAATGTTTTTTTAATAACTTTAAGAACTATCTCCAAACTTCATCACTTCAATAAAAGCAATTGATGCTAATATTTGGTATCACCTCATATTCCCAGAGATTGGAGAAATGGCTAAGGAAAAGGCATGCTGCTTTTCTGTAGTAATTATCCAAAGGGATAATTAAAATGTAGGTAAAGTTAAAATACAGATAAAAATTTTCCTATTTAAAAAAGGTAAACCAGGACATCAGTGTCATATGACACTATCCCTAGAGATCCATTGCCTGATGGGAAATTCAGCTCTGAACAGAGGGCCAATAAAAGTCTAATTTTAGTGTAGAAGTATTTTTTTTCAGACACAGAGTGAATCAAGGCTAAAGGGGCATAGAGGTCATGTCTATATTCTCCTTTTTGAGCTGCCATAGCTGTAGATCTGATTACTGCTGTAAAGGATCACCTTTGATGATTAAAGTAAAGGATCAACTTTTCTGAGGGGCAAATTTCATCCTAATGTAGAGGCCAGAGACCTTGTTCCTGTGATACAAAAAGGTACAAGATGACTGCAAGGAGAGGTTAGTGACCCCTATTAAAACAAATAGACTATGCTGGGTACTTGGAATTCCCAGTAACTTTTGTTACTTTTTTATGGCTTGTGTTACAGCAGGATTCACTTTTTGATCTCTGTAAAATCCTCTTCTGAACCCTATAAATCTTTAGTATCATGATGAGCACATAAGATTAACTGCAGTGAAGCTATGATGGAGAAACCTCAATTACTGGGAAGCACCCGGATAGGAAAGGTTAATAGGAACATCCAAGGGAAAGCATATATGACACTGAACAGTTATAAAATATCATCCAGTGTTTTTTTGTCACAATGAATCTCTGCCTGGGGTCCCTATTGATGTCTGCCTTTGCCTACACACCTCTACAAAGGCAATCAATTCTTGTGTGGCTGCTAATCACTGATTACATTCATGTACAGATTCATCATCTTCTCTTCTCCAAAGAAACTTACCCATGATGTGTTCTTATATTATCTTCTGATGGTTACAAGAAATTTTGTGCCATACTGCAGATTTCCTTGAAAGACCCAGTCTGTAGTAGTTTAAAGTAATTTTAAACCATGTCTGATTGATACTTAAATGATAGTGCAAAGATTAAGAACAGACGTTGGTGTCTTAAAGAAGTTCAGTAGAAGCTCCATTAAATGATTTACAAGAAGAATAAAAGGTCAAGAAGCTTGTTTTTAATGCATCCCTGTAGTCTGAAGGTCTATTACACTCTGAAGCCTCAGGCAACTTAGAACAAAACCAAACCAAACTGTACAGCACCTAATTGCACCTCAAGGCATTTTTTTAAAGGTTACAGCTGGAGCTGGACAGGAACTGAAAGATCTGATGACATTCCTACTCTTCCCCATGCTCCATGGGGATCACAGGTGCTGGAGCTGAACTTTGAAAGTGAGCTGCAAGCAGTTGTGCTTCTTATTCATTACACAACAACAACAGCAGGAAGAAATATCCAGGGCAGGAAAGGGGTTCAAATAAACTTTTTCACTGGTCCTTTTCAAATTCTGGGCTAAGACACATCAGTGCATTGCTATGTATTCTGATTGTTTCTAAAACAAGACAGGGAAGTTTATTTGAGGGGGTACAAATTACTTGAAACAGTGTTCTGACGTTTTTTAACCTTGTGAGGGGATCAGTGACCACCAGCCATTTCCTGGGGCAGGAGCAAGAGTAATGCTATAAGGCAGGTGGCTTCTGTGCAGGAAAGGGTAATTTAAAATTGTAATTTGTAGTTTGTGGTGTTCAGGGGGCTGTATATATGTATGCATGCCTGTGAGTCCATGCCTGCCTACATGGGGAATTTGACTCCTTGGGAGCCTTACTTGCCCCAAGCATCATCATCCTGTGCAGCAGCAGATGCCAGAAGCAGTTATGCCTTCTTTAGCAGAGCTTAGATATCACAGTATGTTCAGCTGTAAATATGGCAGCACAGGTGCAGGCATGCAGTCTGCGCAGGTGTTCCTTCAAGGAAAAGTGAAATCTGCAGAGGAGAGACAGCAGCAATGCCACAGGGAAAAGCACATTTGAGTTGCATTACGGGTCTGGCAAAGATTTGTTCACCTGACACCCTGAATCCTTTGCTGTGGGAGGGTTTGATGAAGCCAACACAAACATGGGGGATTTTACCCACATGTTTTTGCTACGCTATCAACACCAAGTAATGTAAAGCACCTCAGAGTTCTTAACTAAGTCCAAGGACTCTCTGAGCTCTTAACTGAGAAGGTGCAGGAAACAGTTACAGCATCTCACAAATTACAGTTTCCCCCACACCACTTGGTATTTAAGATCAATAAACACAAACGTCCAGTTCAACGTTACTTGTTGGTTCCTTTCAGCTGTGTTTGAGTTTGACACTGCCAAGCTGGCCCCAAAGTCTCCTGCTACAGCCCTCTCAAATCCTTTGCCAAACAAGATGAATAGCTGTGTGGACAACCTGCAGAGCTGTGGAAAGGTAATCAATGCCTGCCTCATTGTCCAAATGCTTTATGTGCTTTCACAGGTAGTGTGAAAGTCAATATCCAAACAGGAGACCATTGAAATACATTGTCATGCCCTTCTGAGCAATTGTTTTGATTTGCAGATGGCTTTTTCTTGCCCTGATCTTTATGGCAAAGCAAGCTGTGTACTGCTAGTCTCTGCTCAGATGACATGATGCATCACATTTCTTATATGCCCCTGTGGCTAAATGTAGAGAAAACAGCCATTAAAAAGTAACCAAATCAAGGGTAAGATGTTGGTAAATGAAGAGACACAAGCCTCAGTAGTTTAGGTGAGATGCCTGGATTTTAGGGGTGGGGAAATAGAAGAAAATTACTGACAATTAAATTCCTCTTAATTTTAGTCCTCCAAAAAACATCTGGTCTAAACTATTTATTTGGAATGCAGCCTCTGTTAATGGGAGAGACACACCTCCTCAAAATGTGATCTGTGCCTTCATCACAACATGTCCCAGTCCAGAGAGAATGTACCCATCCTTCCATATGGATGCAGGCATCTTTAACCAGCTGCCAAACTTCTACCAGGACCCCAGTCCCTATGGGAAGAGCATGGACACACAGATTTAGTGCCATAATCTCTAAAGATGTTGCAGCTTAAGCTTCATTTCCAAGGATGGTTCAGGTAGCAAGCAGCATCATGGCATTGTAAATCAAGGAACTAAGGCTACAATATGCCTGTTGCCTCTGAAAGTGGGGTGCAAGCTCCTAAATTGCTTGATCCTTTGGGAAATCACAACTGCTTCTGAAAGAATTTGAAATTAATGATCCTTGCACTATGTTGCAGCAGCTTCAAACACTATGTTAAAATAATCTGATAATTTGAGAAGTTAACTGAAGGGTGAGGTTTTGTTTTAACATCAACAAGGAATATATATCCTCATCAAAACAGTTTCATAATTTTCAGGTAAATCTCTCAGTAGAGAATCAAGTTATTCCTTATAATTTAATTTTTGATGGAATAAAATTTCATTTTAAAAGTTGATGCTGTATGTTATGAAGCACTTTCTTCCCCTTGAGACCTGTGGAATAGGATGGTACACATCTCCTCCACTCCCCCACATCAGGAGCCCTGTCCTCTACAGCACTGATTTTGGAACAATGCATATCTGCACGCAGGTCTATGGAGCCACATCCAGACTGAGGTTTGTGCAGCCCATTTCAGGATCTTTCTGTTTCTAAAGACATGGCAGGAATGTTTTAGAGAGAAACTTGAGCTTACATCCTTTATGAACAAGCCTAAAGAATCATATAGTTTCATAAACCCTAGCAAGAAATGTTTAAAAGCGTCGGATTGTTACAAGATGTTTTCAGGTTCACATCTCAAGGTTTGCCAAGGTGTTTAAGGTTTGTGTTTTAATTTAGTAGCACTGAAAAGTAAGTGCTTTCAGCAGCTGCTTACTGTGAAAGAACATCTAGAGTGTTGTACAAGGTCTAGATGTTGCATATCTTTCTGCACTTGCAGAATTAAAATTATGAAATTATTTCAGAAACTAAAATATGTCTGGATTTCCAAGATCTATAATCAGAGACTAAAAAGAATGGGAGAATGGAGGAGTGGGGAATGTAGAAAATACAAAAACAAAGGGGAAAATATTCTGATTAGACGGGCCTGAATAGGGATTTAGTTGTAAATCATACATCATATTGAATACAAGTGGAAATGGAAAAAGGCCAGGAGAAAAGAAGGAAACAGCAAGAACAACAACTGCACTATGACATTCTCTACCCACCCACTATGTATTATATGGACAACAGAGAAAGGACCCAGGAAAACAGTGGAAGTGCTCGATTGTGTCAAGGTACGTAATCAAAGCTCAGTGGAAACATTACATCCTGACATCAACCAAACCCCGCTCCTGGTTCTTGGGAGAGTGAATTCTTCATAGGGGATCAGGAATAAGGCAAAAAATAGTTTGGATATGAAAGTGTGGAGAACGTACACAGGCTCTCCAAGGATACGGATGTGAGCAAACCTAGTGAATAGACTTTCTTATGGATGCAGAGAAAAATAATCCTCTAAGTGGCAAAGATCAAAAATTTACAAGAAAAATTTACAAGCAAAATGCACAAACACAAACCAGGAAATTATAACTAAAGGAAGATTTTTGGGGGAAGAAAAAACCAACTTCTAATCATTAATTCTCAATATATTCATCGAGTCATTTACAGTAGTTATGGCTAGGGAAGACATTATGTCAAAGTTTACAGACAAGAAAAGCCAAGTGAAAATGTACCGAGAAAACAAGCAGTGACTCACAGGAAGAACTTCAAAATAATGTTATGATAACTAAAATGTTTGGTAAGGCCAAGTTGGCACTAGGTAAAAACCCAAAGCAACAGCAGCCACACAAAAGCAAATGTACAATGTAGGCTACAGTATATAGGTGAACACACAAAGCTTCACCAAATCAGCATCAAATTCAGTGATAGCATGGTCACTGCAGTGCTAAGATGTGCTCAGCCACAGCACAGCAAGAGAAAGGATGCAGACTGGATGATCAGACATCAAAACCACTCAGAAATTTGGGCTTTCACCTAAAACAAATATCATGTGCTCATAGCTACCGAACCTGGATGAACTGCTCCTACCACTGACAGATTTATCTATCCATCCAGAAGGGCAGGCTAAGAGGCACCATGTGGCACCATGGCACTGCTGTTGTCACATGAATTCATTTGAAAATTCAGGCAAGCTGAGGAAATAAAACTGTTTATGAAGTTGCTATTACAGTACATGTGAGAACCCAGCTTTTAGGATAAAATGTGTAACTTGGAAGAAGAAATTATACACTGTTGTTACTCTCCCCATACTTGAACCTAATCAGCACCTAAAACGTATTTAGAAAGTTTAAACTTATTTTTCCTTTTCTTTTAACCTTTTAATTCATGCTGATAACTTATGTGGGAAAACACTTGACTGTTCCTGTTATCCCAAAATCATTGCATTCAAGAGATGATAAGATAGTAAGAAGAGGCAAGCAGAGACAAAATCTGTGTGTTTTGTGGGCCTAAGTGAAAGTTCATCTCTAAAAATGCCACATTAGCAATTTATTTTTATCTATTTGATCCCCTTTGTGGCAGTGCTGAACCACACAGCCAGCATGAATTCAGAGGCAGCTGAAGTGACCACTGCAGTGCATCAGCTGATCTGGCTACAACAGTGTGTCAGTGCTCGTGTGATAAGTTGTTTGGCTTGAATAGCTGTAATTTTAAAGTCATTGAAATTTGAACTATATCTGACTTAAGGCCCCAGTCTGGAATGTTCTTTTTAATGTCCCACTCCCCACAAAAAACACAAAAAATCAACCAAAAAACCTACCTTCTCAATCATCTCAAATATTGTATAAGAGAAGAGGAAGATGGAAGATGACGGATATAGCAAAAGAATCAAGAAGAAAACTCAAAAAAAAAAAAAAAAAAGGCTGTTACAGACACATAGTAGTAAGTTTTCTGAAGGAAGCTTACTAAGACACTTTCCATATGCTATATTTCCGTCTTCTCCTGCTTAAAATGTTGCAGGGTTTTTATTTCACTTATGAGATGGATTGAGCAGTTCTGGTTTGAGTCACACTCCTTTCTCTCTTTCCTTTTCACAAAACAATTTATTCATGGTTACCATGGAAATGATTTCATCTTTCCAATAGTAGGATTCCAGCCCTGCAGTCTTGGTTTTGTCAATATAGTATCCAACCCCTAACATCCCTACTTTATTAATGCCACTGTTAGATGAGACTATTTACCTATATCAAGAAAAACAAATATTTCAAAGCATTTAACCAATTAAGGAAGCTGGTACTCCATCATTTCATAACTTTCTGCTGCAAATAAAAGACCCACATTTGTGACCTCCACTATTTATTCAGACTTCTCACAAGGCTCTGTCTTATAAGTCAGTTCTGTCCTTCCTGGCACAGGTAATGATGTACAGGTAATACAGACACTGATGTAACACAACGCTTCCTTTTTTTTTTTTTCCTTTTTTTCCTTTTCCTTTTCTCTCCAACTTTATGGGGGTACTTCTTCATACTCTCCTGATGGTCTTTTAGAGGAAAACAGAACTGCCATTCATCAGTTTCTATCTCTATCTTTATGCTGCTGTTACTGAAAGACTTGTCAGGGAAAGACATACTCTAATCCTTCTTTGAGCTTTAATGGGGTTTTCTGTTCCATAAGGCAGATGAAGGGGCACACAGAAAACTCTGAAACCAGCTGACAGAAAGCAGGAGCAGCACAGACACCCATAACAAGTACACACAGACACAAATAATCAGTGCTGCATGAAAGAGGCATCATTTCCTCACAATTTGCTATGCTTCAGTTGTGACTCCTTTGCAAAACACAAGCTCCAGACACCACTCTTGTGGGGAAAAAAAAAGAAAAAATAAATCAGTTTCTCCTTTCATATTTATCAGCAGATTTTAAGAGTCTATTTGGGAGTAAGTAAAGAGTGATTTAAAGTTCAATCTGATACTGTTGATTTCTTTGTAAGAATTGTCTACCTGACAGCATAATAGGAGATTTCTCTTTAAAACATAATAAACTTTGAGCACTTTTATGAAAATGTTCTGCCTCACCTTTGTGCTTCAGGCAGAAGTCTCTTGGGCCTCTCCAGCATGAGGCAGAAGTGCACAGCAGTCAGATCAGCTGTGGTGCCATTACTCCATTTAAAACCACATTTCAGAGCCAGCTCAGCACTTCCTTAAGTTTCCAGCCAACCTTATTCAACTTTCTGGTGTGTTTTGTTCAAAGCTTAGCTTCTGGATGAAGTATATCCATCTTTCATTAAAAATACCCTCATTGCTCTTCCTTCTGAACACAGGTATAGTATGAGATTAAATGGCTTCAAGTTGCATTGAGGGACATTTATATTGGATATTTGGAAAATTTTCTTCAGGGAAAGGGTTGTCAAGTACTGGAACAGGCTACCCAGGGAAGTGGGGGAGTTGCTATCCCTGAAGGTATTTGAAAGCATCACATAAGTGTGTTACAGGGTTTGGTGGTGGACTTGGCAGTGTGGGGTTAATGGCTGGACTCGATGATCTTAAAGGTCTTTTCCAACCTCAATGATCCTATGTTTCTAAAAATTTCTTTTAAGAGTAACCTCTTCAGAAAGGAATAAATTACCTCATTGATTGAATACTTAAAATTAGCAAGGCAGAGCTGACGAGTGTGAATGAATGTGTCGTTTTAATACTTTGGGGCTCTCTGTGCATGGCATGTCATAATATTACATTAAATTTTCAGATGTCTTGTTGCCTTCTATGGCAAAAAATAGATAGTGAGAGAAGAGGGGAAACCATAAGAAATGTCTGGACAAAAAGACTATCTGTTCCAAGATACTGTACATTTCAATTATGTCATTCCCATTTTTTCAGGCTCAGTGTGAGACTGCTGGTGGAACACAATGTGGGGGTGTGCTGAGTTCTGGTGTGGCTGCCTCTGCCAATGGCAATGATGAGGATATGATAAATGGAGCTGGTAGCTCCAGTGGTAATAATGGTGACCCTGATGCTTCCTGTTGTATTTTCAGCTGCTTAAAATTTTGCAAACTGTTAATAGTTTGGATGGAAGTTTTCCATGCTGTCTTTTCGGTTTGAAACTACTTCCTTCCTTAAAATTTCACCTGATATAGTCTGGCTATTTCTGATGGAGACTATGATGGAAGACTTCTGATGGAAGCTTCCTGTTTGGTGCCTAATGCACAACAAAAAACCAAAACTGGGAAGAGTGGATAATAGAGCAGCTGAGTGTGCTGCCATGCAGTGGGACCTGGACAAGTGGAGAAATGGGCAGACAGAAATCTTGTGAAGTTCAGCAAAAGGAAATGCTAAGTCCTGCATCAGGGGAGAAGTAAGCACAGACCCCTGGACAGGCTGAGCAATGACTGGCAGGGAAGCAGCTCTGAAAGAAAAACCTGGGGTCAGTGTGGACAAGCAACTGACCTTGAGCCAGTCTCTGTGGCAAAGACAGCCAACACCAGCCTGCACTGCATTAAAAAGTGCATTGCCAGCAGGTGGGGAGAGCTGGTTCTTCTCTCAGTGTTCAGCACTGAGGAGAGACATCTGGAGTGCCAGGTCTGTTCCTGGCACTCCAGGGAGACTGGACATGGACTTGAGAAGAGACATGGTCTTAGTGAAGTGAGGCCGAAGAAAGGCCACTAAGATGATTAAGAGAGTGTCTTGCATACAAAAATAGGCTGAGAAAGCTGAGGCTATTCAGCTGGAAAAAGAGGAGGCTCATGGACCTTATCCATGTGGATACATACCTGATTGGAGGTAAGGAAGGAGAGGGAGTCAAGGGAGTCAAGCTAAGTAGTGCCCGCTGACAGGATAAGAAACTGATGGGCACAAAACTGAAACAGGAAACTCCCTCTGAACACATGAAAACATTTCTTTAGTGGGAAAGATGTTGAGGAGGCTCCATTCATGAAGATATTCCAAATGCAAATGGTATGGTTCTGGACAAATGTCTCTAGCTGATTCTGCTTCAGTATGGGGTTTGAACAAGATATTGTGAATGAAGAAACGTTAGCAGTGCTTAACAGAACACTTGTAGCTTTGGAGCAGAAATTTTAAAAGTCTTTATAGGAAGACTCTTCTACTGTCAGTTGTCTTCCTATTTCCACCAGAAATTTCTAAATTCACAACATGTTATTAAATTTGTGAGGCATCAATAGAGCATGACTGAAATTTGATCAGTAGGCAAATCCTGCAGGCACCTCCTGTAAGGAGCACAGGCCATCTCTAGGCTGCAGGTACTGTATAAAATTCAGTATACTGAATTTTTACCCTGCCCTTCCTTTGCTGCCTGGAGCATTTTGGTGCAAAGCTCAAACAGAGAGAACCACCCTTCTTTCAAGCTTGCAAGGCTCTAATTGCTGGTGCCACAGGTGGGAAGAAGATTGAGAAGCCTAACTTGACTACAGCAAAATGATATATCCTTCTTCACAGGGAAAAGCTTGCCAAAGCAAGAGAATGAAATGGAAAAAAATCCAATGCAGAGGAATTAGAGTAACAAGGCTGTTACAAGCCTAGGAGTGTTTGAGGAGCATGGAACAGACTGTAATCAATTGCAGATGTAGAGCAAAACTAAAGAACAAGGTCACACAAAACCTGAGTTGCAACATTTCATGAGCATAATATGATTTAGCAAGTTATTGCTGTATTTTGAAGTAAATGCATTTGAATTTTATGGTTTAGTTTTAAAGTTAGTACATATCTTCTCCCATCCCCCGTATATACATGTGAATTCTCCTCACCAGATGAACCCTCTCAAGATGCTTTGAAATAAAAACGATCTTTATGTGTAAAGTGCTATAGGATCTTTTGTGATAAATTTCTCTAGAGTGTCCCATTCATGTCCTCTTCCTTACTTTGTGGAAGTAACTAGTCTTTATATAATATTCATCCCTGATTACAGGGTGTAAGACTTTTTTTCTGACTAAAAAAATAGTGATGAAAGAAGGCTAGGTTTGGGTTTTCTGCTTTGATGCACAGCAAACATGCAATTTTGCTACCGGTAGCAACAACCAGCTTGGAAAATGATTAGGCTTTTAAATGACTGGGCTTTTTGAAAAAAAGCATAAACAGGAAGATGTGGGCTGTTTCTGGAGTTATAGTGACTGCATTAGAAGGGAAGAGACAGCATGAGTGATACTCCTACACCAATTTCCATGTGGACTCTACCAAATCAGAGGAATTCCTCTAAATTTATGAAGTTTGCAAAATTTCAATTGAGTGTAAAATTTCACTCTTGCTGATTTTGAGAGCTAGAGTTGGATTTTATCAAACTAACTGATAACTCATAAAATTTTGAAAGGTTGTTTACAATGTTGAGCAATATTTTCATTTACTCTAATTCATCTCATCTGGGTTCGTTTGCCTAATACTTTTGCATATCTTTACATTCATTACAGTCCATTAAGGTAAACCTTTTAACAAATATTTAGTTTCGGCCACTTTCACCACTTTCCACTTGAACCTTATTCTTTTTCAAATGTCAAACTCTTCAAAGATCTTGTTATAAAAGGTCACATTTCTATGAAAATTGTATCCAGCAGTTCAGCTGTGGTCTGGAATGCTGACTTATACAGAAGTCTTATTCCTTTCAAGAGGAATCTCAGAGAGAACTTTACGTGGTTTGTTTTGTTGGTTTTTTTGGTTTTTTTTTTTTAATTAAAATTACAGTTTTCCCATCAGTTTTCAGTACTATGCCTCTCACAAAGGGTAGTGTGTCTACTGGCCAGTTTTTGCCTATGATTGTTTCCTGTGACCATATAACATCCCAGAAGATCAAAGGCATTTCCTTTGTGCTTTGGTGGTGCACACTGCTCTCACACTGAGCGGAGCAGACCATCTCACCAGCGTTCATCCATGACACATGTTAATGAAAAGGATTCACAATGGCTGGAAAGACTGGCTGACATGCTTGGGAAGGGAACATACTCAAGCACGTAAACTTGGCCTGCTGTGCATTAACTTTCATAAATGCTGTGACAACACATCACATATTGTTATTTGTTATTTTTGCTGCTGTTCTGCCTGCTTATTCGGGTGTGATTGTACTTTGCAAATACACGGTAAAAAATTTCCTTGCCTAAACGGCTTTCTAAGTTTAGACCAAAAAAACCCCTGATCAACAACAGGTTACAGAAAACAGACACATGGACAGCAGAAAATAATTGGTTAAACCAACTCAGAAAAATGTTGTGGAAGTAATATGCTTGCAAATTTTTATAGCCACGTAGCAAATATGAGATTGTGCATTCATATATATGAGCTTGTGTATTCACCTGGGGCTGAAATGGCCATTTAGGGAAGCTGCTAATGATAGTTGTCAAGTGATAAAGGCAGTTTTTAAAGTCCAGGTGAAACTGGAATAAGAATGTTTACTGACTTAGCTGATATTTCACAAATAAACCTGTAAGGAAATATATGAAACAAAATGGCACTCGATAACACATACTGCCTTATGCTATTCTTAGCTTCACTTCTTCACATGCATTTTTAAGCCTCAGTAGTGGTCCTTTAGTCTTTTATTCTTGCATTGTCTTCATGGCCCTGCACCTTGAAACTTCAATAGTGTTTTCAGGGTAAGTTCTCATGGGTCTCATGGGAAGCAACTACCATTTTGCCCCTCTTTATCCCACTCCTTACCTCTTGTTTTGTAGACCTTGAATCATTCTGGAGAAAACTAAACACTTGAATAACAAAATAAAAATCAACGATTTAAATAACTAAACAATATTATCCAATTATTTATGTGCACAGTAGCTACTATGCAAAATTTTCACCCTCTTAGTATATACCCCTCAGAGCTAATAGCACCAGAAGTGGAAATGGTGGGGACTAGGAGTGGCTCAGAATGAAATGTGTGTAATGCTGGGGAAAAACCATAACAAAGATCATCAGGTATCTTGTCATCTTCATCCTTACCCCCTGCTGCACTGGACAGCCACTGCCTCCCAAAAGAGGCAGTGTCCTGGGACTCCACTCTTCCTGGGTGGTCACAGGGAAGAAGCTTCCCTTTTCCCTTCTCTTTCTCTCCCTCTATTTCACTTGAGTTTTAAATATCCTCTTCACTTTGATGTATAGGCTGATTATCTGACTGAAGTACCTCTAACACACAGTCTGTTATCATACCCTCTATATTTGAATCAACAAAACCAATTTCCATCTTTTTCTATCTGATTTGTGGTGATCCTTTAAAATCCTCCCCTTTCAATGACTTGTTGAGAATAGCCTTAATTTTGCTTTTGGAAAATGCTGCCAATATCTGCCCGGCATCAAAGTATGACAGTTGCAATTTATTTATCAGCACATTAGGTTTTAACCACAGCATGCCCTCTCATCACTCAAGGAAAAAATTACAGGCTAGAGTTTTATAGCTATATCATTTCTATGAATAATATGTATAACTGAATTTAGTCCATCACTTGCTATTATTCTGTCACAGGAATGTCAAAACAGAGGAGCTGTAAAGCAAACAAAAGAAGAAAAATGGTAGTCATAAGGTAAACAGTTCCAAGAGAGAAAGACAATCAGAAGGTGGAACATTCATTGGAAACTGGTTTTTAACCAGGTACTAGGAAAGTAATATGCCTTGTCAAGACCTGATACAGAAGGAATATTGAAAAGCTAATGGACTTCTCCTGGAAGGCAGGTGAGTGAATAAGGCTGTGAGACTGTTTGGGAAGAACAGACTGATGGAGAACAGGCTGCAAAGGATGGCCCAGGCAGTTGGATGGTCTCCACCTTCAGTTTAAGAAGTTTTCAGCATAAAGCACAGGCATACAGACCTTTCACTACCCTGTTTAAAACTATTGCATACCTTTGACTGAGCAAAGGAGAACTGTTTGAAGAAACTTTCTTGAATCATTCCACATGACTGAAAACCAAAACAAGCCATTTATCTTTCTCAGTGGTCCAAATACAGGATTCTGTCTTCAGACAGGTGAAGGAAGTGAAGCCCATCATGGGGAGGATGCTCATGAAATGTGAGATGCAGTTCACACTGTCCTGGGACATTACTCAGAAATGTCTGAGCAACTAGGTAGGCATGTTTTTATTGCAGCAACTCAGGATATTTCATGGAATTACTATGGTTATTAAGATAACTTTATTGCCATGCTACTTCATAACCTGCAGTCCCTTCATCCTCATCAAACCCTCGTGAGGTAGGGCTATGGGTTCATTTATCCTGTATTATAGGCCAAATTAGACTCAAGGTTCCCAGGGAAATAATCAGGGAGAGTTGCACAACTCTAGGACAAGCTGATAGGTAAGAAGCCAATGGAAAAGACTTGTTTGTCTTCTAATGAGGTTTGCATGGTCTCCAGAGCTTGCTTCAGCCTGAGAAGGAAAAGTATACTTTTCAGTATTTTTGTCCTTTAGGAAAAAAAATCATAGACTATTAAAGTAACTGAGGCTTGAAAAGAGATAGTTTCAACCAAGAAGTTTTGAAAAGCTTCAAGGATGGAAAATCCATCTTTAGACCCTAAAGGCCTTCATCAGTGTATTTCTCTCTGCTTCATTATTTCAGTTTCCCATAACAAAGGTGGAAAGAATCTCTGTCTTGAAGGTCTTCATAACTCAGTTTTAGCCAACGAGGGTTGTACACTGTCAAAACCATTTTTTTTTAAACACTGAAATTAAGGAAATAGTAATAATGATGTTAGATAAACAAAAACATGTATAAGTTCATAAGAATATGTGTTAAAATTGCTATTTGTCAAAGTATTCCTGGAGTTTTTATAGGCAGTTTTTATAGGCAGAGAGAGGTTTCAGTTTTTAAAAGTAAATGACAAAGAACAAGATGAACTGTTGGAAAAAAAGTTTGTGACTATAGAGTTTAACACAAGCTTTTCTGCATAAAGTTTTTTGAAATGTAAATTTCTAAACAAGTAATGCTATTAAAATAAATTGATCCGTGAAACTGAGACATTGCTCTGTATCTCAAGTCAATCTCTCTCACTGTCTTAATTTGGTTTTATTTTTTTATTGTTAATGTTACAGATATTAATAATAATAAAAACTTAAGAAAATACTTTTTCCACTTGAAAAATTGTGAACTTTCAGAAGAATTTTAAAATTTTGGGATTCATCCTTTTGAATCTAAATTTGGAGCATAGCATCAATCCAGAATTTCCTTCATATAATCTTAATTTTCAGATGTTTAGGGTTAGTCTTTGAAGCAAGTCATAAAATAAAAAAAATATCTCAAACTTTTAAGGCAAATAGATTTTATCAGGGAAAAAAAAGAAATGGGAAATAATACTTGGCTTTCCTCTAACAACCCTTTATTTTTTTACTTTGAATTTTTGAGCACTATTCAATTATTTTAAGTCTGCTGTATTTTATGATGTGCTGCCACACTGAAATTATATGAAGGTCATTGCTTGTGATTGACGTTATCACTGTCCTTCTTTGGCTTATTACATTTTTTGTGAGCAGGAAATCCTGATGCTGTCAAGTCAAGTGACTACAGAATTTCTAGAGACTTATACTGCCATCCTCCTCAGGCAGAAAGTAAATAGTTCTTTCACTGTTGCACAATCTGATCAACATATCTACATTGAATAGGATCCTTTTTGCCAAGACAATTAATCCATTCTCTCTTGCCATATTTCATAAATTCTGCAAATTTGCATTAAAGCAACCTATAAACATTGTGAAATTATTAATATGGCAAAAGGAAGACATTGTTGGCCACTCTTCATAATGAAGCACAGAGTTTAGATTAATTCTGATGGTTGTGATCTATTTTCAGGCCAGCATAAAAGCTGTTACAATCCCTTTCTGCTATTTTAAATGGACACACTTTAAAATAGATATTTCAATGAAGCCACTTCTTTTCTGGCTCAATTTGGAACCTCTTTATTTTATAAAGCTGCAATATATATTTCAAAAAGTTTCCTAAGGAAAATGATGCACAACTTCTCTTTAATTATTTGACATTGAATAAGAACAGTTATTTTCCTCTCCTTGAATGGCCTGAGAGGAAGAGTTTTGTGTTTCAAGGACTTTTATGAGAATCAAGTGGTCAATTTTCAAGTTTTAATTCTTTTCCAGTCTTCCTTAGTGACTAGAAATCTGGCAGCCTGGAGTTTAAAATCCACTGCTCTGAGTTAGGTGCCTCAGCTCCCAAGCATTGTATAGGATAAATTAGCTGTAAGAATCTGGAATAAAGAGCTGCCAAAGATGAATGAACGTTACAGTAGGAATTTTTCCATTATACAAGGCTGAGTGGTTGAAATTTAGACGTCGAAAGAAAGGAAATCTCTGTGATTATTGAATATCACTTGGTTTTCAATGTAAAAGTGAGTGAGAGCAAGGAAAAGCCCTACCAGAACTATAACTCTCTGAAAGGGAGAATAACATGAGAATGATAAAAGAGCATTTTATCCTGAATCACAGACGATCACTTCCAGAACACAAAGAAAAGTCAGAAAAAAGATTCCTTTTTTTCTCCTACCAATTTATGACTTCTCATTAACTCTGTATTTTCAGGAGCAGGTGTCCGTGAATCCTTTTAACTGATGCTGAAAACTCCAGAGCTCCACCTAAAGAAAAATGTATGAGAGGGACACATTTCAATAGACTTCAAAAGGAAATTGAAAACACAGAAAGTTTGTAACAAAGGCTGTACAGTTTAATTAATTGTTTTGGAGAATCATTTAAGCTGTTTGACTTCTTAAAAAGAAAACAAGCCAGTTCAATATGAGACCAAAAAGCCAAAGAAAATATAGAGGATCTCAACAAAACAATTACTATTGATTTAGTGATTTTACAAAGATTACATTTAACTACCCTTCCAAAATAGTACACAACTTTTCTATGACTTAGCTCCTGAAAAGGACTTGTTTCAACACACTGCTAGGACAACAGCAGAAATGCACTGCCAGGGATGAGGGAGTAAGCATGCCTAAGGATCTTGGAACTGTGTGGGAAGAAATTGTGCTGCAATTGACAAAGACTGTGTCTCCCCTAGAAAGTGGCACAGCCCAACATGTTGAGGGAAACAAACTTTGTATGACATGTTACGTGTTTCAGGAGGGTCTCCAATGTGTTTCCTTGGGGTGTACATGCATTAGCAGCTGTAGTGAAACAGGTGCAAACCTAGAGTTTATCTTCCATTCCATTTTAGACAGATGGAATCCAGTTTCTGTCTTGCATGAATGCTCTGTGATGTGAAGCAGAAGATGGGAAGTATAAGAAAGGGTTATTGTAAAATGCCTAGTCCTGATCTGAATTAAAATGCTAATGTAGATATATCTAGAGTCCATCTGCAGACAATTAGATAAGAGGTTGTCACTGTCTGGGCAGGACTCTGCTCCCAAATGTGCACTAAATTCTTGCTTCTTTGAATCTGTTGGCCTGGCATGGAGGAAGCCCTCAGCAAAAAACAAAACAACAAAAAAAAATCCAAAACCAAACAAAAAAAAAGCAAAAAAACCCCAACCAATATTATTTTTCCTTCCTGCTATTGGAAGATAATAAAACTCCTTTCAGGGCTGCAAAACTAGTTGAACTGGACAATCTCAGAGCAAACACACAGTTTGGGCACTATTTATTTGGAACCTAGATGAAGGGCTGACTCTCTAGATTGTTCTTCATGTTGGCTGTTAGCGTATGAATTGGTGGTTAGTGTGCAAACTGACACATGGCTCTTCAAAGTCAGAGAAAAATATTTTTTTCAATAGGCCACTGATTAGATGCGGCTGAGTCAGAAGGGTATGAGTCACCACTCAAATGACAAGTGTAAATTTAGAGCCGAGGGGAAGGGAGGAGGCTTTTAAAAGCAAACACATTGTTTGAAACTGAAGATATTGAAGCCAGGTCTCCGCCACAGGATTTTGCTGGCATACCATGTATTGTCTAGAGGTGTTAGAAAATCACCCACAGAGTTGACACTGGTCTATTGGCAAAATCCACAGTGAAGACACAGGGATGCTTAAGGAAGACTGTTTGTCACAAAGCTGTTGCTGTGCAGGGGAAGGATATAGCTATGCAGACAAACAGATAAATGTCTTGGGATAAGATTGTGGATGCATGTAAAGGTGCTCCTGTTTCAACAAGCCCCTCAGGAAGTGAAAATCCTTATGTTTAGTTTCAAGATCCTGAATGGATTTAGGTATGAAGCAGCTCTCAGCTGCACAGTGTGTGTTTGAAAACAGGAAGATCTAGGTGCTGGGGAACACTGTAGTCTCAGAATGGTAGTAAGGAGAATTGTTTAGACTGATGTTTTGGAGCTCACTGTTTCAGTTTCCCCCAAATATTGCTTTAGGTGCCCATGTCTCTAACATTGTTTCAAGAGAATGGGAGAAAAATGGTCTAGATAAAATAATCAAAAGGTGGCTTTGCAGTAAAATATTCCAGAGTAAATATTAGTCGATCACGCCAAATTGCCACAGCATGTCATGAGAGATCTATCAGGGCACTCACCTGAATGCCAATGAATATTTTGATTAATGGGAAGGTTGATAGAACAGAATCTCTTACAAAGTATGTAGACATCAAGGCACAAAGCAGACTGTAAACACCACTGAGGACAGCATTAGAATTCAAGATAATTACTTGAGAGTGGAAAAAAAGAGCTTGAAAACAATAACAACAAAAAAACCCAACCTAAAAATCAATGAACAGCAAGGACCAATCCAGTGGAAGATAAAAGCAACTACACAAATATATATATATATATATATATATGTATGTATAAAAAGACCAAAAAAAGACAGAATACCTTGGAGTATTAAAGTCTGTTGTGGACCACAAACTCTATGACGGGACTAAAATGCACTGTTTTTACAAACAAAACAAATCACCACACCAAATGAACAGGACTGTCTTCTTCAGAACTTATGAAGCAATTAATCTTTTTGTCTCTGTGTAGCTCGGGGCACTAAACTTTACCAGACATGCAGCCACATTAAAAAGAATAACAGGAATACTGAGAGGTTTAGAAAATGTGATCTATGCATCAGTGCAGAGGCAATTCAGGGCGGGGTTTTTTGAATAAAAAAGTAGTATAGGCGAACATGATAAAAATTCACTATAGAAAATATAGTGAAAAAGTATTGAAAATATAGTGAAAGTGATATATGACTTTTCATTTCAGGACAGTGAAAGAAAATAAAAAATAATTTTCCAAGGGACAAGATATAGTTTAGATATTATGGAGTGTATTCCTAAAACAAAGATCAATAAGCATCAATAAGCTACCTAAGCTGTGTCATCTTCATTACTGAAGGTCTTACAGATAATCTCAGGAAATCTTTGCCAGGGAGAATAACAGGATTTTTCGTTCTCCTGAGAACAGGGATATGGATTAGCTTTCCTGTGAAAATAACTTCCAACTTTGCTATAAAGAAAATTGTCCTGACTCTTCCTGTAGGCAAGGAGCAAAAGCACAAGGAGAAACAGTCACAGGTCCTAACAAGAGTATTTCCAATTAGGTGTAAGAAAATGTTTTCCCCCTGTGGACAATTAAGTGCTGGAACAGGTTTTCCAAAGGGACTGTAGAATCTCCAAGTTTGGAAGTATTCAAAGTTCTGCTGGACAAGGCCCTTGCTGCTGCTTTAAGCATGGGGTTAAACAAATGAGCCCCAGAGATCCCATCACAGCTCTGGAATAGAATGGAATTATGGTGTTCCATGATGCTGTGACTCTACTGTTAAACTTACACATGAAAAGGGAGTGCCATATCACCCTGGGTGTAATGTGTGGCTTTTAGTCCAGAGGAGGAAAAATGAAATTTACGTTATCTGCAGGCTATCTGGGATTTCTTCTATAAAAAAAAGTTTGTTATTTTCCGTAATTGCCTTCAATCTACATAAATGAAAACCAATCTGCATTAAAATATCGGAAACCAATCTGCATTAAAATATCTTTCATTTTCTCACAAATTCCCTCCCCTTTCTCTTTAGACGACCAAATTTATTGATATTTTTAATCAGAGAACAGCACTGAAAAGAACATTATCAAAAGCTGTCTTTGGGAAGTGACTTAACTGATTTGCCTTTGATCCCTGTCATCAAGTAATTAGCTTAAAATTTTCAATGTCAAAATTGCTGGGGAAAAAAAATAAGAGGAATTACCTTTTATTCTGTATTTTGTCAGAAATGTTAGCCCCAAACCTGAACTGAAATTGACTACATTGCTATAAGGTAATTAGAAAAGCAGGAACCTCTTTCACTATAACTTAGTTCTCTAGTGTGCAGAACTAACTGTTTCCTTCCTAGTTAATATAAAATGTTCTTTGGACACATAACATGTTGTTTTCAAAGGATGAGAATATTGCTGTCTATCAGCTAGAATAAAAATGTGCTCCTTTTATTAAAGGTTGCTTTAGACTTATGTGAGGGTAGGTCCAGATGGCATTTGGTCCAGAGTGATTTCAAGCAAAGCATTGGGTGAATTTCAGTTCTGACTACTACCTTGCACAGCAGGTGATGGGTAGGTCGGCAGGCAGTCAGGTGTGACAGCAACAAGCTTCCAAATCTACCAGAAGGCCCTCTGCAGACTTTTGACCAGTGAATTGAGAACAGCATCAGTCAGTTAGGAGGGTGGTCCATTTTCCCTTCACTGAATCTGTAGAGAGCCAGTCAATCTTATGTAAGCACTGTGTTCCAGCAAAATGAGGCTTTTAAAAGCCCCCAGGAACAGAAACAGACATGCAGAGAACCAGTGATGCAAGGGATACTTGAAAATAGGCTTTGAAAACTTTTAGGAAAACTGTAAAGCAAGATGCCTGCATATACAAATATATGTTTTTATAAGCAGTTTGGAAATATCTGGTGGAAAACAGCACAGAGGAACAGGGAGAAAGTTCATAGAGACAAGAGGATTTCCATAGAACAGTGAGTGGCAGTGGAGTTTCAGAGCAGAGGAAGGACAATCTAAATGAATTAACTTGGATTTCCAGCAGTTCTCTGAGGACTGCTTGAAGAAGTTAAATAAGTCCTCTTCAGGTGGCCTCTTTCCCAGGAGAGCTACAGTCAGTGGTAAGTGAAAATACTCAGGGAATTTCATTATATTCTGAGTGCAGATCTTCACATAAACGAGTAAACCCTCCTAGCACCCTCACAGACTTTGGCACAAGCTTTTACACCGATACAGGCTTTGGGCCAATTTGTGAATGCAGCAGAAAATGTTTGATGTGCTCCTTAATATGTGCCTAGCACCTGCCTGCTCCAAATGCAGGGAACCAAACTGAGCTACCCTGAGGGCCCCATCACTCACAACTCTATCCTTGTACCCCCACTACTTGCATTGCTCTGAACTCAGCACTTGTGAGTCTTTTTTATGGGCCATTTTGGCTTAGTCTGGCAGAGGACTAAACCAGAAGAAAACAGCTGCTCCTGGGTGAACAAATTCAAGCAACTCAGAGGGGGTTCATCTGCTCAGGGTCAGTGCCAGTGCAGCAAAACAAATGACAGCAGAGATCCAGGAGAGATGGAGGATGACAAAAGAACTCTTTGTAGAGAGCTGAGTGACAATTCCACTGCTTAACAGATCTCAGACACATTTATTGGAGGGCAGTGGCTCCTAGGTAACTTTTTCCCTCCAGAAACTGTAAAGACAGCATAGAGTAACCAGCTCAGAGTTAGACATCCAGCTTTTAGGTGCTTAAATGGGCATACATAAGCCACTTGCACCAGGGTACATCCCCATCCTTAAGGTGACATAAGAAGTTCAGGATTGCATAGATGATGTTTGCAAGAATGTCCCTAAAAGTGTGGGGTATAGAAGTAATCTGAATTCTGTCTGCTTTTAAAGTACTCAAATCATGAGGCTCCTGTACTTACTCTGGGAACCAAACATGCAGTAGTGTGGATGCACAGACATACAGAGGGTAAATGGTATTGAAATTTGGCTCAATTTGGTATTGAAATTGGGGCTTGGAAAACTAGAGCTCATCTCACTTGTACAGCAGGACTCTGACTGCCTTTTTTAATCAGTTCCTCACAGTCAGTTTACTCCCAGGTACTTAAGTGAGAGCAGTCTCAGTCCAGCTAATTGTGTGAATAAGCTTTTCTTTTGCCATGATCTATACTGAAGAGCAAAATCTCTTCAATCAACTGCAAAAAATCTACCAGACACAAATGTGAGCACTGGGAAAAAACAATAAAACTATGAGAAAATGTGAAATATAATCTAATTCTCATCTTAGAGTCTGCGTGTTTTTTGCAGTCTTTATCTCCTCAAGCTACACAACAGCTCTCTGAAGAGAAGCAGATTTCAAATGAAAACTGTTTCTCCTCTATTGAATCAAAACAACTTTGTGGCAGGAAAATGACTTCAGGAAACAGTAAGTGATGCTATAGTCACTACAGACACAAGAAGATGGCTTCAGAAGACAATCACTTGAGCAGGAGAGTGTGAGTGTCACCCACATAAGTAGGTGGCCAGGCAGGTAGCATCCTGCCTTTTTTAAGAGTAATTTCTCTTGTGCCTTTTACCACACTTGGAGGACAGCATGCCCCACTACATTAACAGGTTATGGTGAGGCCTTGACACATTTCCTACCCAGAAGGAACATTGCTGATTCACTGGTGTCCCAGAGCAGACTTATTTTAGCCTGACAGTGCTTATTCTTGGAGCAAAGCGGAGGGTAATCTGCTATGAGGCCTTTTGCCTGGGAATGCTATTACCAAAACAGGCAAACAGGAAGGTAGGAATTAAAAACCTTTTAAGTCACTGGGCAACACTAAGTGGTAATGTCATAGGGCAGCACTAAGTAATAATATCTTCCCCATTTGAACCTAGCCTACCTGTATCACTTCAGATATATTAGGAATAATTATATAATTTGGACTTGTGCAATGGGAAATTATCACAATTAAAAATAAATTCTGCCTTCTTAAAACACAAGAATTACTTGTCTGTCAGTGTGTTCATTCCCTTTTTATCTAGATTTCCTATTGACCTGGTGCCATTCACTTGGCAGGTTGCAACTGTGTGTGCAGGCTAGACTTAATATTTGAGGAAGCAGAAAATACTTTATTCACATGCCAAAACAGATGAAGAACTTCCACCCAAACAAAATGGGAAACACAAGTTAAGAAAATAGGAAAGGCAAGTTAATTTTTTCAGGACTGGAGAGGTGAGTATTTCAAGGATGGGGGTTGTCTCTCTGCCCTTTGTCTTCACAAGTAGCAAATTTTCTTCACAAGTAGCAAGAATTGACATAATTCATAATCAGACTTACTACACATTAGGCTACATCTGTAATGATGCTAATGCACCTTATGAGTCAAAAAACAAGGAGCCCAGAAACCCCAGCACATTTTACCACCCATAGGTTTAGAGGCTTTTGTCAAGTCCACCTTATAGCCTGTCTCCTTTAATTGCTCAAAACTGACTGCTAGAGCACAATTCTGGCTGGAAATAAAATATATTACACAGCGATTTCAGTTCATGGTCGGTAGCCATGGAAACGCCAAGCAATAAGGCTTAAAAAAGGAAATGGCCATAAAGGGCAAAAATGTGCATCTTGAATCCAGACAAGTGGGATACAGAGGAGTTTTCTTTTCTTCAGAAGGAAATTTTTAGTTTCTGTTTTAAGGCAATTAACTTCTTCCTTTGATTCATAGAAATGAACCCTCATACATTTTTGTATGCAATGTGGTGTTCGTGGCATATTCTGTATTTCTCAAGCCCAGTTCTGAGTTTCTTCAGCTGCTGCACATCCTCTAAAGCTAGCTTCAGTCCTCCTGCTTGTAATGGTTTTGAAATGTGGGTTTAATATTTCCAAAGTTTTCGGATCACTACTTTCATTAGTTCAAATTGATAGTGCATTTGTTGCTCTGTGGGCAATGTTAAAAGTCAAAAAAAAATCAAATGGACAAACAGCTGCTTTTCAAAGAATTGCACAAATTAAGTATAAACAAACCAGCAATCTGTGAGGCCTGTCGGTTTCTGCAAGAGGAAACAGATATCATTAACTGTCTTAGGCGATCATCATACAGAAGCCTAAATGTTGGATTTTATTTTTGTTGTTCTATCCAAAAATCCAGCTGCTACTACAGAAGAAAATTATACTGCTCTGACATGATTTGCTCTCAAGAAATCCAAGTCTGTTGCTGCTGCCCATCTCCAGTTACTTTTCCACAGCTTCTAATAATTTCAGTTTCTGTTTGTTTTTTTCTTTCTTCTCCCCAGTGATTGAAGTAAAATTGACAATAGTATTTCAGACAACTGAAATAGAATAATTACTGTGTTATGTCTTGTATCCTTTTTTTCTCTCTTTACTAAAGACATAATCCATTGTCCCCAGAGGCACATAGTTGTCACCACTTCCAAGAGGCTTCCTTTAGGTCTTCATGCATTACCTTAAGATAAAGTTTGTCAGATTAGGTGAGCTAAAAACATCTGATTTAGCTAGCTTACTCTCTAATTTGTAATTTCCATATGCACTCAGAGGTCTTACCCCTTATTTTTGTCCATAGCTGTATTACGTCGCAGCTGACCTTTTTGGTGAAGACATTCTCAAAACCATATGTACAATCTGCCTTCTTGGCACTCTTTGTTATTCACTTTTTCTTTCCATTAGCTAGCAGAAAAGCATACACTTTGGTGTGTCTTCCTCTTCCTTTTAATATAATGATTGAAATTTGATTAATGAAGTGATTGAATTCCCAATCATCCCTGATGCTTCTTCATGGCACTGTTCATGTTGTTTTTACTGATGTTGTTTTAACTTGCTCAGTTTGTCTTTTTGTATCCTTCCTTAGTGCTCTGATCTAATTTCTGCTCTCTAGTCTCTCTTCTAGGTTTAGATGCCACTGAAGAGCTCACAGTTCAACTAACCTGATCTCCCAGTACATTTTTTTTCCTCCCCTGTTGGGGCAGGATTGTGCTTCTGCCTTTAGTAATATTTCCTTGAAGAACTGCCAGGACTCTTAAAAGCTTTGAAAATGCATTGACATTTCCAGAAATGCTAGAAATCCCAAAGACGAATAACATCCTCTTCAAGAGAGTTTTATGTTTCCATCATAAATGTGACATTAAGCATGGTAAAAAAGCTCAGATGACATGGCTTCAGGAAAGGTGAGGCAAATAACCTCCAGTTAGGTGTCCCCATTAAACCGTCCCAAAAACATCCTTACCCAAAGTACTATTTAACACACATTCACCAATGAAGTTCTACTCTCAACAGATGTATCTTTAATTAGAGAAAAAATTGAATTTCCTTCCAGGAAGAGAAAGAAAATTAAAGAATAAGAAATATTTATTTTTAAAAGATAAGCTGAAACTCAAAATCTTTTACTTTTCATCAGTCTTTTGTTTGCTTTTGGTTTTTTGGATTGTTTTGATTTTTTTTCTCAATCTAATCTACATATTTATAATCTACTGATCGTTTTATTAATTATTTTGTGAAAAATTGTATGAAGTTTGGTACGTTTCCTTTACATTTGACATTTCTTACATTCTGTAAATGCTGTGCTTAAAGAATATATTTGCTGTTAAATGACAGTGGCTCTTCTACTGGTCATTATAATACTGTCACCCTGAAAAGACAGCCATACCTTAATTGTGATTTTTTTTGCAATATACAATCATAACAAACATGTCAGAGAATAGGTTTTAGTGAAACCTATTTGGTATCTTAAGTGGTCACTGCAAAAGTTCTTCACATTACTATATCTTGCTTCTTCAACAGTATTGATTAAAAGGAGAGATTATTTCACCAGGCAGGACAGTCTTTGATTTCAGCCTCTAAGCCAATCCATAGCTATCAGTATATCTGATTTATGACTCCTTCCACTCTAGAACACAATCATTCACATAGGTTACTGAATTTATTTTACAGCACATTTCTAAATCACTGTCACACTCACAGGACGTTCAAGGAACAGGAGTCCAAATGAACAGGGTAGGGCAGAGTCATGAGCACAAGTAGAGTCTTTTCTCTGTTCTTTCTGTCACCAAAAAATTCCCCTTATAGACTGCAAACTTGTGGAACATTCCCTCTGGAAGTACCCAGGGACTGTAAGGTATTACTCAAATGCAATTTAAGTGTTCAGACTCATGAAATTTCCTCATGAACAGCTGAGGGCTTATAAGACCCTATGGAAGTTTTCTTGCCTTACAAAAGGGGTGAGGATCTAAATACTACTGCCCAGGTTTGATACCTGAAATTAGACTGCCCGAATTCTTGGTCTGAAGTCAAGTTTGCAACCTACCTTCCTCATGTGGAATGCATTTTTCAGGAGGCTGGATATTAAGAATGCTTCACAGAAAAGTATTTTTGAAACTAATATATACAGTAATAAATAACTCCAGTTATTAAAAAATTGAAAAATCAAAAAAATTACAACAGCAAGACTATGAGAACACTAAAAAACGTTATGTCATAAACAGTCTTGAATAGCAAAGTATGAGTGAGGGCTGGAGTTGTGAACACAGTAGGCCTTTGCATAAATGAAAAGAAATTAATAAAATCAATAGGGAAGTGAGAGAAGCGAAGGCAAAGAAGTAATGAAATGCAAGAATAAATTTTAAGCGGTGATGTATTGTGATATTGAGTATTGTGGAATGGCTTTAAACTGAAAGGCAGCAGGTTTAGATTAAACATTAAGAAGAAATACTTTACTGTGAGGGTGGTGAGGCACTGGAACAGGTTGCCCAGAGGAGCTGCAGGTGTCCCATCCCTGGGAGTGTTCCAGACCAGGCTGGATGGGGCTCTGAGCAACCCAGTGGAAGGTGTCCCTGCCCATGGCAGGGGGGTTGGAATTGGATGATCTTTAAGTCTCTTCCAACTCAAACCATTCTATGTTTCTATGATTATGCTGACAGATGGAAGAGTGAACTACACTGAGTTGAGAGAGCAAGACCAGTAGAAATAAGTGGTGATGTGAAATGCATGTTGCCAAAACTTGTTGACCACAAATCATGTCTTTACTTTGTAACACTGGACTTCAGTGTTGCAACTTTCCATCTTGTACATGGAAAGACAGACAGACACCAAAACTCTACCCTGTGTTTTTAACCTTTTTATGTATTGATATTTTTTGGACTGCAAACTGTTCACCGGTGAAATCAATACCTGGTTCACAAGACTGTCTGACAGCTGAGCTTCCCCATGTGTAGTTGTACTATTTAATTCTGCAGAGATCCTGGAATAGTTTATTTGAAAGATGTTTTATGTAAATAATTATACAATTGATTTCACAGAGTCACTCTAGCAGTTGGACAGATCTGTGTTCAGAGGCAGGAAACTCCCTGTAGACAGCACATCTCCCAGGCCTAACTGTGGCTGTGTTTTGAAGAAAAGTTTCAGTGATCTTAGGGGATTTTTATCTGACAGGCAGACTGCAAATGCTGCTGTATAATATCTAGCTTGAAAATAGAAGCTGAATATCTGGGGCAATCAATAGCAGAAGTTAGATTCCCCAGTGGAAACCTAACAGCAAACCAAGACTCATTGCTCCCTTAATTCCAAAACAGACTGTGTTAGTCTCATAAACCAAATCATAAATTCTAGAAACACAGTCCTAAACCCATGGCTGTGTATATGAGAGATAACTATGACTTTCCTGGCTGTTTTTAAAAGGTTTTACTTTTTAGCAATTTTTGTCTTCCTATACATCCACATATATCTTCAAACTTTCTTTTCCTCACACTTCATCCTTTATATGCAAAGCTCTGATTGGATTAAACCTCACAAAACATAAGTCTTCAGTTGTGCCAGCTGAAGACACTGGGCCCTAAAAGGAAAAAAAGACAAAACCAAATTAGAGTATATTTGTAAGTTAGAAAGTCTGGGTAAAACTTCTCTCTCTGGATTGCTGAAATGCCACAAAGAACTCAAAACAATAATAAGACATTTCCTCCATGTGGTACAGAGGTTAACGAAGTTGTTTCTTAATATCATAGAATCATAGAATAGTTTGAGTTGAAAGATGTCTAAAGATTTAGTTCCAAATTCCTTATCATTGGCAAGGACATCTTCCACTATACCAGGTTGCTCAAAGCCTCATCCAGCCTTGAACACTTCTAGAGTTGAGACATCCACAGCTTCTCTGGGCAACCTGTGCCAGTGCCCCATCATTCTTATAGTGAAGAATTTCTTCTTTATTTTGTTTCTAAACCTACCATCTTTCAGTTTAAATCTGTTGTCCTTTGTTCTGTCACTACAAGGCACAGTAAAAACTCTCACTTCATCTTTCTTTTAAGTCCTCTTCATGTACAGAAAGGCCACAACAAGGTGTCCCCAGAGCCCTCCCATTTCCAGGCTAAACAATTCCATGTCTCTTCTAAAGTAAAAAAACTGCATAATGTCTTTGTATGAACAGTATAAGCACAACTTTTCATCACATTGGGTCAGAAGCACCAAAGCCCAAGCCAAAACCCAGACCCACTCTTCACTTTCAAGCAACCTGCCCTTCATCTGAAGTTCTCAACCCCAGCCACTGCTCCATGCTGTGGTGTGTGACCGGGATGGCTCTGGTCTCTGCTGGAACACCTTACTCCCATCCACAAAGATGGATGTTGCTTTTCAGGTGACATGGAGCATAGCAAATGGTTCATGTGCCCCAGTGCCCTCCACAGCACAGGGAGGGGAGGAGGGAGGGAATGACATCCTTCCTTTTGTATGGCCAACACGGGAGTTCAGCAGGTGATCCCTGAAGTGCTGAGTTACAGCCCCAGTTTTGTATAAGCAGTACTTTATATTGGTTCACTGACTGTTCAAACACTCTTACACCTTCAGGGTGAGAGACTCTGACAGTTCAGAGACTAATCAGTCAAAAAGAGGAGTTACAGGGTTGTTTCAAGTGGAAAAAAATGAGTTTGGATAGCATGAAAAATCCTATGGAAATCTGTAGTGGCAGAATGAGAAGGAAAACAGAATTAGGGAACAGGACTGTAGCACTGAAAACTATAAATGATGAAGTGACATTGTAAAACTGCAGGCTCAGGGAGTCTGACACAGGCACTGGGATTAGAGGGGCAGTTCTGCAAGCCTGTTTCAGTCCCCAGGACAGCCTTGTGATGCAGTGTGCACCACAAAACCTCAGCTGAGGAGGCCACTGTGCTGACATTGTGATGTTTTATACCCCTCTGCCAGGCAGTTGCATCGTGGTGTTTGTGGGGAAGCAGGATGAGGTCAAGACATGGGTGATGACATTCAGAGGTGGCAGATTTCACTCTTGCTCCTTGCTGCCTTGGGGCTTTGTTTCAGCTTCTTGACTGCTCTGGGATTTCATTGTGCCTCACACCCAGCTCATCAGGGGCCCACAGGGACCCACCAGCCAGCTAAGAGCTGCGTGTCAGACCACAGAGAAGAACAGATGTTCAGCTCATGTGAATCACTTGGAGTGAGATGGGGAGAAGGAACAGGTCAATAAATGGCAAGGCCATACAAGATGCCAATTTGTGATTCCTGTGCTCCACGCCTGAGCCTTGACCCGTGTGCACCAGAGGAGTGCTGCTGCAGGAGGAGCTGCATCTCACCTGTGCACAGAGCTCCCTGCAGGCACCACAGGGGCACATCCCACACCTTCCAGGTCTGACAGCCACCTCCTCTGACCGTGCCACAGCTGCTGCCCTCCTCCCAGCCAACGCAACTAACCTTGCCCCCATAACCTCCTGGGCAGTCAGATAATCCCCAGGCACCTCTCCTTTGGTGTCCTTTTGGAATTTAATATGGTTTGAGCACAACCTGCAAAATGAAAAGTATAGTTCCTGCTCTGATAATGCAAGTTTTTTTTCATTTTGTGCCCTAAACTGAGAAAATGCTTTGTGTTTTTAAAGATAATGAAAGTAATAAATAAATCCACAAACAAAATGTGCCTTGTAGACAAAATAGCAATCAGGAAACAATATATTCGGTGAATGAAAATATTGCATTTCACCAGAAATTACTTGTTTCATTCTGATTTTGACTAACTCAAATTATATGAAATGAGAACTTGCTAAAGAAAGGTAATTTGAAAAGAGGAAAGATCAACACCAAATATTACACTTTATCAAAAGGTTTTCTTCCTGGTTATTATTTTAATAAATCTTTTGTTAAACCTATTTCATCATTTACAAAGATAGATCATTAATTATAATGTTGCAACTTCAAGAACACTTATATTGTCTTTATTTCATGAATAACAGCCATTCTGCAAGTAGTGGAGTGCAGACAAGCTGATAAATCTTACTCCAGAGCAGCAAGCCACACTACTCCATTACTTGCATTGGGAATTTCCAGCTTGGCCCCCACCACACCTTGTAGATGTGAACAAATTCTCACAGCATAAGCTCTGTGCTCAGTCTTTCATGCTGATTTTTTCCCAAATAAAGGAAAAACATTTGGTTACACGCTTAGCACACATTTGGATGTCACACGTAAGAAAGATTCATTATATCCAAAGATGGGAGCAAAGAATTTAGAAGTGTTCAGGTTTTAGAGATTTAAATCAGAAATTTAGAGGAGTGTAAAATATGAAAATATGAAAGCAAAGAAATAGAGACAATAGATTGCCATTTTGCTTTTTGACTTCAGGTGATAGGATGAATATTGTCTTGTGGGGAAAAGGAAGGAAACATTTGGTTTCTTGTGGCAAATCTGATCCACAAACATATTAACCCTTTGCATATCAGCAGTGTTCTCTCTGAGGCGTTGGGTCATTTTACCTTTAGGAATAAAGGAAAATTCTCTGTCAGTTGGTGAAGGTTTGCACTTTCATCCAGGTCTGAACTAAGTAAAATAAAATCAGGAAGTGCAGCTGATTTTATTAAGGACATGTGGTCTTTCAGAGATAGCTAAATCTTCTCCAAGGAGGTAAACAGTTCAAAGATCCTGTTGAGAGATTTGATGTGGAAGATTATGGAGTAGTTGGAGCTGTAAGTAAGCCACAGTACCCCCTGGAGAGCAGGTTTGCTTTTAGTGAAGAAGTCCTTCAGAGCTGATTGAATAGGAGCCCAGAACAATAGTTTATCTCTCTATTCAAGCCTTCAAATTTTGCTTTGTGGCTGCCTGAAGCCAGTTTATTAGTAGTGCATCTGTACTAAGCTTTCATTGCTATCTGTTGAAACTTCTTTCTTCAACATTTTCATGGCATTTTTTTTAATAAATCCACAACTGAAAGAAAATTAACTTCTAAAGAAACAATATAGGAAGTAAACAATTTTCTTTTATTTATCCTTGACAGAAAACCTATCATGCCCTAAAGCTGAACACTCCACTTTTCTTCCCATTATACAGGCATTTCCTCACCTTTTCATCAGTGACTGCTGTGGCTTTGTTAAAATATGAGGTCCATGGGGCTTTGCTACTGCCCTTGCACACACTTAGCTCCTGTGATGTTCTGGGCTTGTCAGCACAAAAATCACAAAAACCCCCACACAGAAAACACATTGTTAACTTTGCAAATCAGTTATTAAAAGCTGTGGAAATACCAGGGTTAAAAATTGCCCCACTGTGCTCATGCTTCTGTAAGAGAATGTAATATAAACACATTCTCCTCTCCTATCTTCCCCCTCCTCTTTCCTCTTCCAGAAATAGAGGGATTTTCAAGAGATGAGAAAGTCCAGTTATCCAGCCCCTATGACAGATGAAAGAGTTGTTAGCCCAGTTTTGGTATCCCAGTAATGACAAAGACAGCAGATCCCACCACGCCACTCAGCTGGTCAGGGGAGGGAGGGAGGGAGGGAGGGAGAAGAACATGGAGGTAGGGTGAGCAAAATGAAATGTTGAGCATGCACAAGCAGAAGAAAACTACAAAGTTTTTTATTCTCTACTTCTCACCAGCAAACAATGCCCAGCCCCTTGCCAGGAAGCAGGACTTCAGCTCATGTAATGGTTGCTTGGGCAGACAAACAGCTTGTCCCTTTGGTCAGCTGGGGCCAGCTGTGCCAGCTGTGTCCCCTCACAAGATCTTGCCCACCTCCTGCCTTCTGATGGGGAGTGGAGTGGTGGGAAGACAGCCTTGATGCTGTGCCAGCACTGCTCAGCAGTAGCCAAACCCCTGGTGTGTTATCAACACCTTTCCAGCTACCAGTGAAAAGCACAGCACTGAGGGCTGCTGTGGGGACAATTAACTCCATCCCAGCCAGACTCAATACAGGCACAGAGATCAAACAGAAAATTATCAGTTGACCCAGGGTAACCAGTTTAGTGTATCTCCAATCTGCTAGTACAACAAATAAGAAAAATAACTTTTTTTTTTTTTTTTTTTTTACGGCATAGGTTCCTATATTTCTCTTTGTAGCTTCAGCTCAACTGTAGTGCTGGCTGACAGATCTCCAAAGCAAGGATTGTTCTCCCAAATCTTATTCCCTGGTTCTAAAGCAGAAAGAAGATAGAACTCCTTTTCACTTGTGATACTCCCCCACTTTTGTTTAAATATTCTAAATCACAAAAATATTTAAATTTTTGGCTGAAATTTAAAAGAAAGTAAAATGAACCTGAAGAGTCGCACAACAAGAAACTTCAGCCCAAGGGAAAGTTTGACTAAGTCTTGTCTGATTTTAATCTTACACAGTGTACCCAGCAAGACTGACAACAGGTGGGGCTAGAAGCCTTCCCAGCAATGTGACAGTGCCTACTTTTGGTCAGTTATGGAACGAGAAAAAAATCAATTTTTCAGTACAGATATTAACTCATCCTTCAGAGTCATTTATCTTGCCAAGGAGAACAGCAACCCCATTACCCTATCCCAAAGTCTGTTACCCTGTGAGTAATGACAGACAGCAAATCAGTCACTCCATTAGGCAGCCAGAGGTGTTTTGTTCAGCAATAGCTCTCTTCTCACTGTGAAGCAAAATGATACACAAATGGCAGTCTGCTGAAAAGATCTGCTTTGCTTTGGGGCCTTCTGAGAAGCAGGTGAGCAGCCACACATCCCCTTACACCATAGCATCATCCATTTGGTAAGCAGGCAAAGCTGTCCCAGACAAATAAAGAAATTATGTCATCAGCAAATATAACAACACCTCAGCACCTGAAAAGTGATACTTCTGACTATGCAGAGCTCCTTGCAGAGGGATGTCAGATGAGGTAAAGGATTCTCATTTCTGAAACAGTACAGAAACCAAAAGTTATGTCCAACCTTGCAAACGCATAGCTGTTGGCTTTCTCTTCTTGCATTTTTTTTTCTCTTCCTATAAAGATACTTCTCTTTGAGAAGGATTCAGGTGAGTCCCTCATCCTTTCCCCACTGGATATGTGGTAAAATTAGAGACATAGCTACAGCATTATTTCCTTTCTTATCAAGACTGTTGCAGATGCTGATTGGTTCTCAGCCCAGGGCGGCCTCCTGGTTGCTTGAACAGGAATAAAAGTGCATAAAAAATAGGAGAAGATCATAGGATTTCATTTTATATAAGTTCAGACTCAAACAATTCAATAGATACCAGTTGTAGAGATAGATGAGGCTGTTCTGTATATTCAAGTTCAACACTCCACTTGTTGCAGCGCTGCACAGGAACTGAGCACAGTCATAATTAATATTGTTCCCATTCCCCTCCTGTTCCATATCCCTGTGGATAATCTTCCAAGTTCCCTTAGATCTACTAAAGAACAAAGAGCTTTCTAGGTCAGATGCTGCAGTATCTAATGTGTGGAAAATGTCCAAAAAAAGAAGCTTACTTTACAGATTTTCCCAGAGAACATGATATGTTAGGAGAAAGTTAGCTCAGCATCAGAGCCCAAACATTCAGTACCCTGAACCAGAACTTTAATTCAAAATGATCACATAGTGCCAGGATGATGTTGCTACAGACAAGACCTGCAGTTCAAGGAATAAGCACTTCTGTCCCTTTAATCCTCACAGCTGTGAATCCCATCAAGAGAGGGCTAGACCATTCTTTTGAAGAGCCAAACTGAACTCTGTTGATTTTGACTGTATTAAATATAGATCTAGGTAATATGTTAGTAATATATAGGTGTATGATTTTTTTTTTTAATAGTGAGGTATCCATGGTTTTCTGTTATACAATAGTCTGCTGGTTGTAGCAAACTTCTCAAAAAAGTGTAAGCCTGACTAATTTCTTTCCTGTCCCCAAGGGAATTTCAAGATGCAGTTTCACCATTCTGGTAAGAACCTTTAGCACCTGGGCAGAAAGTATTCTACAGTCTGAATAAAGCAGTCACCAGCTTTCCAACAAAGCTGAATCAAAAAATGCAGAAGAGAATTCAGGATTTATTGGTGCTTTCCACGAGGACTCTCCAGGAAAGAGTTACCCAATGTTCTCTTATTTCTTTTTGTAACCCAACTCTATTTCAGGTTTTTCTTCCTACAGGATTTCCTTCTTTCTCCCTCTGTTTTCTCTGCATGTGTGTGTTGGGGTCTTTGTGGTTTGTTGGATTTTTTTAAAAGCTGATAAAAGGCAACAGTTACTTCCAAGAATTTTTCCCCTTAAGCACTGAAACTGTGTTAAAAATGTAGCTAAACAGGTATTGCTAACATGGTAGGGGTCACTTGCACACAAAATAGTGGGAGTTGTCTGACTCACTGTGCTAGTTAAAGGATGTCTTACTAGTGCCAATAGTCATCCATAATGTGACCCAAATTGTGACAGAAAAAGCCTAAAAAAGTCAAGAACTTGTTCTTGAATATTGAATAGTATGAAAACAGAATTAAAAGTACTGAAAAACAATGAAACCAACTCCTTCACAAAGATTTTTTTCCTGCTTTACTCTTAGCCCATGGTATTATTTGCGTTTTTCTTCAAAACTGGCTTCTATTCACACACAAGAATCACTAGAATAAAATCTCTGGCTTTTTCTCTGGAGGCCAGAGATTAACTTATTGTAGCTGAGAAGGACTGGAAACTTTTGAGATTCCCAGTTTCATTCCTCAGAGCAACAGGACAAATCAATAAAGCTTATTAATTTCCTTTTCAGTCCCTTTGCACAGACTTATATCCACCCTCCAAAATATATCTAGTGGAGTTGCAGTAGTAGTTGCTGTGAAGAGAAACTCTTATAAGAAAACATTTCTACTTCTGCATTTCATCTACACTGCATAAAAAGAAATTAAATAATCAAAAGAACATTTCAGTGAATATGAGGCTGGAACATCTTTCACATGGAAATTATTTAATTCCACAAGGATTCCTCACACAAAAAAAAGACCTGCTGTGGGGGTGAACCACAGCATTTTATGAATTTTATTATGTTTATAATTTCTTGATTTTGGAGTTTCTCTTCAGATATTATTATGAAGAGTTGTAGAGACAGTGCAAAAATTATTGAGCAAGGATTAATTTATGCAATTAAGAAACTAAAATTATCTATTACTGTGTTTGCATTAATTTCTCAATAATTTTTCTAGCAGTTGTTTACTCTGCTAAAATAACTGAACTCCTGTAGCTTTTGAAAGATTAAAATTTCAGTCAGCATCAATTAGGGTAGTTCCCCAGAGGCAAAAAGCAGTGCTTATATATATGTCACTGTAAAGACTTGAAATAAGGCATCAAATAAAAAAAGTTAAAATCTTCACGATAAGAAACAAGTTGCAAATCCAGTTAGGGTCAATGACTGCAGGTACAGATATCACAAAAGCAAAATTAGCTACACTTTCAATATATGTTGTAAGTATGGAAGTCAGAACTAGCATTCTTTTGGGCATAACAGATAAATAAGTTTAAATAATGCAGAAAATGTGAAATTATACTTGTAGATTTCAGACATCAGTGCTCTCTTGGAATTTTTAGAGTTGTGGAATTTTAAGAAGCTAAGAAATGGAAATCAACTTTTCTGAGAGTTGTTTTGGATTTTGAGTTTAAAATGTATTACAATACATTATTCAGAATACTCTCCAAGGTGCTGTGTTTTAGTGGCAAGTGGTGCTCACCAAGTTCTTTCATAGAAGTAGTACCTGATAGAAGTAGTATTCCATAGAAATTTTACAGAACTAGCCAGCATGCAAGAAAAGCTAAATAAAGGTCAGCACAGTGTCTGGCTGTCTGTGTTTTCATCTATCACTGGGTTACATCATCCCAGAGAGCCATTCATGGAGAATAAAACATTCATACATTATCTGTGATCTCCCTATAAATAGAAATATTAATTAAAAGATGTAATGACATAAGTAGATTGCATTCTAAGCATATTAGTTGAATATGTAATAGTGTTATATGGAAGCAACATATCATCCAGCTGCTCTTGGTCATAATCCACAACATTTTGTACATGATTACATATATTTGCAATAGGTTAAAAAACAGTGGGTATGAGTTAACAATTTTCTATGTGAATTTTATTGGAAAATGATATTTCAGTGTAATATAAGACAACATTTCTCTCTGATGCAAAGTAGCACATATGAAAAGAAAAATTTTGGAACATTTTGGGCTCATCAGCTCTTAGGTCATTCAGGTTAGAAAGTGTCTCGTAAGGTCTGTAATCCAACCATGTGTTCAATGGCCACTTGTTCAAAGCAGGGTCAACTGTGAGATCTGGTATGTTAAAGAAAGCTCAGAAAACACAAAAATACTTATATTCCTGGTTATTGTTATTTTCACTTGCTCTTTCCCTAGGCTTTGTGGTCATGGATCTCTTTGGCATGTGAAGTCCCATTGACTTCACTCACATACGTAATTTGTAATGTGAAAGCTGGTGAAAAAATATTTAGTATCACATTAGTTACCTGAAATACAATCTCTTAAAATACATTCTACAGCCCTTTATACGATACTCTCAACCCTGATTCCAAATTAAAAGGCTCATTGACACAAACTTTGTTAGCTGTTAGTAAGAGAAAGCATAAGTAACTGTTACGAAATGTTGGATAATTCATGATACTCCCACACTTCACTTGAAATAATTATTTCTGGTTTCTCCCACAGATGCATGATGAACACAACACATTTTTTCAAATGTACTTGTACTGGTGGTTTGCATTTACTCATTTTTCTTTTGTCTCTTAGGTCATCATTCTTTTTTCTTTTTCGAGCGTCAAGGAGAAAAAAGCCAACTATTCCCTTCCTTACAAACCACCACTGTGTTACATTTTTTAAGCAACTTTGCTCATATAGAGAACCAGGTGAACCAGGCTAGATTCTGATATTTATCTGCATTGCTGTCAATCTGCAGGAGCTCCACTGCCTGCTGGTTACAGATAATCATGCTCTGCTTTCCAAACCTCTAGTATAACATTAAATCTTGTTGTCAAATTACCTCCTGGCAACCACAGTTTTAAGGACATAATAACAAACTCTATGGAAATATAAAACAGGCATGCTGGTCAGCCAGTAATTCTCCTCTCAGTTCTCCTGACCACACACTCAAGGGCACCTTTTAACTGTGTCAAGCACAGGAAAGCAAGCTTCAACTTCTGCAATTTCACACCAAACAACAGCTCACCTTTCATATTTCCACTGTTTTCCCATATAATTATTAATTTTGCATTTTCTGAGTCAATGTATTGGCCTGTTCCTGTCCTACACTCCTCTACATAACTGCAACCTTTTCAAAGTGATTCACTTTTGCTCAGACAACAGAAATTTGCAGTGTCTTGTTTATCATCTCTTTTAATAGCTGAGGATGTGAGCTCTTTAGAGCTGCATCTTTTCCTGTATTTGGAAATCACTTTCCACTGTGGCATAATCAAAACTGGTATGAAAAAATACTTTTTCCCGCAGTAAAAGCATAATCCATGAAACCTGTACCTGAAGGAAGTTGCTCAATACAGGAATTGAATTTAATTTGGAAGAAGCCTGAACATTTTGTATTGCTAAAAGACCGAGTTTTAATAGCTCATACCAATGCACTTCTGGAAGAAATATTAGCCTTTATGATGCAGCACTTAAACCAAACTTCTAATCCTTCTACATCAGGACCAAGCAGGATTTATTACCTCTGTTAATGACAAAACTTGTATGTTTGCCTTTGAAGCATCTATGACTGACATCAAAATAATTGCACCTCGCAGCAGCTATGTAGCCTTGCACGGCAGCTTCTCTGTTCTTTCACAATATCACCAGTCTTTGGGGGAAAAAAGCCCTCATATTGTTCCTGAAATTCTTCCCTTAAGAACTCCACTGCCCAGGAGAGCAGGCATTGGTAGAAACAGGTGTTGATATAACACCATGATTATCCTCAAAAGCGAATCCTCCGGTTTTATGTCAGAACTCCATTTCTCAGAGAGGGTCAAGGTGCAAGGCAACGGAGCATTTGAAGAAGGAAGGTGGAAAATAATGCTGTGCATCCTATCCCTCTCCATCTGAATATAAACCACATTATTTCAGGATTGAATAGGTTTGCAGCAGAACTTCTTAGGTTTAAGGGAAAAAAGTAGGCCAACTTGGAACTTTTCAGGCACATGTCAGAAATCAGACTAAATATATGACTGGAATCATATGAGCTTTGCTCTATGACTACATAGATAGTTGTCTTCAATTAACTTTGCCAAGAAACCTTATAAGCTAAGAAGACAGTAAGTCACTGTGCTGTTTTTGATCAATACAGAGTTAATTTCCTTCACAGTAGCCAGTACAGGGCTATGTTTTGGATTTGTGGCGAAAACAGAGTTGATAATCCAGGGATGTTTCCATTATTTTTAAGTGGTTCTTAGATAGAACCAGGGCCTTATCTGCTTCTTACACCACCCCACCAGCGAGGAGGATGGGGGTACACAAGGACTTGGGAGGGGGTACAATCAGGACAGCTGATCCCAGATGACCAAGGGGATATGGCACCATGCTCAGCAGGAAAAGCTGGGGCAAGAAGGGAGAAGGGAGCATTCAGAGTGGTGGTCTTTGCCTCCCCAAATCACTGCTATGCTTGGTGAAGCTCTGGTTTCCTGGAGATGGCTGCCCATGGGAAATGGCAAATAATTTATTTTTTTTTTGTGCTTGTGCATGTGACTTTTGCTCTACCTATTAAACTGTCAATGTGTCTCAACCCACAGGTTTTCTCTTTTACTCTTCTAATTCTCTCACCCATTCCACCAAGGGAAAGTGAGCAAGCAGCTCACTGCTCTTAGCTCCTGGTTGGGGTCAAACCTGACAGACACATGCAAATTGTCAGTGAGAAAATGATTGGTCCAAAAAAGTTTTCCAAGCACGTGAGCAACCCCACTGTCATGAAAATTCAGCAGGTGTTTAATGGTAAAAATACTGAAAATGGCAACTGTATGTATAAAGACAACGTTGACTGAGTAACCATATTTTATATTAATAAGTAGTGGGGGAAAAAAAGTTATAATTATTATAATTACAGTGCTGCAAGTAAAATTTCTCACCTCAGTACTTAGAAAAATAATGATTTGTGATATGATCAAATTAGCTACACAAGTCTCTCAGACCTTACCTTGACTGACATAAGAGTACTTTTTGCAGGACACCAAACAGGTACAGGACAGTAAAGAGAAAACTGATACATGACCAGGACACAGTTAATACATGCCCTGGATTACAAAAATTCAGAATTGTTACTTATTTATGTGTAGCTATCTGAAAAACATGGGCATTGTTTCCTTCAATTCTTATCATAGGAACACAGTGCAAACAGTTTCATCGATGAAAAGTTATAAATTTCAGGTCTACTAAGAAAAGATCATTTTCCTAGAACAAGACATTAAGAAATAGCCCCCTGAAACCCCTTTCTACTACTATCAGAACTGTGTTCTATCTAAGACATTAATGGAAATACTACAGAAAAGTACCCACCCTAACAAAATAAAGGCTGACTGTGTCTATCAACAGATATTAATCAATTGATTTAGAGAAACCACAGGGAAATACTTTGCAATTTTTGAAATGGTGAAATGCTGGAATTATGGCTTGCAGAGCCTGTGAATCTCCATCATGAGTATTTTTAATAAAGTGTTGCACAACCATCTGCCTGCCGCTAATTCAGAAAGAAATGAACCATCCTTGGGGAAAAAGGTAGGATATATCATCTTTTGAGGCTCATTGCAGCTCTGAATTTGTAGTGTTCCAGAATTACTCAGGAGGTTTGGTTCTTTTCTGCAAAAGAAGACAAGATAATCCCTATTCTGTACTCTACAGCCCTTTTGATAAGAAAGTAAAAATGCTATGAAATTGTTTATGTTGACCCTATGTTGACTTTTAGTAGAAGCAATAAAGTAAGATCAATTATTTAAATTATATCTGAGATTTCCAAATACTTAAAAATTTAGTGTGCACTGTATGAAAAATTAGGTCATTATTTAAATTGTGGCCAAAAAAACCCCAAACTCCAACATGTCACTACAAATCTGATCCAGGTGGACAGATGGAAATAATACTATTAAATACTTTATTGCCAGAGGTCATGTAATCAGCAGCCAGTGAAAGGAAAACCTTGAAGAGATGAGAGACAAAGACATTTCATGCTCTGCAGGTGGAGTAGGTAGACATATTGCTTCATGATTAAATCAAATAATTAATTTATTTTCTTGATTTGATATCTACAGAATTATTCCTGATAACTTTTGAATATAATTTGTTTTAAATCCCAAAGGTTTACCCAAGGTTAACCTTAAAACAGCCTGTGCAGAGAACAATCAAAAACTCTGCAGATGAGATGAAAGTGACTTTTTAATAAGAGGAACATATTCTTCTATTATTTAACCTCATAAAGTTTTGTGTGCAAGAATATTGGAAGTTTGAATGAGAAGTGGCTACTGGGCATTTCAGGTCTTACTCCTAATGGATATAATTTCCTGAAGAAGGAAATTCAATGGTAGTAAACTCATCTGTGTTTTGCCAATCCACACGAAAATTCAACAGTTAATGTCTAATGTTAAGTTAAGTTAATGTTCTAATGTCTTAAATGTTTTCCCAGATGCTGAAATATATTCATTTTCCTAATTAAAAAGATTAGCACCATACATTTTTAAAACAGCTATTAAATACTTTTACAAATGCTGCTGATAGTGAATCCCATAGTTGAATCTTTTCTTTTTTCCACCTTATTTTCTTCATTCAGCCTGTCACACTTTAACTGTTCAGACTCAGAAGTTTTGTACGAGGTCCTGCCTCAGTCTTGATATTGTTGGAAAGGTCTCCATTAAAAGGATGGAATCATTGATGAAGCTAGAGGAAATATGTTAGGCTTAGGGTAGGTTTTTAAAATCCATGTCTGTTTACTGAAAATATACAGGTTGTCTGTAGATTGCAGTACTTGAGATTTGACAAGAATCCTCATGGTGTCAGGAATGTGCTCTTTTTTAATCCCATGAAAATCCACCCAATTCAGACTAAACCAGAGGATTTTGAAAAATCTAAGTGTGGTCATTAGAGATTTCTTACATGCTGGCAGTTTCCAGAGACACCATCTGCTGTAATTATGTTTCATCCATTCCCAGCTTCTACAAGCCAACCAGACATGCCATATATCATTCCCACAGAGCGACAGTGTGTTGTGCCTTAGGGGTGTGATATGTGTGTGGGAGCAAAAACATTTACCTGCAACTGCTCCTCTCGTCTGCTGGGGACTGTTGGATGGAACCCAGTCCAGTGTTATACTGAGCCAGCTATGATTTGCACTAGCTCTTTCTCCCCACCACGACAAGTTAAAACTAAAAATCTAGCCCAAGACTCACAGTGCTTTTGAATAGTTGGATTTTATCCTTTGGTGCCAACATTTTGTGCCATCAGGGCAAAGAATGTGTAACGTGTTGTTTTGATAGCAGGGCTCTGGTAAATTACTGGTTCCTGGTCACAGTTCCCTAGAGAAAGCTCATGGGTGCATCCCTTAGTTGAGACTGTCAGGTGACAAGCCAAAGCAGGTAGTGAAACCACATCTAGTCCCCAAAAGGAGAGGGTGTGTATTCTGCTGAAGCTAGGTCTAAGATTCTACAGAAGAGAGAAAGACCATAAAGACATAAATTAAAACATTAGAAATCGCCTGATACGAAGTTTATCTTTGGAATTTTGTTCTACTTAACTTCTTATATTGAGGCACTAAGCAGGAAGTGCTTCTGTGCAATTCCATATGCTCCCTTTCTAAGCAACAGATCTGGAATGAATGAGCATTCATTTGTAATAAAGGGTGAGAATTGGAGGATTTTCAGCAAGAACTAAACCAGCTGTGATAGCTTTATGTCAGAACCCAGGACATTCCTCTGGCAGACTCGAGACCATGGCAGGGGGCTCAGAGACCTTGGCACGGAGTCAAAAACACCTGTGCCTTCGATTTTAGCCCATGGAAAAAATTACCAACTTTATGTGAAGATTTACAAGACACAAGAATTTGAGTAGATAGCTAATTTGAGTTGATAGCTAATTTGTCACAGGGTGAAAAAGTAGAATTTTGGGGTTTCTAGAATGGGGGTTCAAGAAGTAAGATGGAGGAATATGGGCATGTCCTGTCCTTCTTCTCCTTCTTCTCTTCCTCCATCTTCTGCTGTGACAGGGACAGTTTGTGATTGGTTTAGAGTAGAGACAGACTGTCTAACATAGGTGATAGGTATTGGAAAATTATTGTAAATAGAGTACACATAGTTTTTAGTATAAAAAGTCAACACTGCCCCAAGGGCAGCAGAGTGTGCCTCAGAGTGCCTGAACCTGACCTGCTAAACAGATCTCAGCAGGTCAGAGAAAGAATGTAATAGATTAGAGAAGATAAACAACCTTGAAAAGCAGAACTGATGAATCTCAGCTTCTTCTTCAATCGCGGGGCTGGGAGAAAAAGACTTTCTAAGACCTCGGGATTTGTCACAGGCACAGAAACCCGACAGCTTTGCAGATGTAGATTAGACCAGAGATGGCCAAAGAACAGCCAATAAGCCAAATACAGCCTGCCATCCCAGGCTGTATCATTCACCATTTTGACCCATTTTCTCCACACTGCCTTCACTTTCAAAATTTTGAGTGCTCAGGAAGCATTCAAAAAGAGACACATCTAACTGAAGGGGAGGAAATGTTTGCAGTTCATGATTTACCTTCCAGTCAGTGAACAGTCAGACCAAGGTGACAGCTTTACATGGCTCACACTGCATAAAACTTGGCTGAACTGTGCAGCCTCCAGAACCCCAGCCTTGCTGACACTACAGATCCAGTCAAGACAAGCTGTATCACACTGGCCACAACACTTCCTTCACTAGCCTTGCTTCTTCCTTGTTAACATCTTTCTCAACACTTCTTTTCTCCCAGTGTGGCAGCTACAGACATTCTCATTTTGAAGTCCAGAGCTATTTGGAGCATCAACAAGTTCTCACTCACTTTACACCATTTCAAGAAGTCATTGCAATATCTTCCATTCTGCATCCTGTCTCTTTTGAGCAGGGGCATAAACAGTGTTGAGAGTGAGCAATTAGGGCTATAAAATACTTCTCTTTGCTAAAAGAACCTCTTAGGGCCAGGATAAATTTCACTTAAATTAAAGGTTTAAAGTTGCCATAGGGCCAAGGGCACTTCCTGGGGCTGGCTGGCAGGGCCAAGGGAGGGACCCTTCTAGAGTAGCTTTTGGGCACCTGGAAAACTTCTCATCACTCACTGATTCAGGGCAGGGAAATGAATAGAGCTCTGCAAATCTAAGTGTCTGAGTTAGTCACTCTAGGATTGTCCTTATCATCAAATAGGCAGCTTCATATGGAAATACAACTGGCCTACTTTAGGGTTAGAAAATCTGAGCTCAGGATATCTCAATTTCTCCATACTGACCCTGAAGGGACCCAAAGACTGACAATGTCAGACTGAGACACCCAACTCCTAGGCATCAAAGCGATCTCAGCAGGGCTGTCTACAAGCACATTTGACAACACCACCTGTGCCATCTGTTTTCCAACTACACCCTCAGGAGAGTGGAACCCTACTGTAAGCCCTGCAAAATATTTCCAAAGCTGTGTAGGTGTCCTGGGGATGCCAAGGTGTGCAATGGCATTGGGTGGCTCTGTTTGCACTCCCCTTGAATTAAATAGCATGATCCCCATTCTAAGATTACAACTTTCTTTGAATTTTAACATATTTTTCTCTTTTCCTATAAAATAATTTAAACTAATATTTTATGCCTTGCAATTTTTCTTCTTTAAATCTTTAAAAGGTCACAAAAATAAATTTACATCAATACTAAAAACCAGTTCTATACAGTTTGTACAGTCCCCATTTTTGTCTGATGGTATGAAAACAGAAGGCAAACATTCATAAATCCGTAGACATAGACGTCTCTTGTTGTCATGCAACTATTTCTAAGCTCAATATTATTCTGTTGCCTGGAGTGGCCCAGAAATAACTTTTTAAGCTATTTCTTCAATTCTGAGATGATTTTCAATTTTTTGATTATTGGTTAAGAAACACAGGTGCTCATCACACATATGAAAAGCCAAAAACTGCCCTTGGTCTGATGACTTATTTTGCATCTCTTCTATCAATGGAACCCAAATCCCTATCTAAAATTTTTTGTCTGGTTTTTTTGAAGCACATTTTCCCCTTTTTTCTTTATTAATCTCCCACTGGTATCAAAATCAGTTAATTAGCTGCCTATCTGAAAAAAAAAAGTGGAACATAATATCCTTCTCATGAGCTAACACTTTCCAGGTTTTCTGTTGATTGTGCACTGCTTTTAAAATATTGAGTGGGATATGAATGGGACAAGGTCTACAGCAACATGGAAAATCTGATATGCAGTACAGCTATAGTTTACGGATATTTTAGTCCACTCATAAAACAGATAAAATTGCATCATTAATGTGCTGTTCCTCTAAAGTTAATAAACTTCTGAGGGCAGGATTTTACAAAGCTAGAAATTTCTCTGAATGTCTGGAACTGTGCAAGTAACACCAACAACCAGAGCACACACAGGTTTTTGTTTTACACGTCATACACATTCCTGAAATCTGGATTAAGTTATGCAGGTGTTCCTACTCACTGAAGAAACAAGTAACAGTGATTTCATAAAATTGACTTGAAGGTGATTTTGAAACTGCTGTCTCAAAATATTATCAAAGTACAGAAACAGACATGCTGTCAATACCACAGCATGGAAGCAATGAAATATGGTGTATGATACATAAAAATATGAAACTTAAATTTAGAATTAATAGACTAGGATATTTGGATGATAATTGGAAACTGGAACCATGCTGCCAGGTTCCAAAATTTGAATAAATCAGCATAATTCATTTTATATCATATTATAAGTATTCTTAAATTACTGATTTAAGTCAAGGACTGAATTTCTTCAGGTGCCAGAATTACCCCAGTTGCTTTATTAAAAACAAGTAACTATAAGGACTCAGGATTGTTCAGTATGGAGAAGAATAGGCTCCAGGGAGATCTTACAGTAGTTAAAGGGGGCCTTTTAATAAGGGCAAGTAGTGCTAGGACAAGGGGGAATGGCTGATAATTTAAGACAGCAATTTCTTAATGGCTGATGGTATAAGACAGCAATTTCTTCCATTTTGCATATTTAATAGTGGCTTGATCACACCTTATCTTCTCTCTCATGGCTTATCCAATGAGAACAATGGATGAAAAGGAATTCTTTATCATGTTTGTTTTTGGTTTTTTTTTGCCAGGTTTCCTTAAAAGTTTAGATGGCTTCTTACCAGCTACCAGTATGTTTTCAAGAACAGAGAAAGGATTAGCTCTTACAGATACAGATCTGCTTTCCAGCTCATATGTTAAATACTCACCCATTTTAGCCACAGCAATTGTTTTGTTAACATTAGCCATTGCAACTAGCTCAAAAGGCTATTTCCCTCAGGTAGAATACTCATTGTGATATTGCTCTTCAGAAATTTTCCTCAAGAGAAGATTCTGAAAAGTTATTGAGCATTCTTGAAGTAAATAAAACTGAATTCTCTCTCAGTTCTCTTGAACTAGATTCCTTCTTTTGTGGTTGCTCCCACTACTGAGTTTTAGGGGAAAATGGTGAGTAAAGGTTTGGTTTGGTTTGGTTTGGTTTATGAAGGAAAAGTAATTATGTCTGTCAATTCTTTTAAAAAGCAACAAAAACCTCAATAATGTGTGCATGTTGTGTACACCTCACATTTAAGAACCAGCAAGAAACTGAGTACAAATGGCTCAAGAGACAATGAAAAAATCAACTCTCTTTTACTAAGTTACTTCTCTAAATACTGAATGCAGAGAAACTGTTTGGTAGAAAGGGAGGAAAGAAAAGTGGAAACATAACTTCTAAATATTGCTGTTATCCGTCCACAAAGGCTACTACATTCAGAGTCGTCTCAAAACAATTCATGTGTCGCATGTAACATTTAAGCATTTGGGTCATTCCTGCAATGTAGACCCCTTTCTGAAGGAGGAATGGAACACATCCCAAAAGCTGAGTACTGGGTCTTGCTCCTACATCCCCCTGAACCGAGCAAAGCAGTTGTTGTTTCCCTTCTGCTGAGCAGTTGTTATTTCCCTTCTGCTACTCCTCCCACTATGAAAGACCATTGCTGCACCAGGACAGAATACTGTGCTCTAGGATGAATTCACTCACATGAATTTGCAAAGGAACCTTTGCCTAACGTAGAGAAGGGAAGTCAGAATTCTAAACACTTTATCACATCTCAGACAACCCTAAGGATCTGAAGCAGGGTATGAAAATAGACTGCAGGAATGATAAACTAGCAGTAAGAGACATTAACTTCAGAAATATTACATTAAATATGTCAAATTAGGCAATGGCAGCACAGAATGATGGCACACTTGCAGCCATTTATGATATTTGTTGGCTTTAATAGAAGAAAGAAGCTCCAGTGAACCTCCCAGGACACTGCTTTTATTTTGAAAGAGTATAGCCATCTTGCTGTTGTTAGGTTTCAGTTTAGTGCAAGTGAGTCATTGCTCAGCCAAAGATGATAGTTGAACTATCTAACTAAGAGGAACTAAGAGGATATTTCCTATGGACTCTTTTTCACAGAATTCAGAGTACTCAATATGAAAAAAACCCCACATCTAGCACATCCCCCCTGACTTGATGGAATATTATGTTAATCGTCAATATTAACATATCACAGCTTATCTTTTCCACAGAGATTAAATGAATCACTGACTGATAACACTTAATAACACTAATCTTTGATGGGTGACAAAAATGTAGGTTCTAGACTTCTTTTCTCTTAAATTTCTTGCATCATCATCCTTGAGGAGTGTCCCTTCTTGGACACCTACTAGCCTGATGGGCTGGCAGCTGGACACGACTGCTTCAGGTCTCACTTTTACACTCAGGTAGGTTGTACATGCACCCAGAACCACCCAAAGACCAGAGAACTTTTCCCACTTGCATCTCCTGAGTCTCCCAGTTCCTTTACCTAAGGAGTACCAGTAATACCAACCTATCCATTTGTCCCAGCCATAGGTTCATCTTGTATACCAAGGAGCAAATATGCACACTGGTTCACTCATTATTTCTCTAGCACCACAAGTGAAGACATGTTTCTATTTCTCCATTCTTGGCTTGTGAGTAGGACATACTTTTTCTTAGTCACTCTACTTTTCCAGGGTTTCTTTGGTTTTTTTCTTCAGACGTAGAAGTGGTTTTTTTGTCATTTCATAACAATATTTGGCACTTTTCTGTCTGTTGCCCTCAGCATTATTTAGTCTTTGTTATCATTGCAGTGGAGTGAAAAAGAGAGAAGTTCTATGTGGATGGCAATGCTTCTGACTTTTGAAAGACTGAAGCTTTTGTGTCTCATGTAAGAGATATTAAATACGGCTTAGTCAATGAAACTGCACAGTGTGCAGTTTATCAGACAGTTTGTCAACCCTTTATTTTCCAACTTATTTTACTACATGAGAAATAAAGACCCTCAGACATAAGTCAGCCCAATAATGAGGAATCTCCCTGCTAACAAGCACTACATTACCAAGTTAAAGAAAAGGATAGAATTGGGTTTTTACAGGAATGTACCAATGAGGAGATAACCCTGACCTACATCTACTACCCCCAAGAAAGGTCAAGAGGATCTGTGAATGATAACTAGAGTAATCATTTCAAAGCCTTCAGCTGGAAGAGGTGGCCCATGGTCACCCCATTGCTGCTGTGCACCTATAGAGATGCAAGGGGTTTTTTCTACTGCATTTATATAAAGTAAGCAAAGACTGTGTTCTTCTCCAGTTATGATTTGCACCTGATACAGCATTACATAAACATCTGCCCACTCACTCTGGCTCACCTCAGCTGTAGTGATTTATACCTTACAGCATGGAGCTCAGTCTGCTTCATGCTTGCCCCAAGACAACCATGTGCTGGTGCAAGTATTGCTTTGTAATTGAAGCCAGGAACCAAAGGCTGAATGACTTTTGGGCTTATCCCCGCATGAGCTGATTCCTCAGGCAGCAAGCATCCTTTGCTGCACCAAAATACTTCTGCCAATAACCAGGTCCTTCAGGACAAAGCTTGAAGCTATCATAGTAGATATGACTTCATTCATTTAGTCTTCTATGTTGAACTTTCTTTTATATTAATTTTATTTTATAGTATCTTGTATTCCTGTAAGCCTCCATAATTTCTACCTTCAGAAGTAGTTCTTGACTGCCCTTTCAAAATATGTGGTTCTCTACTACAACCACCCATGATTACCTCACAAAAACTTACAATTATGCGGCACATCACAGCCTTGACTTTTTATTAAAGGACTTTGAGAAAATTAATGGTTCATAAAATTATTCCAGTGATCCATGATCTTTTCTTCTCTTGTCTAGGGTTTGTTTCTAGAAGCAGCAAAAAGGAACCTCTGAAAATTTTCCCATTTAAGAAAAAAAAAAAACCAAAAAACAAAAACCACAAAACCACCTCAGTCCTTTCTACCTACCTAAAGGCTAATTACTGCAACTGTGATATTAAAGCATGCTCAAAATAATTTCTTTCTGACACACACTCTGCTGACGTACAATTAAAGCTTTTAAAAATATCTTGCTCACCTTTCATACTCATTCACATAGAAACCTCAGCTTTGTTGAATTTCTAAATGTTAATTCACAGCTCTTCATTCATCAGTTATAATCTTTTTTTTTTTTTATATTAGTAGCTGTTATGTAATTTGCAGGACTTTAAATGTCAGCTTCACTCACCTATCTGCATACACAGCTGCTGATTTTTCTTGAATATCTTTATGAACATGTAGGAAAAAAGTCTTGCTTAGATTATTCAGAGTGTACAGACATACTTCAGTAACTATGACGTTCTGAAAGTATAAGAAAAGGAAGATGGGTTTGCTAATGGACACAAACAACTTCATGCAGTTTTGTAATGGTTATCTCAAAAACATACATATAACAATTAATTTCCAATTTTCCATGTGTTCATTAGGTGCTTCAAGTTTATTCAGAAAAGAAAGAAGCAGGAAAGTTCAGGAGCAGCATACATCTGCTTCTAAAATTAGGGTTTCCTTAACATGTTTCTATAAAAGGAAGTATTTGTTATTCTGAATCCAATCTCAACTGATTTAGGGAGATGTGTTTATACACTAGCAGTTAGGGGATTTTATAGCAGCAGGATTCAACAGTTTAAAGATGACCAGAGTTTCTGAGCTGTAAGTATGCACTCTTAGGAAATGGCATTGGCCCTGAAGACAACACATTCACTGACATTACAATTAGAATTCAATTGAATGAGAGTGTCAGATATGAGGTCCATGCACAGCTGGATCCCCATTATTGCAGCCCCAGGTAGGCAAACAAGACGAAAAATGTCTAAATGAGCCTATGTATAGGAACTGGATTGGTATCACCCACTTGTAGCATAGAAA
>VZRH01002845.1:316273-366520 GCA_013397555.1 Urocynchramus pylzowi | reverse complement strand
AAATTGATTTGTTTCCCCCCCTTTTAGCAAAAAAAAAAAAAAAAAAAAAAAAAAAGAAAACTCACATGCAGTGGGGAGAAGAGTAAAATAAACAGCAACGTGTCCTTTATTTCACTTCCTAAAACCAGCCAGACTTCAGGAATTTTGCATGAACTTTTTTACCTTTCGTATTTTTTAGCGTCTGTCTTGTTTCTCTCCAGATTAGTTTCATACTTTGCATCAAAACATAGGAATCAAACTGAACTTTAGGAACTCAGAGATAGATATATGGTCTGTGGACATGAAACTGGAATAATGGAAGGGTCAGGCTCTCTGGCTGCTACTCTATGCCCATGGGCAGCCAGCTCATACTTAACTGAATTGTTTACTGAGGCTAACAGTAACCTCAGTTTCTACCAGGATAACCCCACAGTGATCACAGACCCAGATTTGGCAGAGTTTCCAGCTTTTGAAGGAGTGATTCTACAATACATGTACTCTAGAAGGACCTACCACTTTCACTGTACCAGCAACACTCAAGGGCAGGACCTCTGTTTCCTGACTTTCTTCACAGTAAGTGTTCCACATTAGCAGCCCCCTTTCATATGGGTGATGGTGCAGCACTGAAGTCCATTACTGAGCAATAATTCACACCCACAGAAAGTTCTGCCAGTCCAGGAAATATTTCTTTGGAAGTGAGTATTATAGAAACACATATTTCTGTATTGACATGTTTGAATTTTTTATGTGCCACACCTAACTGAAGGACAGAGCACTCCCCTTTCTGTCCCACCCATAGTTGACACCAAGACCCAACTCTTCTACAGCCTCAAACTGCTGCTCCTTAGACAAAGGGCTTTATGTAGATTTAGGCCAGATGATTTACTGGTGTTTTTCACAGCAGTGCCAATATCAGATTTCACTTGTTTGACAATTTGGACACCAATTCACTGAATCATTATAAAACATGCAAAATCATCCAGTAACAACACAACATGATCTGGGAAAGGCTCTGATGGAGGGTTTCTTAGGCTGCAGCCTCCACAAATACTCACAGACACCCATAACCTTGGATTTTCTCTGATCTTCCCTTTCCATTTGTCCCTCCTCCAATTACTTTAGCTGAAATGACTCCATCCCTCCTGATGCAGTCATCTTTCCACAGCTACATCCCCCAGCTTTGCCTTTTGACAACAGCACCTGTGCTCTCCTTTGAGTGCACTCCAAAGTCTTTCCTGCTACTCTTGCTAATTAAGAGGTTTCTAAATTGGAGTGATGGAAGTGGGTGGAACTGTCATGGTTTAACTCCAGCTGGCAAATAAGCACCACCCAGCCACTCACTTACTTTCACCCAGTGGGATGGAGGAGAGAATTGGAGAGAATAGTGAGAAAACTTACAGGTTGAAATAAAGAAAGTTTAATAGGTAAAGCAAAAATTGTGCACACAAGTCAAGCAAACCAAGGAATTCATTCATTGCTTTTCCACCAGCAGATAGGTGTTCAACTGTCTCTAGGAAAGCAGGGTTCAATTACTTGTAACTGGGACTTGGGAAGGCAAAATGCTGCTAACTCTGAATGCCCCCTCTTCTTTCCACAGCTTTTATTTCTGAGTGTGACATCGCATGGTCTGGGATATCTCTTTGGTCAGTTGTGTCAGCTGTCCCAGCTGTGTCCCCTCCAGCTCCATGAGCACCCCCAGCCTCCTCAGTGGCAGGGCAGTGAAAGAAGAAGAAAAGGCCTTGACTGTGTGTAAACACTGATCAGCCATAGCTAAAACATCCATGCATGATCAACACTGTTTCCAGAAAAAATGCAAAAACTTTACTCCATATAAGCTACGGTAGAAACAAAAAACTCTACCCCTGACAAAACCAGCACATTCTCCACCCCTTATTCCATACATTTACATGATATTCAGGTCCCACACATCCTCATCCTCATCAACCATCACTTTCCTCCCCATCCTTTGACATAATATGCAGACAACTGCAAATTGCTTCAGTCTATTAATGTACATTTTGCAGGGCCACCTGCAAAATGCCCACTAATATCCACAAAGTGCCCATTGAGTTAATTTAGTGCATGACTCTGGGCTCCATATGTTATGGGGGGACCCAGGGCATGAGAGAGAGGTGGTGTGTTACATGGAGTTACTGGGCACCAAAGCAGCTCAGGTCAGGTCACTGCTGCACTTGCACCTCCTTGTAAGACTTGTGCTCCATTGGTTCAGGCGGTTCCTGCCACTGCAAATTCTGTAACATGCAGCTCAGGTGTTCTGAGGTGCTCCAGCCTGGCTTCCTGCACAGGCACTGATGCCTCAAGGTGTGGATACATCCATGCTGCAGCAGGGTGCTTCAAGGTGTACCTTCCTCAGCATACCCTTGTCCTTGGGCCACAATCCCTTTGGAGGTGCACCTGCTGTGGCACAAATGCAACACGGCCACAGGTGCTTTGAGATGTACCTGCTCTGGTGTGGACCTACCCATGACCACAGATGTAGCCTCTATCTCAGTCACAACCAGCACAATGTTGTAAGCTACCTAGGGAAAGAAGCATGAAAATAAATCTAGACATACATACAATACTGCAGCTACAATATTTCATCAATGCTATGTTCACTATATAACACTAAAAATAAAAATTTAATTCTGTTGACTCATGACCAAGAAAATAAATAGGAGATTTTCCCCATCTCTCTGCTTACAAGTGTTGGTCCCATTGCACTGGGACACTGCCCTCTTCCTCTTGTCTTGCTACAACACCAATCACCCTTAGTGCCCACCAGTCATGGGCAGGACTCTCATCCCAGATCTATGAGAAAATCTGAGCAAAACTAGAAACAAGAACTTCACTGAAGTTCCTTAACAAAAGCAAGGCACAAATATAAAAGACATTTGCTCCTTTTACGAGAGCTAGGACTGCTGTGGAATGTAGGCCAATTAGATGTGCTAATTTGCACTAATATCTTCTCCAAGTGCTTTAACTGGTGCTTCTACCTTGCAAAGATAGTGGGGCCAGAGAGTCTGAATGTGCACTACTGCAGCTTCCTGCAGTTACTTTACCTGACACACTCTCGGCAGTGTTATTTCTCCTTATTCAGCTTCAATAACATTTACAGATAACAAAGCAGTTGGCCTATGTATTTTATTCTTTGCTGGTTTATGGATTTGGGCTTTTTTGGAGTTGTTTGTTTGTGGGGTATTTTTTGTTTTGGTTTAGTTTGTTGGGGTTTTTTGGTTTGGTTGGTGGTTGCTTATATTGAGGTTTCATGCGTTTCTTTTAGTTTTGTCATTTTGCAGTTTTGTTTTAATCTGACTGGGTTACACTGCTCTATAACCTCTCTAATTTGTTTAGGCACTTAAGCACTATTCTCTCTTCCTTTAAAATTAGTTTTGGAGGAGGAAAAGCTAATAAGTGATTTTATATTTGCTATATTACAAGTTTTGGTTTGGGTTTTTTTGTTGGTTGTTGTTTGGGGGTTTTTTTTGTGATTTTTGGGAAAGGATTATTTTGGCACGTCCAACTGAAAACATTTTAATGGAAAGAGAAATGAAAAACTGTCTGCAAAGGACAGCTGAAGACTTAAAGTTCAACCTGTTAAAAATATATTCTGACAGGTATTTTCTGGCTGTTAATACTGACTTGATTTAATAACAACACTCTGTGGGGACCTGACAAAACTGTTGATGGAAAGCAGGCAGGGAGGCTGGTGTGACCTGTCTTACCTTCCAAGCTCCTTAGCTCTAAGGATGGACAGATTTTTGGTTACCAGCCTCATTGGGAAGGGAGCACTCAAAAGTTCTGACAAGCTGTCTGGCTTCCTGGGCTCCTTCTTTGGCCAAAAGTCAGTTTCCTGCTCACAGAAGTTTTCAAAAATGTTGGTTTACATGAGCTCTCCTAAGGCAAAATGCAAAAACCTTTCTATTCCATAGAATATTTATAATTTTCAAAGTGTTGTTCCAAATCAAAATGCAAATAAATTGAAAATAGAAAAGGTTCTTTGTGTGTCTAATCACACACAGCTCCTCAGACTAGTAATCTAAATAAAATTATCATTCAACCACTGAAGTCTGAAAGACACATTATGCCATGTTCACTGTTTGTGATGCCCTGGGTGGTTAAATTGAGCCATGCTGCAGCTAAGAATGTGAGCATTGGCTTTTGATGGGGCTGAGACTTCACTTCCTTATGTAGCTAGAACATTGTCTTCACAGCATAGCTCCAGCTACGCACAGGCCACTGAAGAGATCATCTGTGTAAGACTTGCCAGTGATTCCCATGCTCAGCCAGTGGCAATTTTTTTAATGACTTCAGTAAATGTTGAGGATTTCACAAAAAAGAGGAGGAAAATGGTTAAATGTCTGAAAAGACTTACATGGGAAAAGAAGGAAGCTCAAAATGCATACAGCTTAGCTAAGCAGTGACTCAGAGGGATCTGATTGCCATCCTCAGATATTTCAGAGAGGTTAAACACATGGGTGGGGAGGAACTACTCAGGATAACAAGGGAAAGGAAGCAATATGATTGCAGACAATTTGGATTGAGCTGGAGGCATATCTTCTCAATAGTATGACTGGTTAAACTGTGAAACAATTTGCAAGTGAGACGGTGGTGGTCTCAGCATTTTGGTCACTTACTGCCAGGTGGGGAATCCACGTGGGGATGAGTAATCCTATTGTAGAAGCAGATAGACTTGACAGATTTTTTTATGAATTGTTTCTACTATGGTTTCAAGTTTCTGGGATCTGAGGATGGAAAATGTAGAAGCAGGTGAAAAAGGTAGAGGCGGGTACACTTTTACTGCTGTTTGTTACTTTAAGAAAGTAGTATCTCTGTGTAATGAGTTTTTGGGTGGGACAACTTCCAGTATGAGGCCTGAACAGATTGAAAGCAGCCCTGCTGAGAAGGACTGGGGGTACTGGTGGGTGAGAGGCTGGACATGACCCAGCAATGTGCACTCACAGCCCAGAAAGGCAATTGTGTCCTGGGCTGCATCCAAAGCTGTGTGGGCAGCAGGGAGGGGATTCTGCCCCTCTGCTCTGCTCTGCTCTGCTCTACTCTGGTGAGACCCCACCTGCAGTGGGATCAGCTCTGGGGTACCCAGCACAGGAAGGACATGGACCTCTTAGAGCAAATCCAGAGGGAGCCACCAAGATGATTGAAGGGATGGATCACCTCTGCTATGAGGAAAGACTGAGAGAATTAGGTTCTTCAGCTTGGAAAGGGAACACTTCAGGAAGACCTAATGGCAGCCTTCCACTGCCTGAAGGGAGCCTACAAGAAACATGGAGAGGGAGATTCTACAAGGGTGTGTAGTGACAGAACACAGGGAAATGGTTTCAAACTGGAAGAGATTAGGTTTAGATTAGATGTTAGGGGAAAAAATCTTTACTGTGAGGGTGTTGAGGTAACTGAACTGCTTTCCCAGAGAAGCTGTGAATATCCCATCCCAAGAAATAGAATCATAGAATCACAGGGTCATAGAACCATAGAATGTCCTGAGTTGGAAGGGACCCATCAAGATCACTGTGCTCAACTCCTGGCCTTGTGCAGGATACACCAAGGGTCACACCATGTACCCAAGAGCATTGTCCAAACACTTCTTAAACTCTGTCAGGTTTGGTGCTGTGATGACTTCCCTGGGAAGCCTGTTCCAGTGCCCAGCCACCCTCTGGGTGATAAACATTTTCCTGATATCCAACCTAGACATCCCCTGACTCAGTTTCAGGCCAGTACCTTAAGTCCTGTCTCTTGTCACAAAAGTGAAGAGACCAGTGCTTACCCCTCCACTTCCCCTCTTGAGGAGGGGTGTTTAAGACCAGATTGGATGGAGCTCTGAACAACTTGTTCTTGTGAAAGGTTTCTCTGTCCATGGCAGGGGGGTTGGAACTAGATGATCCTGAAGGTCCTTTCCAACCTCAGCCATTCTATGGTTATATAATTTTAATTTTTTATTCTGTGTCATTGTTCTTTTTAAAATCAACCTATTATTTCACTCCCTCCAATCTAAAATTTCCTTAAGTTTAATAGCATTCTCAAAATGGAACTAATAGAAGCAGAAGCCATGTGTATCTGTTCTTGCTTAAAACTAACCACCATTATAACAAACTGATAATATTTAAGTAGGCTTAGAGCATAGTGTAGTTACAGCAGCACTAAAAACTATATATGCACATTTTCATCCTGTTCTGTCCTTGGGTAATGACAACATTAATGACTTACATTTATATAGTACTCTTCTGAAAGGAGACCAATTGCTGCACAAACTGGTTTCACAGACAACACACAAGAGACATTTTAGTCAGAAGTGTTAGGTGGTAGCTAAAGACTGAAGAGAGCAATAGCATTAGAAGTCTGGATTTATATGGCTTTGAGAGAAAGATGCCTCTAGATGAAATAGCAACATCTTTTAGGCCAGGGCTGAGCACATTTCTTACATCAGTAATGGCTTTTGGGATCATGAAGAGCATCACTATCCCAGCTTTGCAGGAACAAATGGGAGATTTTGAACTACAATGTATGTTATATTAAATGTGTACTCCTTAAAGAAAGAAAGGAAAATATTGCCCCAGCTTAGGACTCAAAAGTGTGTGCTTGAAAGTGAACTTCAAATACTGGAATCATGCAGCTTAAAGAGAGTTTTTTAGGCTATGTGGTGATGCATAGTAAGGGAAGTGATGCTTAGACAGAGACATGATTTATACCTCAGACAAGATACAGGTCCTGACATATTCATATTACCTAAAACTTTTTCTGACTAATGCAAGCAGGAAGAAAAATCACAGTTGCACTGGGGTTTCAACTTTGTGAACCAGCATGTTCCATATGCTCTTCATTAACTATCCCACACCTTTTCTAGTCCCTCATCACCCACATCTAAGCTGCAGCAGAACATAGAAATATCCATGAAGTCAGGGCTAGATTTTAAGAAACTGTAAATTTTACTCATGCACTGACATCCCTCTTCAAAAGTCTGATGTCCTTAGTCATGAAAGGTTTTCAAAAGCACCTACTCTGAAGTTTGGAAAAAGTTTGTAAGACAAAGTGTGCTTACAGCTCAGCACTTAGGAAAATGTGAGAAAATCAGGGCAAAACCTGTCATTTGTATAATTCATGTTAATTGCAATTCACACTGTTGGATAATTGCTTGATATTAAACAACAAAGATAGGTGAGACTAATATAACAGGCTTCCTGGAATAAATAATTCTCCAGCAAGACAGTGAAGGAGATATGCTCTGTCCCAGCCTTTTTGTCTCAGCCATCCTGTAGGACAGAGCAACACAAAAGAGGTCAAGAAAGAGAATGAGGACACAGGTACTGAAAAAAGCATTGAGCATCCCTGCAAATGTACAAAAACACGTGGACCAAGTAGTCAGGGGAGAGACAGAAGAGCAGAAATGAAGTAGAGGTGAAGTACAGCTCAGTCAAGTTTCAGCTGATTGTGCAGATTGCTAGTGGAAGTGCAAAGCAAGCAGCCATGGTAAAGAGAGGGTTACAATAATTGAACTGAGAGGATGAAAGGTGGGACAAAGATTTTAGAAGTGAACTCAGAAAGATTGCAACTCTATTGGCCCAAATTCCATGCTTCCTAGATCAAAAAAAAAAAAAAAAAAAAAAAAAAAAAAAAAAAAAAAAAAAAGTACTTTAGAATCACAGAATGTCTTGGTTGGAAAAGACCTTAAAGATCATCTAATTTGCACCCCTCTGTTGTAGGCAGGGACACTTTGCACTAGACCAGGTTGCTCAGAGCTCCATCCAGCCTGGCCTTGAACATTTCCAGGGATGGGGCAGCCATGGTTTCTTTGGGCAGCCTGTTTCATTGCCTCACCACTCTCACAGTAAAAAATTTCTTTCTAACATATAATCTAAACCTGCTTTCTTTTAAGTTTAAAATCATTCTGCCTTTTCCTTGTAAAAAGCCCCCTCTGCAGATTTCTTGTAAGCTCCCTTTTGGATCTGGAAGGCTGCTCTAAGGTCCCCCTGGACTCTCCTTTGCTCAAGGCTGAGCAACCCCAGCCCTCTCAGTCTCTTTCAGAGGACAGGTGCTCCAGCCCTCTGAGCACCTCTGTGCCCTTCCTCTGCACCTGCTCCAACAGGTCGATGCCTTTGTTATGTTGGGAGCCCAGAGCTGATGCAGCACTGCAGGGGGGGTCTCACAAAGGCAGAGAGGAGAGGCAGAATCCCCTCCCTCTACCTGCTGGCAACACTTTGGATGCAGCCCAAGATATGGTTGGTTTTTGGGATATGAGTGCCTATTTCTGGGTTGTGTTGACTTCACTTTTTGTATGAGGGGGTTAAAAACAGCAAAAGATCTTTCCATTTTGCTATCCATACTGCTCTCACCCCTTAAAAATAAATCTCTGAGTGCTGGGTCAATCAGCCTCTGCATGAAGTCGGCTCCTGATACAGAGAAACTCTTGCTAAGGAAACAATTTACAACCTCATGTTATTGGCAGAAGTGATTTGGAATAACTTATTTACTTCTTTCGTGCCTTGCCCATGGCTCAGGCTCTCCCTGGGATGTCTTTTCAGCTGCAGCCACAGCACATTGCTGCCCACATCAGACAGCAGCACCTTCTGAGGATCTATCTGGCTGTCTGGGGGAACCAGCCATGTCAGGTTGCCCAACAGCCTTGGCTTTCTAAAGGGCCATGACACAACTGTGCCTGGAGCATCACCAAGATGTAATACTTCTGATATTTTAACATTTCAAAGGATCAGGTTTAGTGATGTTGTAGAAATGTGGAGGGAAGAGCTGATGTTTGCCACAAAAAACCACAAAGTAACAGGAAAGAGGAGCATCAGCATTGCATCAGACTTTACATTGTCTAAAATCTGCAGTGTAACTCCAGTGTACATTTGGCCCACTGGATAGAAAGTGATCTACACTCTGACTCTTGTATTTCTACCATGTGCTTGGATAAAAGCACTCTGTATAGCTTTCCACCTGCTCTTCCTGAGGGAAAGGTGTTTTGTTATAACAGGAGCAACATGCAATGGGATCTGCTCTGTACCTCTCACCAACAAAAGCCAAAGACAAATGTGACCTTCTGAGATTTCACACTTTGCAATCAACCAAATGTGAAAAGGGCTGGAAGCCCTCAGCCATGGAAAGAATAAGGAGAAACCTATCTGACAGATGCCTTTGTTGCATATAGCTTTTCATTTTAGGCTTCCTTTAATCCACTATAGCATCCTATAAAATATATCTCCATTCTACTGCCTCTTTTAAGGGAAGTCTCTTGATGATTTTTTGTTCTCTGTTTCTGCTCATTTGGATTGTATCATATTTTTGCTCTTCAAATTTTCTCTCCTCCTCAGGCTTTCAATCTCATATCTCCTTTATCTATACTCATCAACCCCTTTTCTTTTACCTACCCAATGTCTCAAAATCTGTCTTTGAAACAAAGACAGCAATTCAATCTTTTCAAGTCCTCGGATCTATGAAAATCTGTACAAATTCACTCTCTGACCCTTAGTGCCTTTTGTGTTATCATCCAATTTGCAAAAGATTTCCAGTTGTATAAAAATTAATTTAAATTGTAAATATTACTGTGTTATTTTGGAAGATCTAAAGCAAAGCAAAATATGAATGCTTAGAACCCTGAGAAAAATTAAAGACTTATCTTTGAGAGCAGCCCTGCCTGGGATACTGGTGGATTAAAACCTAGACTTAAGTTAGCAATGTGTGATTGCAACCAAGAAAGCAAATCATACCCTGAGCTGCATCAAAGTAAGCAATTATTTTCCCCCTCTACCTCTCTCCCATGAGAATTTATTCTATGATTTTGTGATTCAAAGTAAAGATATTTGCTGATGGTAGAGTGAACATTATTAAGTATCGCAAAGAATAGTGTTTCTGCTGCTCCTTTTCTTAAACTGAGTAGTTGTCTTGTCTTACAAAGTCTAGAGTAGCTGCTTTTGGGGAGTCTCACAATTTATGGAAGATGTGTGTGAGACAATGGGCCATTAGTGTATATATAGTAACAACAGCATAGAATAAAAGCATCTCCACTGTTGTTAAGCCATGTCCCCATTTATCAGCTCTGATTCATACAGAACTATCAGACATTTAGGGATTCCTGGCTGGTATCAGTTTCAAATGCCTGGACCAACTACTGCCTGATTTCCATATAGCTTTCCATCTGAATTCTTGTACTAATACAATTAAGGTCAGGAAGTGGCCACTCCAGGGCTTCTCCTTCAGTTAGCAGAACCAAAGAGGCAATCAGAAAGTGGAACAGAAGTAACCAAAAAAATCTCTAAAACATATAAATAACAAAGAAACAAAACCCAACATTTTTTTCAATTTCTTACTGACTCTCTTAAGAAAAATGTTAGGTTTTTTGTATCTGAATTATAACAGGCATTAGCAGTCAAACAGATTCTTTGAATTTAATTAATGGAAAGCCCTACAGTGAAGGAGAATAACTTCCAGTTGACCCAACATAAGAACAGCCTTCTTCATGAGCATTTGAGATAAAGCCTTGGTGTTCATGCAAATTACTATCTGAATAACAAAAATGTTTAATGCATATGTATGATGGTAATAGCAAACTTCAAAACAAAACCTCAAAACAATTTTACTGTGAAGCTGTTACAGCTTGTTTTGAATACACAGAGTTGAAGATTTCCATTGAAGTGCAAGACGTTTCATTCCGCTCTAGCTATTCTGTACACACTGGTTGGGCTTTTCTTTTTCATTTTGCTTTTCTTCTTTTATTAGAGTTAGACCCAAAATCATAACATTTTAATCTCAAAATAAATCTTCAGAAAGTGTGTGGGTTTGTTAAAAGTAGTGTCAACATGCCATGTGGGAAAGGATAATCTGTCTCTGCATAAATATTTGGTGTAATACTCCTACATGGTGAAGGCTAGTGCAACTGGGCAAAGGGAGATGGAGGGGAGGATATAACTAAGAATTTCACTCAGAATCTTCCTTTTTTTTCCCTCTCAAACTGAATATGAACCAAAGCATTCTTAATGTACTGAGAAATGTAGATACTTTCAGGTTTCTGAAAGAGCAGAATCATCAGTGTCAGATGATGAGGGGAAGCTCTTAAAGGCTTTCCAGTCATCTCAAGTGAAAACATTAGAAGTGTGTTCTTTGGAGAAACCTGAGATCATAAGATGTTTCAACGTCATTAAGTGTCTGAATTTACCACAGTCACATATTTTTAAGCTTACTCAAAACTTTTTTCCCTTGTGTTGATGAATGTATCCTGTGGCGCCGAATCCTTCCTCAATAGCTTCAGCTTCTGTGGAGCTGTGACATCTCAGTCCTGAACCATCCACCACAAGAATAAATGCAGATGGACACCTGGGTTTCACTGAAGAATCTGCCACTGGTTTTGGCCCAAAGCAATATTGATTTGTGTTCTGCCTTGACTCAGTGTTGTGATAATAGAGTATCTGGATGATTTTTCTGCCAAATAGATGTGTTGATGCAACAAAACCAAACATCATGATATAAAGACTTTCATCAGCTTCTTGGACTATTTCAGGAATTCATTTCTGAAAGTAATTTGCCACTATCTGGATACTCAGAAACACCAAAGACTCTGCATAATAATTTTAACAATTTTGGATGCATAAGAGAGTTTCAGTAGGAGCAAATGAAAAATACTTCTCACCATTATTTCCAACTCCTCTTCACTGATGAGGAACTCAGGCTGTCTGGTTTCATGTGAAGAAGCAAAGGTTTGCTGCAATATAATGAGGATAAATCTTCCTCTAAAGAAGGACCTGAAAAAAAACCCCAAGAAACAAAAACCAAACAAACAACCCCCCCCAAAAATCAAAACCCCAAACAAACAAACAAAAAACCAAGCACAACAAAATTCCATTGAATGTTTTGAAGGGCTTGTGACAATAACTCCATGTATTATGTTCTTAACTGCTTTTTTCTCCATCAAATAGAATCTCAGACCTGAAATATGTAGGTGAATTCAAGACTAACTAAAAAAAGGTAATATCACCTGCACCTTAAAATGCAAAATGAAAAATATTTGCTTCTGCAAAACATAATTAAAGATTACGTTTCAAACTAGTTTCTATGACTACCAACAATGTGCTTCAGGATATTTGCTTTAAAGTGTCATCATCCTGCCATCGTGTGCCAATTTGAGGTACTGCTCACTAAGTGTGTAATTTTGAAATCATGACTCAGTTTTACAACTTGGACATCCTATCACTAGAAAAATGCATGCTACAATATAAACATCTGCTTTCAAGCACTTGTAATTATAAAGTTGTTATTATGCTGAATGAGAATAATTAATGCATATATAAAAAGTGATACAAAGATTGATTTTGCTTCTTTTACTTCAGAGCCAATGCTATATAATATAAAACAGTTGGGAAATCAACAGTTAAAATGATGACACTAGAAACATTATGTGAAGAAAAAAGAACGATTTTAGTGTTAGACTTCTCCTCCTTTTTTCTAGTCTCATTCAGTTCCAAGCAGTGAAGAAAGTGGCTCACCTTGCCCCCACTGCTATATCAAGTCAGCTGTACCAGGTATGCCACATCAGATTACTCAGATTTTAGCAGACTACATACAGCACAAGGTGGGAAAAGGAGGGAAGTCTGCTCTTCTTTCTGCTTAGGCTGCAGAACCCAAAATCTCTTTCTGGGTGCATAACCAGCTCTGTATCAGAGGTGGGAGGCTGGTGTGTGGTGGGTATGCACGGCCTCCCTCTCCTCTTCCACAGGGAGATATTTGAGCACACACCCTTAACTAACCCCTAATAACTAAGCACAAACACAATGGTTTTTTTTCCTTTTGTACCACTGAACAGCCTTACAACTTCATCTGTATAAGGTAACAACTCCTCAGCTTCTATTCCAGCCTTAAAGTTGAAACCTTTCATGCCATATAAAGAGGTAGCAGCCTTTTTTCTCATCTACTTCTTGAGTCCTAGACTATGTTGAGTTTGTATGACCCTAATCCCCCTATTGACAGATGCCAGTTTGCTGTGTAAATGCATTGCCAACATGAAAATTAATTCACACAGCACTGATCTGTAGTCCTGAGGGTGCTAGTTTTTGGCTAAGATGGAGTTAATTTTATTCACAGTAACAACTACAGGGCTGTGGTTTTGATTTGAGGAGAAAATAGAGTTGACAATGCAAAGACGTTTTTGTTATTTCTGAGAAGTGCTTACACAGCAACAGGGGATTTTCTGCTTCTCACACTGCCTGGCCAGGGAGGAGGCTGGGGGTGCACAAAGAGCTGGGAGGGGGCATAGCTGGGACAGCTGACCCCAACTGACCAAAGCCATTTGTCTTCCCAATTCACTGCTATGTGCAATGGAGCCCTGCTCCACTGGAGATGGCTGAGAACATCTGCCTGCCCATGAAAATGGTGACTGAATTCCCTGTTTTGCTTTGTTTCTGTATGGGGCTTTTACTTCAGCTGTTAGACTGCCTTTATCTCAGCCCAGAAGTTCTCCACTTTTAGTCTTGGGATTCTTTCCCCCATCCCACCAGTGGACAGGGAGTGAGCCTAGTTGCCAGCTGGGGTTAAACCACTACACCAAGCCACTAAGTATATCATTTTAATGAACAATGTGGATTTAAAAAACCAAAACCAACAAACATCCCCCAAAAAAACCCAACCCACAAACAAACAAACAAACAAACAAACAAACAAACAAACAAACAAACAAACAAACAACAAAAAACCAACAACAAAAAAACCCCAAAAAAACCAACAATGAAAAAAACCACCAAAAAAATGCCAAAAAACAACAAAAAACCCTCCCAAAAACAAAAAACAAAACAAAACAAACAAAACAAATGAAACAAACAAATTAAAACAAAACAAAAACATACCAAAACAAACAAATAAACAAGGGCAAAAATTGCTTAGGACCCTGATGAAAAAGTCCTCATAACTTTCATAAAACCTCAAATTCAGAAGGTGTGATTGAAAATAATCATGTAAACTGTCCAGCCAGCTGCTGGACACAGACAAAGCAAAACATTCCCTAGAAAGTTATTTAAAATCTCCACAAGGAATCTGGACTATCCCTGCCCCAGCTGAGGTGGGTTATAACTGCTACTTATCCATGTATAACCTTGTCCAATAAAATAACTCAGAAATGGGAAGCTCTGCAGCCTCCATAGCAGAGCAGCTCAATATTACTCAGGCTGGTAAAATGTTTTACATCTGCTGCCATCCTACCATTGCTCATACTTAGGACCTTTCAATGGCAGTTGTTTACTGGCAAGCTCAGTACAAAGTTTTCTCACCAAAAGCCGTTGTTTCTTCATTTAGTCTTCTACCCTTATTCCTCTTATGATCAGAAGTTAGTTGCCACTCATCCTTGGCTCTGTATTGGAATGATTTAACAAACTTCCTTCAAGATATCAGCAGGTCTTGGTCTAATGAGCCTAACTTGTTCAGCAGAATTCCCTCATCCTCTCTGAAACTTCCAATCAAACAACTAAAGAGAAAATACTACATATCTGCACACACAGAGCTAACCTTCAAACAGATGCCAAACAGATCCAGAGTCAAACAGATCAAACAGATCACAAACACTCTGATCTAGAGCCAGGGTTCTGGGCTGAACATAGCCTGGCTTTAGCCCAAGGCATGGTTGAATATCCATCCTCAACCCCCACCTTATCTGACTGTAGGTATTACTGATCAAGAGTGGGGACAGGAGACACAGGAAATTCATTTAAATAAATTCTATGTAGGAATGGAAGGAGCTGAAATCCTCCTCAATGGGGTCCTGGAGAACTGTGCTGGCAAGTCACAGCTTCACCACCTGATCCAGGGCATTCTCATGCAGTATCTAAACACAGGCATCAGAAGGAATCTGGGGTACAAACAGCAACATTTCCAAACTTCTCCTTGTCTTCCACCACATACAATGCCATTCATTGAGTCGATTAGATCAATTAATAGATGATTAACAGCTACCTAAATATGAGGAAGAGTATTAGCTGAGCCAGTAGAGGGAAGCAAGCATAATGGAAAATTTGTCACTACTGAGCAAAAAAAAAACCAGTTTTGCTGAAGGTAGAAGCCGACTTTGAGTGTACAGGCCTTTTCCAAGAAAATACACACCTGAAAAGACAATGTAAATTTTCCACCACAGCATCCAGGAGCAAGGTTTTTGGTCAAATCTCCAAAGCAAGAACAGCTAATCCTCTGTATCAGTAGATGCTGACCTAGCTTCAAGGCCTGCCTTCAATTCTTACTGCCCAAATTGCCCTGGGACACTAAAACACCCTGCACAATTCCCAGCATGCTAACATGCTGCACAATCACAGTGTAACTGGCTGTGAATCATGGGGTGAATTATATTCAGGAAACATATTCCTACAATTAACCTGACCCCCCACCCAAGAAAGGAAAAAGTCCCAAATTAGTCTGGAAGCTTTGGAGAGCAATAAAAATGTCTATAGTTTTGACATTGTTCTTAACTTCTTCTAAAGAACTGGAAAACAATTTCCTGTAGGCACGATCCATGATTGAGAAAATAGTTTGAAGGGGATTTTTGTTTCCATTTTACTGGAAATTTTTAAATATCTGTCAGGAAACCAGCCTCAGCTCGGTGGCATCAGTGAGCTGCTTCAACCCCCTACAGTCCAAGCCCTCCTGTTGAGCTTAGCAAGCAACATGAGCTTCTTTTCTTTTATCTACACCAACACAACCTTACTGCTGGAACTAAGAAAAACTTCCAACCTTCAGCCAAATTAAATCATCCAAATATTTTGATTTTTATCTTGAGGGATAACACAGACAAAAAGTCACCTGAACATTCTGAATTCAAGCTGAAATGTGAAGCTCCTATTTCACATGCAATTAGTGCTGTCTGAAATACACATTTGCTTTTTTTTTTTTTTTGCTTTTGGAGGTCACAGATTATCTTTGCTGCAATTTGTCCTTTACTCCAGAGATATGCTGTTCTGTGAGATAATACACATAAACTTTATTTAATCAGCTGCACAACTCCCACTATAGCTAAAATTCCACTGAGGAAAAAAAAACAACAAATGAAAACAGAACAAAAACTCAAATCAAAACTGCCTTAGCTCTACAGCACAACATCAACACTTCCCAGTAAAGTGATCAAGGAACAAAAACCATTTGACCTTTGTGAATGAAAACACCAAACTTTTTGATACTGGCATCACTCTCTGTTTCTCTGCAACTGCTTGAACAATGGTATCCCTACTCTCTGACCTGCTGTCTAAGTCTTATTTGGTTTTCTGCTGGCTCTGTGTTATTTTTCCATTCTACGTTAATTGGAAGTTTAAGGTGTTTGTTTTTGAACCATATTTAAATGGAGTTCTGTTGGCACTCTTGCTGGAGGCTGATGCATGCTGACTGCTACTCTTTGTTGTTTCAGTCCTCACAGTAGCTCACATTGCTTCAGTTTGTGGGGTGGTTTGCTGGATTGCCAAGTGCCCACCAAGCTACTCAATCACTGCCCTCCTCAGATGGACAGGGAAGAGAATACACAACAAAAGGTTCATGAGTCAAGAAAAGGGCAGGGAGAGATCACTCACCAGTTACTATCGTGGAGAGAACCCACTTGACTTAGGGAAATTGGTCTAATTTATTACTAATCAAAATCAGAATAGGATAATGAGAAGTAAAACAGACCTTAAGAGACCTTCCCCACATCCCTCCTTCTTTCCTGGGCTAATCTTTACTCCCAATTCTCTACTTGCTCCCTGCCAACAGTGCAGGGACAGAGGGAATGGGTGTTACAGCCAGTTCATCACATTTTGGTTTTGCCACTGTTTCCTCCTTTGCCTGCTCCAGTATGAGGTCTTGCCAATGAGATACAGTGCTCCACAAACTTCTCCACTGTGAGTCCCTCCTACAGGCTACAGTTCTTCACAAACTGCCCCCATGTGGGTCCCTTTCCAAGGGGTGCAGTCCCTCAAGAACAGCCTGCTCCAGGCATGTGTCCAGTGGGATCACAAGTCCTGCTCCACATGGACTCCTCTCTCAAGGGGTCCACAGATCCTGCCAGAAGCCTGTTCCAGGCTTTTCACAGAGTCCCAGACACCTTCAGGAATCCACCTGCTGTGGCATGGAGTCCTCCACAGTCTGCAGGTGCATCTTTGCTCCACTGTGGACTTTGTTTTGAGTACAACCCACATTTGAGACTTAGCACGTTGGAAGGCAGAGAGGGAGGGCAATATTTTCACAGTCTGAAATCTGGAGAGACAAAGAGAGCTGTACCAGATGCCCACAAGCTGTAAAGCCAGAAGACTTCTTGGTAACAAAATGGTTACTCCCTGCAGCTATGGACTGTATTCATTTGAAGCTGAAAAAGAAAAGAAGATTTGAAGGAATACTCTGATACATGACTTCTTATTCATATTCACTGAGAGAAGATGAATTTAAAGGGAACTCAGAATTCCCTTTGGAGGCCACAAACCATGGGCAAACAATAAATACTGCTGAAGTCCTAGGCTTATGTATGTCAGGTAAAACTACATGGTAAAACTGGTCAATCATTGCATGTATGTATCTGCAAGAAATTAGATAAATCAACTCTCCTGATTTAATCAGATAATTTTTTTTTTCCCCTGAAAGACTGAATAATGTACTACAAATAATTCAAAATCAAACCCAGTGAAGGGTTCCACCACACTGCACACTTGAATACACTGTGCAGGACATGCACAGCAGCACAGAGGAACACGGCCTGGGGCAGCATCAGCGTCCTACTAACTTTTATTACCATAGCATCTCTGGTACTTGGAGTATAACACAGATAAAGGGCAAAAATTCTCATGTATATTAAGGAAATAAGGACACAAATTATTGATTTTATGAAAACACCATTTCCCAGACACTCTACAAGAATTACTGCAAGTGTAGCTTTTCTTGTTGCTGGGATCATTTCTGTTATAGTATTTGACATAAAGAATAATTTATGAGAGTTATAATATGCATACATGAGTGCAGTTGTATAACAGCACTTGCTGAGCCATTTTCCTTTGTTGTGCTAATGGAGTTTTTGGCTTTCTTCTATTTTCATTGTCAAGTCACTCAGCTAAGACAGTCACAGCAGTCATTTACAGGGACTAAGTTTACACAGCAGTATATGTCATGATGCAAAGGATCCTATCTAGTGACAGCTGCAAGGGGAATTTCTGCAAGCAGAATGCAATCAGTGAATAGAAACATACCCAGCAATTTGAGCAATAGTGGTTACGGTTGCCCTGTGATTTACAGTGACCTTTTTTATTTCTGATTATAGTTGCTTAGAGCAGTGGTTTCAATGATCTAACCACACTGATGCTGTCACCTGGTGCTGCCTAGCCTCAGGGTGCTCCTAGAGCACTCCTCACAGCAGCACAGAACAGGTCTGCAGATCTCTCAGTGGGTTTGGAGCACAACTCTTGCTTTGTCCTTTGTGGCAAAAAGCCAGTTTCATCACTAATGCTTCCAGGATAAGCTATGCAAAGATTTGGTGACCATCATAACAGCAGTCTATCTGTGCCTGTGTGAGAGGTGATGACCAGGACATGCTGTCCTGGATGACTGGTGATGCTCAGTACCTCCTGGATTCTCTCTCCAAAGTTATTTTGCGCTAGACCTTCAAACTGTGCAGTCAGTGGTTGAGTTCCATGGTGCCAGCAGGAAAATTACTGCGCAGTACTTGGACTGCTGCACAGTCCCAGAGGTGCCAAGGGCCCTGCAGTCCTTTTGCCAGGCTGGTGGATAATGACAATGCAAGTAAGAGGGAGCCTTGGCACTACTCAGCTTGAGGTAGCTCAGAACCTACTACCTGCTCCAGGAGGCTGGTCTTCCCCTAATGTTAGTAAAGTGAGGGGCAAATCTTTCCAAAATGCAATCCAGAAGAGGAGCCAAAATTAAATATGTAGCAGGGCTTATGCCCCTGCCAGCTGTTCACTTTGTAGAGAAGTCTACAGTATTTTACCTTCACCAGTACCTTTGTGTCTGAGATAACACTGAGTCATTCTGAGGGAATGATGGCCTTTTTTGGGGATGAAATGAGGCCCTTGTTCTAGCAAGCCTTGTTACAACAGCATCATGCACTCGCATATTCCCTCCAAAACCAGCTTAATCTGCCTTGCATCCAAATACCCAAGCATCCAGATGTAATGCTTCCACTCATATTCTCCAGTACTCATAACTATATATATATATGTGGGATGAATATTCAACATTGTAATCTTGGCATTCCCCAGACTAGTTTAGGGATGACAAATATAACTTTTGATCACACTCTGTTCATGTGGAAAAGTTAGAACAGCTGCTGCTATTTCAATTCTCATAGACATGGAGTTAAATTACCTATAAATAGACACAGCAAGTATAACCCAGAAGGCAGAGAGCCCTGGGAGGTGTGCTGTGCCACCTGCCTCCCCACAGACACAAGGGCTTGCAAGGGGATACCTGGAAGATGAGATACAAAGCTGCCCTCTGTAGTGCTTACATTAGGGGAATCACCTCCCTCTCACCCCTTTAGAGTTGGAACAAAGGTTTGTGGAGCACCTTCATGCTTTTTGTTTGTTGTTTTGTTTTATGCATCCTTAAGGACTAAAGAAGTAGACATGAAAATCTTATCCAAGAATATTATTTGACCATATAAAGAACTCAAGGTCAAAATGGGATGAGATAGATAAACCTCGCTGTAACAATTTTGAAATATTATTCATACGGGTTAAAGAATGGGAAAGCAAAACACATTCATCTTGGCATTTAGAGTTTTATTCTGTTCCCCCAATTTCCTTGACAAATCTCCTGGTCCTACCTCATAAACTGTAAATATTCATCTGCATAACAATAGTAGCTAAACTCCAGCAGCTGGGCAAAGAAGAAAAAATTCTTCCTGAGAGTCAGTGAGCTCATTTTTAATGGTATGTGGAATATTTTATTTCTGAAAAAGTAATTTATTTTGTTAGCAAAAATATGAAGATAAGGTCTTAGAAATACCCACACAAATCTACCTTCTCACTTCTGCCCTTTTCCATTTTCCTACTGGCTTCTCTCCTGGCAGTCAGCAAAAATATCACAGAATTTATACATGCAGCAGCACTATAGGCAATGCAAAATGAATTACAATAGAGGAACAGAGAAAAACCTAAAAAAGGAAGTATGTAGGACCCTTGGGAAAAAATTAAAGCAGACAACAATTTTAGAAAAGAGCACAACAGGAAGAAAATAATGCTACTCTGTAAGAAAAAAAAAAAGGACAAGACTTTTTTGAGAATTAAAAAAATTATTTGCTCAAAAATAATTTGAGTCTTGAAGTAATTATTAATCATTAATAGAGAATTGGAAAGTAAAGATGGAAGAAATTTAGGAGGTCATCTAGTTTAGTTCCTGGTATTCCCTGAGCTCTTTCAGCACAAGAACTGCCTTTGAAAAGTACTTCTAAGATTTTCTCTGCTAGAGATGTTCATGCAACACATCTGAACAGAATTAAAGAGATATCCGAAACTAAGATGAAGATTTCATCCCAGGTGAGATTTAATTTAGAGTTGCATGTGTCCTATCAGGCAGGTCAGAATAAATATAACAATTAAGCAAAACAATATTTAGTCCAGTTTTACACCCCAACTGTAGTATTACTGCTCAAATTACTGTCAATTTGTATCATCCTACATGGCTTGCTAAAGAGTGACCATCAGCTTGTCATTTTTGCAGATCACTGAATGAGCTTGATTGCAAAGGTAAGAAGATGTGTTTCTCACTACACAGCTCCCATTTTCCCATATTTCTTTGAGATGACAGCAGGTAACTCAACCTGGAAAAATGAACAAGAATACAATTCATATAAATGTCAACCAGGTATTGCTTCAGCACATTTCTGCAGCATTAGTGTTAAGAGCCACGCATTGTAAATGTTCTGCAACTCACTGGACTGTGAAACTACTTAGAAAGCAAATCTTGAAATTTTGCTTATGAAACATTTGCACTGATAAATTTAATTTACTATGTCTTTCAGGTAACAAGAAATGTGCATTAAAGTTGTGAAACAATGGCAAGTGCAGCGGAAATGACAAAATCAACAACATAAATCTTATTGAGAGTTTCCTATCCATCCTAATTCTCTGCTCATTTTAGGTCTATTTTTCCATTTTGTGGAGATTGATATTTAGAAAATAACTTCAAGCTTTAATTCCACAGAATATACAGACAGCACAAACTGTTCTCAGGAATGCAGTTATTCTGTCAGGGAAGATATCAGTGGTTGGTTTAAAGTGTTTAAACACTGCCCATATTTATTCTTGTAGCAGAGAAGAGAATGAAGCAACATAAATACTTGCATAAACATAAATCAGTAGAGACATGAAATTTTTTTAAAAGCAATCTTTAGAGGCAGGTAGTATTTTGCTTTACTGGTTGTTTTCCACTCTTTAATCAAAGAATGCATTCCAGAAATCTATATTAGATTCTGATCCTGCAAATACTTGCAATATGTTTAAGGTCAAGCACCTTGTTTCACTGATTAGTCAGTTTAGTTCTGTGTAGAATGAAATTGCACGATGGGAATCCTTCCCAGTGCTCATCTTGCTGTTCTCTCAGGCTTTGATACAGAGATGAGACAAACCAAGTGCAATATAGCTCTAAGTCAGCAGGTTTCCACCTTAGGTTGAAAAAGAAAAGAATTTTTGTTCTTATGAGCAAAAGCAAAATTACTCTAAAAGTGCTCTTAACTCATACTACTATTTTAGACTCCCCAAAGAGTTACTACAGAAGATGAGAAGTGAAGGCTTTTGTGTTTCCAGTTTATCTTGGTGTCCTAAATTGATCACTATCCCAAAAAACGATGGGGAAAATTTATAAGAACCTAAAAAGTTCTCTTATACACTGGAAGTGCTTTTAAAAGTTGCACAGTCTGTAGTTTAAAGAAACTGGACCAGACTGATCAGATAAAAAAAGATGTCTATACTGAACACCCTGATTCCAGAGGCACCAGAAGGCAATGAGCTGGAACGTTTTTGACTCTGTGACCATTCTAAAAAATGCATGACCTTTAATTAGGAGAAGGCAAATGTGTTTAAATTTATTACATAATGATCCAGAAGTTCTCAGTCTGAAAATCAAAAAATTGAAAATCACTACTCTGAAAATGTCCAGGCAAAAATATATCAATCATAGATTCCTAGTTTGACAGAAACAGTGGCTCTCTGAATCACTACATGAAAAAAAGTTAATGTTTTGACTTAGACCTCACTCCAAAAGTCAAACCAGTGTCCATATATGAAAACTTCTTTCTCCTAACTTGCCTGACTTACATAGATACAAATGTATTTGTCACTGAGCTGCCTAATCCCTGGCCTGCTTAAATCTACCATGGTTTCCTCTTGAGCCTCCTTGGTTCAGACTTCAAAAGGATTATTCTAAGGGGTAATAAAAGAAGATGCCATAAATAACATGTCATATAGAAGATGTCATAAAGAATATGTCATAAAGAAGATGTCATACTCCCCATCCTTATTTGTTCCCTAGATAATGACCATTACATTATGGCTTTGAGGAAACTGTGTAACACCAGAATGCCTTGATCCACAGGCAGAGCTGAAAACCTCAGTTGAACAAGCTGTGTTACTGCTAATATACAGAATGCATCATGAGCATTCATGCTATTCTGTTACCTGTGCAGAATATTAGGAAATATTTTACTGGGTTTGGTTTTCCTGGGATGGAAAAGCAGCTGGTCTGGGGCTACGTTTTGGATTGGTGGTGAGAGCAGTGTTGACAGCACGCAGTGCTTTGGCTGTGGCTGAGTGGTGCTTACACAGTGCTAAGGTTTTTCTGCTTCTCATGCTGACAGTGAGTAGGCTGCTGGTGGGCACAAGAGTGAGCGAGGACACAGACAGGACAACTGAGCCTGACTGGCCAAAGGGATATCCCTATATATGATGTTGTGTGTTGTCTTCCCAAGTCACTGTTACCCTGGATGGAGCCCTGCGCTCCTGGAGATGGATGAACATCTGAGGGCCCATGGGAAGTAGGCAATGAATTCCTTGCTTTGCTTTGCTTTTGGGCATAACTTTAGCTTTATCTCTTAGTCTGTCCTTATCTGAATTCACACTTTTAACCTCACCTTGAATACTGTGTGCAGTATTTTGGTCAACACAGTATAAGAAAGACATTAAGCTACTAGAGAGTGTCCAAAGGAGGGCAATAAAGATGGTGAAGGGCCTTGAAGGGAGGCTGAATGAAGAGCAGCTGAGGTCACTTGGTCTGTTCAGCCTGGACAAGAAGAGACTCAGGGGAGACCTCATTGCAGTCTGCAACTTGTTTGTGAGGGGAAGAGGAAGGACAGGCACTGATCTCTTCTCTGGGGTGACCAGTGACAGGACCCAAGGAAATGGCCTGAAGTTGTCTCCGAGGAGGTTTAGATTGGGTACTAGAGGGTGGCTGGGCACTGGAACAGCTCCCCAGGGAAGTGGCCACAGCACCAAGCCCAGCAGAGTAAAAGAGTTTGGACACTGCCCTCAGGCACGTGGTGTGACTCTTGGGGTGTCCTGTGCAGGGCCAGGAGCTGGGCTCAATGACCCTTGTGGTCCCTTCCAACCCAGCTGATTCTGTGATTCTGTGATTCTCACCCCTGCTGTGGGGGAAGCATATGAGCTCCTGGATAGCTGCCTGCTGGCATCAAACCATGACAAATATTCATGTTGCAGTGATGCTTGAGCTGTTTCTTCCTCTTCCTGGTAAAGGTCCATATACTCACAGGTATTCCAGCTGCTGACTCACAGTACACTTGAGTCATATATTGGAAACTAGACACCATTTAAAATCTGAGCCTTGGGCTCTTACTGCTTTATATATAAACCAAGAAAATCTACTGAGGACCTTAGATACTTTGTTACTTCAAATTTTGGTTTCAAAACTTTTAAAATTAATATGAGCAAGATGAAAATGCCTGGTTTGATCTCTAGGGGAAGTAATTTTCAAAAACCTATTCCTTCTCCCAAGCGTTTGGCATATCCATACTGAAAACCACTCACAGACATTCTGACTTTAAAAGCCACACAAAGACAGAAACAGTACTTTGTTTTGCTGTTCCCTGCAAGAAAATCTTTGACGTTTATCCTGACAGGGCTGTAACAGCCTTGCTGAAATCATGCTGACAGGAGAATGCAAACAGTGAAGCTGTACTGCCTGGAGACTCACAAGAGCTGAACAGAAAATATTCAAAACAGAAAAAGGGCAATTTTAAAGCTGAATTCTGAAGTAAAAGACCAAAGTTACATACTTAAAGACTAAACTTGAGAAAAAAGTTAAATTACTGACATGGAGAACATGTGAAATTAACAAATCAGGCCACTGGATTCCTACAGCATGTAAAAATATTAATGGGTAAAGTTTTTGAGAGACTAAGTATCATGAGTTTGAAATTAAGTTCTGATTTTTTGTTTTAATCCACAGTGAAAGTTATCTTATGCTTTTTAAAGCAACAAACATAAATGTAAAATATATGTACATATATATATAAAAAAAGATAATGAAGAGGCATGATATTGGTTTAACCTACACCACTTTGAATCAGAAGTGCTAAAAGTGACCTTAAAAAAGATAGAAACAAACGATAAAAAATCAGACAACATGTAGAACAAAAAGCCCAACAACCAACAAAACAAAACCCAAAAAACCCCCACCCAAACAAACAAAAAAAAAGCCAAAACAAACCAAACAAAAAACCAAACCAAACAAAAAACCAAAGCAAACACCACAAAAACAAAAAAAAGCCCAAACAAAATCACAAAAACAAAACCACAAACAAACAAAAAGAACCCAAAGCCAGAAATATTCCCAGATGAGAGCTGGGAAAGGCTCTCACAATACTATCCAAAACAGTATCCAATGTACAGCTGAGTTTAAAAAAACCCAAAAAACCCAATGTACAGCTGAGTTTAAAAAAACCCAAAATCCAGGCCAAATCTAGATACCACTTTGCTAGTAGAAAGAAAAAGTGCTGTAGTTTGAGAAAAAAAACAAACTCACAGTGATAAAAGTTATATGTCTACTGGCAATTATTAAGCAGCACCAAGAAAAATTTCCAGGTAATGGAATTCAATTTTTTGGACCTTTCACCATTAGGAAACTTGCAAGCATTATTTTGACTTGGACCAACTAGCACCTTCACAAACAATTTACAGGCACATCTCAGGAGTTAGCTCCTACCATGATTATTCCCTGCAGGCAGACTGGATGCAAGCATCCCTTTTTGGGAGATTAAACTAGTTTAACAGCTGGACATGGGCTATTCTGTGCTAGTTGGTCTAGTGTCTCAGTGTTGGAGAACATTCCCAGACATGTTTATTTTATGAATACCAACATAGCCAAATATTACAGGTTATGGGTAGCTGAAGCTGAAATTATTACAAGAATGTGACCTGCAGAGATTTAAAAGCAGTTGATAAACAACAGGAGCATATGAACTGATAAGCTGTCCAAGAGATGGAAGAGACCCAAGGGACTCTACAAAATGTTTTCTCCTGCAAGAACAGCTTCTTGGCAAACCATACACTTAGCTACAACATTGATTTTGTCACTGCAGCTAAAAGGCAACAGAATAGGCTGTATTTATGGAAAGAGAAGGGGAAAATTAGGTCTCCTAATGACCAAAAAAGAAATTTCATACTTATCACATGGAAGGAAGGCATTACAATCCTCTTGAAAATGCTTAGAAAAATACTTTTTTTTTTCTTGGTTGTTGTTAAATTATTGTATTATTCCTACTCTCCTATTTACATATGAGAGCTTTTTTCTTCCACATGGGCTTAATTCCTGGGCAATTTCTAGCCTGAGTGACTAGGAAATCTGTATGTACGAGATTGCACAAACTGCCAAGCAATATATCTGCTTAGTAAAGTTTCAGGACAGCTTGCTCTGTTAGAGACATTGGTTCTATTTAGAGTAGACTAGTGAAACATAAACAGCACAACCTATTTACCTAGAACATCAAAGAGTTCCTGCTTGTGATGATGGCAGTCTAACCTTGTCTTTCAGATTGCTGAAAGCTATTGGCAGAAAAACCAGGGTTCAGGAATGTAGGTAGAAATTAGTTTGAATCAGTCAGATTAAAGGGGAGACAGGACTGGTTCCATTTCCAGTGGCACATTTACTCTGTGTTGTCAGCAGGTGAGCCCAGAAACAGGGTCTCACGTCTTTGATGTTGATTAAAAAGTTTACTCTACAGCTCTCAAAGCTCCAGACAGCAAATGATGGGATTCACTGAATCAGGTGTGAGTTATGTCTGAGCACACATCTGGGCCAAGTCACCATAGGATCCTTCCACAGTCCTGCAGAGAGAAGGGAGCTAGGCAGGAAAGCAAGAACAGGTCAGGGACTGCCTCATTATCTCCTGAAGGAGACACCTTTTGTGCAATCAGATGAACTGTACTTGAATTTCCACTGCTGGGACTCTGCTGGGAACCAAAACAACCAGACAATTAAAGTTGGGTGAGCTCAACCAGAGTAATGGTGTGGAGGGTCACTGCAGGGCACCCTCACGGGAGACCCAGCTGAGCCCGGGGCAACAAGTCAGACCCTAGACCATGCTTCATACTGCCCAGAAACAAATAAGGCTTAGGCCAAAAAATAAGGCTTAGGCACACCCCTTCCTAGCACAGGCTTAGTTTAACTAGTACTAACCTAAAGCCCCTAACCTGCAGCCAGAAAAGTAGACAAATAGACTGATAATCCTGATCCATGCAGGCACTGGAAGTTGTAGGCACCTCAAGCAGTTTCAGACATGTGGAAAACAAAAATATTCCTGGCTTTATGAAGGGTGTGTGTTTTACATAAGAAATTTCTCACCTATAAGCACAAAGACACCCCATTTCTTCAGGCACTGGAGTTTGCAGTGTATGTACACAACATGCCCAGGTAATACTGTAACTGTGGATCTGACCTCCCAAAGTGGTTGCTTCACCTGCATTAAATCTAGAGATATTTGAAACCAACCAATGTCTTACAGGAACAATTAGTACCATGGCATGTGCAGAAAGGTCAGAAAAGGGCTGGAGAGATGATACAGAACTAGGCCTGCAGATAGAGCAGGCCTTGTGGCACAGAGCTCACACCATGAGCTTTGACAGCAGGAAATCAGGCAGGCTGGGGCAGCTGTTTGAATTTCCCCTTCATATTCCTGTGACCATTTAAAAACAATGTGATAGGTGTTAGTACTATCAATGTGCTTTCTGCTGTCCACGTGGCTGACACAGCTCATTATGTGCTTTTTGTGTCACAGCCAAAACTCAAGTTACTTTTGTTTATAAAAACTCCACAAAATGTGGAACTGTAAAGCTTCATCATCTGAATCACGCAGCTCTTATTAAATCTGTTTGTGGGTTGTCACACAGGAAGACTGCACAATACTGCAAGGAAAAACAAGCTAGAGAAAGCAGATACCTCAACAGCTACTAATTAGAATCTAATTACTCTTTCAATTACCTTTACTCAGCACTCTAGGTCCCCAAGCCACTACTGACAGCCATCAGCTGTCCATGTGGCATCCCCATCTGGCACAAACCGTATTGAGTGCGAAATCAAACGAGACACTGTAACCCCAGCGTTAGCAGCGAGCCTTTCAAACTCCCTGCAGTAGCAAGGCGTGCTGAGCATTTCACAGCACGCATTTAGAGCTGGTATCTCCTTCTTGAGGCAGTACAAATACCATATTTCTGCAGGATTGCAGTGCAATCCAGAAATAATATCACTTATGTAGGCCAGTGATTACATTCTATGTACAAACACAGACGGCCAAATCACAGTCATGCTGGACTAAACATGGATTCCCCCATCCTTTAACAGGAGTTTAGATCCCTGCTGTTACAAGTAATTTTGTCATAGGTTGATACCAAGCATCAATCTCTTCCTTACTTAAAAACAGAGAAGGTTCTTGCACACTGAAGGAATGAAACATAAATACAATCCTTATTCCTCTAGAGAGAGCTTTCTTCCATATATTCTAAGGAATAGAAAATCACCAAATCCCTGTCATCTAGAGAAGATCTCTGTGTACCTATTATTATTATTCATAATTATTACAGTGCCTGGAGTCCTCCTACAGCTACAGAATCCCTCCAGAGTGGGTCTGCAGATGTTTACACTGTGAGCAAGACCACACTACCACAAGCACAAAGTATAAGAGAACAGAAATAATCTCTATTTATAGATGAGGAATAAAAGCTGAGAGACACTTCCCCTAAAACATGAGAGACTCGACCTCAGATTTCCTTCTTTCAGCACAGCACTCTTTCCCCAGAAGGATGGTCCTCCTTGCTTGTAGGTAAGCCCATCTTAGTTTTATGGGAATGTAAATTTTTGAAGCACCCTCAGCAGTAAGACCTTTTGAGACATAAAGAATTAGTCAGCATTAAAAAGAGTATCTGAGTGTGGCTTTATCATGAGAATTATCATGGGAGTGTGTCAGAGACTGAATGTTATAATTTATGGCTTAAACATCTTCATGAAGGACACTTGCTTATTATAGCAAAGCTGTATAAAAGCTGCAGAGAAGACCACCACACCCTGAATAGGTCCTGACTGAGGCCCTGAACTATGAAGATAACATAATGCCTCAGGTCTGGGCAGGGGGAAGAAGAACACATTGACAGAGGTATCAAGCTTAGCACCTTTGGGGTAGAGACCAGAGCCCCAGGGCTACCAGCTGCCAGGCTCACACAGACCCTCGAACCAAAGGGTGGTGGGAGGAGGAGAGGTTTTGGGTGTGTGGGGAAAAAGCCTCTGGTCAGAGGCAGTGAACACCCACCCTCTGCTGTGCAGAGAAGCTCAGCTGTGGGACCTCTTCACCCTGGGACAAGCTGCATCCACATCAAGGACAGAGGGACGTTGTGGCCCCCACAAAGGCCCCATCCAAAGCCCCCACATAGGGGTCCCCAGACCCTGCACCAGAGCACTGCAACGGATCCACAGCGTTGCAAGGGACAGTGTCAAACTTGCCCTCCCCAGGGGAGGCACACGGGCGTTCCCACCTGGCCAAAACATATATTAATCCCAGGGATTCTATACTTTTTGGATGGGGGACTCTCAGCACCAAGACCAGATGGAGGGAAACCATGAGTTGTCATTGTATCCTCAGAAAAGTGATATGTTTCCACCTAATCCCTGTCATTCACTCCCATGCACAACTCTTCCTTCCTTCCTTCCTTCCTTCCTTCCTTCCTTCCTTCCTTCCTTCCTTCCTTCCGCTACAGACCACAAGGTCAATAATTATTTCTTTTCCTGCACAAATCCCTCTTTGGGAAGAGACAGTCAGGGNTGTTTACACTTAATCCCTGTCATTCCCTCCCATGCACATCTCTTCCTTCCTTCCTTCCTTCCTTCCTTCCTTCCTTCCGCTACAGACCACAAGGTCAATAATTATTTCTTTTCCTGCACAAATCCCTCTTTGGGAAGAGACAGTCAGGGAGAGTACAAACTGTGTACTATAACTCCCCATCCTGAGCACACTAATCAATCTCTCCTGTTAAGTAGCCAAACTGTTATCAATTTGAGGAAGCTCCTAAGAAGACACAGTGTTTTATTTTTAATTCTAAAGAGAGATGATTACTGATGGGCACACAAATAGGTCAAGCTAATATAAAGAATACAGACAAAATATAAAGCAATTCTCTATGCCAAAGCAAACCCTTTAATAAACCCCCACTGTCAGTCTTGAATCAGGTTATTTTCTTGTTACAGGCAAATGTGCACGTGGCAGCAGACCAGATCTTTGCCTTTTCTCCTGCTTCAAGTGAAAAGCCAGGCAAATGGCATTACAAAAGGAAAACAAACTGCCAGAGGAGCAGCAGCTCCACTGAAGAGATGGGAGCTCCTGCTGTCATGGGAGTTTTAAAAGGTTCCTAATTCTCAGAAAAAAACTGTCCCTTTCAAAAGACAAAAACAAAAAAACACCCACCAAAAAACAGATATTGACCTTGCCAATACAAAGAATCCATTTTGAGAATAGGAGAAGGGGAAAGAGAAAGATGTTCAAAATAAGTGCTGTACAAACAGCTGCCTGTCTGCTTCCATGCCACCTAAAAATTCTCTTATATTTCAAGTGAACATTTTACTTTAATTTATTCTGATCTAGACTATTTTACTTTAATTTATTCTGATCTAGACTACAACATACTGTTCTTCAAGAGATAGATAGAAGGATTCACTTTCTGCAACCTACAATGTAACACCATATATTTTTATAATTTCATAAGCAGTTTTCTCCATGGAATATTATTCTGATAGTAAAATGAGTAAAAATGTTTAATTTAACATACCATTTAAGCAAATACTTTTCTTAGGGGGATACTGCACTTCTTTATTGAGCCTTTGTTCTGTAAAGATGCAGGAACTTACCTTGCTACACAGACCTCTCTGCTGAGTTCAGACCTCAATTATTTTTAAACAAAAATTTAAAATTTTCCAGAAATGCTACCTGGAATTTCCTCCATATATTCAAAGGAGAGGATAGACAAAGGAAGAGACAGAGAATTATTTTCTATTACTCTTTTTTATTCATTATTAATATTGACTAAATATGTGTTGATTTTATTTGCCACCTATGAAGATGATTGTAAAGGGAAACTTTTAAGCAGTTTTCCTGCATTCTATTAGAATTTTGAGATCTAAAACTCTTGAGCACATGTATAGACTTGGAAATTGAAGGTTTGTTTTTTTTTTTTTGTTAACCATAGCAAGGGGAGGATATCAGATGCAGTGGAGGAGTTCTCTCTCATCCCTCCAGTTTGAAATATTTAGCATAATGAGTTTTTCATCAAAGTATATTCTTAAGCCTTTCAGAAAGTTGGAGATTACTTAAGTAAGAGCTAGAGATTAAATGCATCTATATATGAACATACTGATATAAAACCTTACATTTATATAAGATTAAATTATACTGTAATTATAAAATACAACTAGTTTTGCTTTTATCTTCTCCAGTTCCAGTATTTTGCAATAAGATAATCCATCTTGTTCCAGAGTGGGTGCCATCTGTATTTTAATTTATTATTAAATCCTGAAACTGTTAAGCATGCGTGAGAGGACACAAATCTAAATATAACACAGAGTTCTTAGAATCAATGTGAAGTTAATATTGTAATAATATTGACACAAGATAATAAACCTTTCTTATTGTTACTAATTTTTTATTGCAAAATTTCAGCCTTTCCAAATGGCAGCTGAAGAATATTTGTGCAAGCTGCAGACTTCTGAATTAGCAGCATGGCTTCTTGGTGCTCCTCCCTGCAATGAACTAGTGCAGCATCTTAGAGTTAGTTTCACAAAATGACTCTCAGAGACCAGACTTTCAGGCTGGTTTTGCAAGGACAAGATTTTGAGAAGTGGTTTTTGACCTACAAGAACACAGACACAGCGTCCCACAAAACCCTGTGTGCAAAATTGTTTCATAGACTGAAACTGCACTAATGCTGAAGTTCTTTGTTCAGATTAAGAAGAAATGGACTCTGAAGTCAAAAATGCCTGTGTGCCTGAGATCACAAAGCTGTGAGCCTATTTAATCTGCAGTCATACATATATATATTCATGTATATATGTGTATATATATATATATATATATATTCATGATTATATGTATATATGTGTGTATATATATATATATATATATATATTTGAGTAACCAGTTTCCTGACCTCTTTGTTCTACGCCTCCTCTCTCTTCCTGTACGTAGTACAAAGAGTACAAGCAAAATGTGTCAGCACTACTTTCCTCAGTATCATCTCAGACATATGCTGAGGGATCTCTGGAGCAAAGTGAAACCATATATAGCAAGCAGTGCTTTTGCTCTGAATTGCATTGCAGCTCCAGCTAACAACCTCCACATGATTTAGGTTGAGTAATTTAAGATGATGGTAGGGAGCAGGTCTGGTTCACTGTCCAATATTTCAATACAGTCACAGCCTTCACTAGTGATTTATTTTAGTACTTCTGAGCTTGTTCTGCAGCCTGCATTTAGATGACAACATCCAGGTAGATTAGGGTTCAGCAAGATTTCAAGAAAAGCACATGAAATCCTAATTCTTTTGTTCCATACTAGAGGGAAGCATGCCTGAGGCAACTTAGCAAGAGACTATACCTCTCCAAGAGGCATGACACATTTATCACAGTATCTTGATTCATCACAAGGGAAGATCCCCAAAAGCTGACAAGTTCAGAAACCAGTCGGAATCAAGATCAGGGAATTGCTGCTTTGCAGAAGATACCACAGCACTCCCATTCTGATCCTCTTGTGCCACTCCAAACACTGGACTGAGTAATAAAGATGCAGCAGGTCACAAATGGCCCCTTAAAAGCACTGGAAAGCATCAGCTCAGTGGAATTGGGTGCTGAAATGCTTTGGAGACCCTTAGCACACGGCTTCAGGCACCTTTTAGGCACAAAGCTACTTTAGAGAAACTGCTTTCTGGGTATCTAATAGTTATTATACATAACAGGACTTCTTTGAGAAGTTCAGACAAATTATTTCCTTCTCTTGTGTTGGCAGCATTTACTGTTGTCCTGCTACTGTTAAATACCCACTACCATTACAAAATAGGAAAAATAAAACAGTTGCCAAGGCAGCATAAATCTGAAAATGACTCACAGTCATTTCACTGTACTTAAAACATTTATTTGCAAGTGTTTGGACATTTGTCTTTAATTGTCATTATTGTAGATACCTCTAGGAAGAAAAACACTCTGCTCTGAATAGCTGATATTCTGGTACCGTTTTTACCAATATAACTTTAAGCTGACACTTTGAAAAGTACACTTTAATAATTAGCATGGCATTTAAGAGAAAATCTTGGAAACATACCATATATGATATAGATACTTAATTTAAGCATTTAAATACAATTCAAAAATTCAAGTTTTGGGGATCTGTCTAAGAAGCTACTGCATGAAATGGCAAAAATGCATATTCAGCAGCAGAATAAAAACAAAATTAGTCTGAGATGTCACTTGGGATTTCATATTCTCTTTGTTCTCCAGCTATAACTTAGCCAGGTCAGCATTTGGAGATGCCTTCTCATCCATGATCTTCATGCACAAATTACTCTTTTGCAACATAAATATTCACAGTGCATGTATGTCATTACAATCACAGAGAAACAACAAACCCAATGAATTGTGCATTTCTTTGACCTGCAGGGCTGAATGTAAGAACATGACCTTTTGCACCTCTGTTCTCTTTCCACGTTGCCATACCCAAGCCCCAGCACCAGCCTCCCACCAGCATCTCCTGCTCGCTCCTGCTGGGCTCCTGCATAGCAGAAGTGCCTCTGAGGGAGTTGTAGCCCCCAGCTTCCACTCAGCTGCTGTCTTTGACTACCTAATGGGCAGGAAGAGAAGACAGAGCCAGAATCTTCCCAGAGGTGTTCAGTAAGAGAAGCAATGGACACAAACTGCAGCACAAGAAATTCCAATCAAGTACGAGGAAAAATTATTTCACCATATGGTTGGTCAAAGATTGGACCAGGTCACCCAGGCCTCTGGATCCTCCACCCCTGGAGATATTTAAGCCTCAACCATATATTGCCCTCAGGAGAGCAGATCTAACTCAGCAAGGGCTAGACTGGGTATCCTTTCCAATCTTCATTACTCTATAACGCTAAAACCTGGAGGCAAACTGCTCTTCTGGAGCTTCAGCTGGTCAAAATGATCTCATTTGTTCAAGGCAGAAGTTCCAATTAACATAACTTGGTTATGTTAATTCCTAAAAATAGGGGGAAATAAGAGGTAGTTTGGGGGTTTTTTTAGGAGAAAACTCATCTCTTATTTAGGTAAATGTAATCACACAGTACACCTGTAAACAGCTTCCATGTTTGAGGTACCTCAAACATTGTAAATATCATTATGGCCAATGATATCCATTACCAGAAAGTACAGGTACTTTCCAGCCTTCCTTTATCAAGTTCTAAGTCGGTTAGAGCTGCTGCTAAGGGGAAGGGATTATTTGCTCAGGCTTATGCCACATTATCACACTGAAGTGGCTCATACACAACATGGAGCATAGGAAGAGAGCACCAGATACTTCTGCTCTACACACAACTCCAAAAACTGAATACTCAAGGACTTTTCCCCAAGAGAATATAATCCATGTGATACAAATCTACCCGTGCTTCACTACGTGACTACTTTTTTACCTCCGTTTATCAGAGCAAATATAATGAAGAAAAGTAGATTTGTACCAACAAGGTACAAATTTAACATTCAAGGTTAATATTCAGTAATCTGTACAAGTCTGCGTTTTCTGCATTGTTAATACATTCTTCTGTGACTCCCTTTCCTTTTCCTATTCGGGTTTTAACAAGTAAAAAGGATTTAAAAAATACATTAAATCCATTCTTTATGGAATGACTCACTGAAAAGGAGAGAATAAAGTCCTCTAATTATAGCTGCCAGGGTTTTAACCTCTTGCTAAGTATACTAATATTCTTTTCACTAATTGCAACTTTCCTCTTCCTCCTCTAAATTTTAAATTCTCAAACGGCTTCTTTATGGAAACATTTTTGAAACTCATTACTATGAGACTTTTCTCCATTGCAAATGCCAGGGCTCTGAGGAGCCCAGAGTTATTTCTCCAGACCCTGCCATTTTCCCACCTCCAAGCTTGTTTGAAAGAACACTACCATACTCAATTAAAGGAAGCACCCACTACAAGAAGAATGTCTGTCATTAGACTGAGCAAAGTAGGTAGAAAAAAGACAGATAGAATCCTCAGCTGAAAGGAGACGGCCTCCGAAAAAATCTGCCCAATGATGGAGCAGCATGTATACATAGCAGAGTCCTCTATTTGCCTGCAAACCAAATGATAACTGTACAACATCTGAGAAACTGCTGTGGCTGCTGTGGGGGCAGGGGGAAAGAGGCATGCTGTAGTCAGAGAAATACATTTCAACTCACTGCACAAAAATCAACTGTGCTCTGGCTAAAACCTGGAAAGACACACATCGTGTTACAACCACTTCAGCCTTCCCACAGAACACAACACAAATGCAACACAAAATCCTTGTAAAGCTCCAATCTATATGACCTTGGAGCTGCACATGTGCATATGGCTGTGAAACTCTAAAATTCCACAGCTGTGAAACTCTAAAATTCAACACCACATGAGACTGGTTGGAAATCAGGGATTCCGTCCAATGTCAGCTGCAAGGAAATCCCTGCATGGCTACCACAGCACTGGTCCCTCACAAGCTCACTGACTGCAGAACTTCACACAGGAGCTGCTGGAAGTGGAATAGATTACTACAGCTGCCTGAACAGAAAAAACATAATTTTGTACCTCAATGTACATCCATGGGAGAATATATAGAATATTAATTTACTGGTATGAATTTTACCAGTTCTGAAGCTTTCTTGGGTGGCAGTGTTTGGGGGCTTTTTTTAAATTATCATTTATTTTGGTTTGGTTTTGTCATTTCTTTATTTTTTTTTTTTTTTTTTTAGATCACAGGGAAAGGAAGTTACTCGTAGTGGTTTGGGGATGAAAGACAGCAACCTCTGGCTTCAGCTCAGCAATCTCTGCCTCCCCAGCTGGTGGAAAAGCAAAAGGCAAGTGCACAGCTCTTCCTCCCCCAGCCACCACCTGTGTCAGGCAAAGCAGAGCAAGGCAAAAAGGAAGCCTTTCAGGCAGGCAAACCATCTGCCATGTGCTGCTGCTGCATAAGACATCAAAAGGGCAGCAATAAATGTTCCACTTTCGATGAGATCTAGCCATTACTTCTGGTTTGCACCTCTCTAGCTCAAATTAAAAAAGCAGGCTCTGGAGGCAGAGATGTGCATCCAGCAGCTCTCCAGAATCCGAGAAACACTCTTTACTTGAGTGTGTACTCCAGCTTCTTCTGAGGCACTATCCTCCATAGCCATAAAAGACACCTGAAACAGTCATAAAAAGTCACGGTTTAAAACTTCATGCTGTTGCCATTTCAGTGTTATTTACTTACAGTAGTACCACCCCCACCCCTCTCCACCCCCAAAAATCCAACCAAAACCAACCCTCTATCATCTGGGTACTTCATAATCTATTCAAGCAAATTCTTACTCCCTCACAAAAAACAGAGAATTCATTAGTCTATTCCCCTCTCCACCTACCATTTCTCACATTAAATGGCGAATATTTGTGATCTTAAGCAATCAGGTTTCTAAAGCACAGTGAAAATTTGATATTAGAACAGTTCATCACCACAGGCCTTTCCGTCCTTCCTCCCACCCACCCACCCACCTACAGACTTTTAAGTGAAACAGTTGCAGCTTACAGGGAACAGAGGGAAACACCTCACATTCAGCAAAGGGAGCTCACCAACACGCAGGAACACAGCTCGGTACACGCATTTGTATCCCAGATGATCTTACCCTGTTATTAGGACAAACTAAACCTTTCTAAATTACAGAAAAGTCAGCAGAAGATTATTTCAGAAGTTAAGAGGACTAAAAGTCAAAGCATGCTAGAATTCTCTAAAAGAGAAAATGGTGACCTGCCTCTAGGCAAGGCTACCCAGCTGCCCTGCCCTGGTACGAAGCAAAAGCTGACCAAGGATGTGGCATTACGAAATCAAGGCACTTAGGTGTATTCAAACATCTGGCAACATTATGGTTAATTTATCTCTTCAAACTGTGTCCAGTGAGCCCAGATGATTACTACTTCCCCTTCAGCTTGAACAACTTGCAGCTGTCTAAATTCCTCCTCCTGCAGAGGAAGGATGGGAAGCAATGCACTGCAGTCACCAACGCTAAACTGTGCTGGGCTGGAGATTGCAAGATGTAAAAAGACTCGTCACCCTAACTGAATGATCCAAGTTTTACATCCTCTTCACCAAAGCCAGTCCTTTATAATCTTGACTGATATAAGCTTATGTGGGCTACATCCAAAAAGGATGGCACCTAATATCCACGTCTCAGGATCAGGCAGAACAAACATTTCCGCTATCTTGCCAATGACTTTTGTTCTAAAACAAACCAAAACCCCCAGTACATTAAGCCTGCTCTGCTAATTTCTTTAGCAATGCATCTGAAGTTCTAAATAATTAGAAGGAAAGTTAGAGGACTTTTCACTCTCACAACAGCAAATCTGGCCCAGCTAATTTCCCAAATGAATCGAGAATCCAGAGCCAACCAACTACACTTTAATCACTTGGCTAGCAAGGAGGACTTAACTTACACTAATGAACTTAGGACTTCATCAAAATGTAATTTTAAGTTTAGCAATACACCAGGATAATATATTGTAGTAGGAAAGGGACAGGATTGACACCGCAGACTCAGCTTCTTGCTACTTATCACTAATAAATGAATACAAATTAAAAATCAATACAGCAGGGTAGAGCAAGACAAATGCTAATGTCCTTGAAGAGAGAATTTGTTAGACTCATTACCCCTGTGCTACCAGGCACATCACTAATTCTCCAGGACTGGAGAGGACAGAGACAAGCTGCTTTGCACAGCACAGCCAGAATCTGCATCAGCTCCCCTTCTGCAATCGATTTGTATCCCCTCATGCCCAAACCATCATCTAACACAGACAGCACTAGTACCAACTTTGAGTTATTGTGAGAAAGCCTCTCACAGAGCTACTCAAGTTCTTTACTTGTGCCATGAAAAATGACCACAGTGTGAATGGGAATGCTTTTATATTTCATCTTAAGCATCGTATCCTAGAGTATTTGCAAGACAACTGATGACTCCAGTTATGTCAGTCAGTCAAAATCCAAACTGTATCAGCCTCAGGTGGAAAGCTGAAAATGAATGCAAAGGATCCAGTGTGGGACAAAAGACACACACAATCTAAGAGCAGCTTTCCATTTTTCAAACTTAAATTCAGCAATGCTTGCCCAAGTTATTGTGCAAAAACCAGTATAAAAATAGTATATAAAGCTCTGGGACTAAAAAAGGTTTTTCTCACAGATGCTTAGTCTAAAGTTAAATTTTGACAAATTTACTGCACAGTTGCACTTACCACAACGCAGAAGAAAAACTGGTGCCATGCAGCTGAGATTCGTTCTTTATGACCTGCCCTTTAGGTATCTTTCATATACAAAAAGCAGAAGTGTCACCATCATGACAACTCAGAAAATATTCTTGAAGGTGACTTGCCACATACTGTTTTAACTAGATTCATACCTTTGTAGGTTTTAACTAGACTAGCTAGGGAGCCTATCTTAAAAAAATAATAATTACATCACTTTTGCTACTGTTGTGTTCAGAAATATCAATCCTCTTACAGTTTTGTAGCATGCTTCTCATAAGCACATGTATGCTTATTCTTCTATCAAAAAGGCAGCTGCAAATACCAAACCTTTAAAGTACTTAATTAAAGAAAAGTAAAAATCAAGTCTATTTCCCTTGTCAGTAACTCCCCACCCATGGAATTCATCCTTAAAGTCTAACTTGTTTCTCCTTGATGCAGACAATTGTCTTTGTATGGCTGCATAAAGATGAGACTCCACTGCACCTTCTTTCCAACTACATCATAGCAACTTAAACATTTAATACATATTTCTTTAAAGAAATTTGAGTGAATTTATTGTATAAAATTATGATAGGCATGGTACAGAAAAGTTCCTTTTAATGCACATTTCCCATTAACTTGTACACAAATATTACAAGTATCAAGCAAAATGCAAAAGTCTTAAGAACTAATTCCATACTACAAAAGTGTTCACATAGTGAAGTTACTCTGGTTACAAAATGTCATGGAAATAAAAGCACTTCAAAATACATATTTGGGAAATGTTTCAAATAATCAACGCAACCTTAAGTTAGTTAAAAAATGCAAAGAAAGAGCTACCCTCTTCAAAACACTATTGTTCATTTGGCAAGATAGAGCAAAGTTCAGATCAGTTCACTGAAGGACTGTTCTTCACAAGAAACAAACAAAAAAACCCCCTTTAGTTAAGAAAGGACTCAATTACTCAATTATAATATGATGACAAATAACGCCATCAAAAAGTTATCTGGCTCTCTTGTTTTCACACAGGAGCTGTCAGAGGCAGAGATGTGTAAATGAACACTTCCAGGTAGATACAGATTGCCTTTTCAAAAACCAACCAACCAATCAAAACTAAACCCAAAATCAAATGAAAGAGAACAAAAAAAAAAAAAAACAAAAAAAACCAAAAAAAAAAAACCAAAAAAACCAAAAAAAAAAAACCAAAAAAACCAAAAAAAAAAAACCAAAAAAACCAAAAAAAAAAAACCAAAAAAACCAAAAAAAACAAACCAACAAAAAAAAAACCAAGCCCCCAAACAACAGACAGAAAGGAGACAATCTGAACTTTGTTGCTTTCACTGAACTAGTTCAGTCCTTTAGGTCGCAGGACCCAAGAACACCAATCTGCAAACGATGCGTATCTGAGGAACCAAACGGAACTCCCACGAGGAAGGAAGGCGCAGATGTTCGCTCACGCGAGTGCTGCACATCCTCTCAGTAAGGCTGTTAGAGACTCTGGCATCTCTGCTTCCCAGTGGCCTTGAAGACCCACCATCCTCAAGACAAAAATGCTTGGACCCTACAACCAACCTTACTAAAAGGAGGTGCAGTCATACTGTTAGAAAATAACACAAAATTTTGAAGACTGAAAGCATCCTTAAAAACTCACACAAAATAACTACAAAAGAAGCCATACTTAACATTATTTTTGTATCAGAGGACTTGCGTGTGTTTGAGCCATTGAACATTGGTATGTATATCTACATGAAACTCACACATACAGAACATTGTGTTCAGGCATTATTGTTGTTTTTCTTTTAGACACACACACAAGTTACCGTCAGGTTATCCAGTCTATTTAATGCAGTGAAAAACAGTCCACAGCAGGCGTAAAAGGAGCAGTATCCAATATAGTGTTGTCTTGCAAAAATGGAGTCAGAATTCCTGAGTCTCAGAGACATTGCTGTCCTCTCCATTACTGGATTATTTCTTTTTCCAAGGAGAACCTCTAGTTTTCGTTTCTTCACTCTAATGAAATTTGTAATAGATTGCATCTTTTAAAAAATGTAAAACTAGTACAAAAGATGTGCCAACCAAAGTGAATTTTTAAAGCTTTTTAAAGGGAGAGGGGATTCACTTACAAAATAAAGGCCACCTTCTTGTAAAATTAGTACTGCTAATATCCCATCATTCTGTTTAGAGCAGAGATTTAGCTCCCTGTTCTAGAAGCCTCACCACATGCAGTCATGTGAGCTGAAAAACTTCATCCTTTTAACAATTAAAAATATCATATATAGGACTAACGTGGAACAGCCCTTTGTTACAATCACCAAGGTGGCAAAACCAATTAAGTGTCATTCAAATAGTCACTGCAATCTAACTTCTGCATTTTCCCTTATACTTTGCATATTACACAGTGTAACTTAAAATGTAATTTAAGAGCACTTCAGTCCCACAATGTAGGATAAGCTTGTGTGAATACATTTGCATGGCTCTGCAACATTTGTAATGACTTAGAAAAATACATTCAACCAAAACTTTATATAGGGTTATATTTTTTTTAAATCAAAAATGAAGAAAAAGCCAAATGGTCCCATCATTAGCTAAATAATACACTCCAAGTTCTGGAAGCAATTCCAAAGCAAAAGCACATTCAAGAATAACATACATTGAATTGTATACTTTCTCATTTACCTTTATCAGTAATAAAATTCTACTGTATATAATTATTTAGCCTTATAAATAATGCTAAGCAGAAAAATATTTACCTCTGTGCTACTTTTTTGTTTATAGAAGCATTTCTCAGTTTATAGGAGCAAAGGAAAAAAACCTACTTAAAGTGCAGATTACAGGCCATGAGAGGCATAATAAATGACCAAAGGTGCAGCCAAATTTGCATTTACATCTTAAGTTACTTTGCCATCTTCCTTGTCTTGCTAGAAGTCACCCCACGTGCAATTAAAGAGCTGGTCGGTTGGTTTGTGCCACAGTACAACCTGTAATCACTTGTAATTTTTTTAAAATCTATTTCAATTGTCCATAGATATTTCTAGGCAAGGTTCCCAAGATATTTCTATCTCAGGTTCACAAAACCTTACTTAGTCATTAATACTTGAAATCACACAATGTTGACACCCCCTCCAGAGAATGCTACTGTCCTCTTGTTGCAGTATGTGGTTGAGCCATTGATGCTTGGCTGAGTGTCTTTAACAAGCGATGTCTTCATTTCCATTTCACACGCTACAATCGCTGCATTGAGTTCCACTTGAGCCCGGTGAACGACATAAAACGAGAGTCCTATGCTTATGACAATCTGCAAATAAAACAAGAGTGCTGTAGGCTCCACAGGCTGTGGGAATATATACAAAGCAACTGCTCTGAATGAAACAAAAAGTTGTCAATGTAAAGATTCATGAAGGCATCTGTTGACTCAAAGCTTCACAGGCAGGACACTGGAAGGGAGATGAACTTAGCCCCTGAGTAGCTCTAAAGCTACATATGCCAATAATGTAACCAGCATATCAGAACACAGACATTGCATGGAACTTGAAATATTTATATAAATTGACAAGATAAGTTTCTTTCTTTCTGTTGAACTCCATATACTTGTTATAAAGCAATCCTTTCACCTTCTCTCTTCAATAAAACACCAGTCAAGCTTTTAGCTGAGATCCTCCTTAGGAAAAAAAAATAGAATCTTCAAATAAAAATCAAGGTGTCTCATAGTGAGAATCCCTTTGAAAGAAGCTAGTTTCTCTGCCTTTTTAAAAGAATGTTAACTACCTGGAATCTGCTGCTTCCTTTCAAAAAGGCAAGACGTTCTATTACTTACAACAGAACCTACAGTTCTGAGTCTAAAACCTGAACATTATTACCAACTGTAGGGCTGTTTTCTTTAACATTGAGGACTATTGCTTAAAACACCTGTCAGCAGGCAGACAGTGCTGGAACATCACTGAGTAAGGCAGCTGACAAATATGAGCACAGGACAACTGCAGCTGGAAGGCACCCTGGCAGTGGCCAGCTAGCTCAGAGCAGGGCTGGCTGTAAGATCAGAACAGGTTGCTCAGAACTTTTGTCCAGTCAGGTCTTGAAAACTGCAAAAGGACAGAGATTTCACCACCTCTCTGGACACTCTGGTCCAGTGCTAGACTACCCTTGTGGTGAAAATGATGTTTCTCACCAATTTATGTTACACATTTCAAAAGCTGGCTAATATAAGATTCACAATGATACTATAGACACTAACTTTTTGAATTGATAGGAAAATTTCTATTCTAGAAGCTTACCCAAATATTTAAATTTGCTTTGGTTTAGAAATATTACTACCAATAACCTAGCTCCCTAGATAAATAATTTTAAATATATATATATATACACAGACAACCATGAAATGTGAAGGATTTTCAGAGCTATTTACTAAATCAAAGTCCCATCAAAGCTCATCCAGGCAAAGCACTCAGCAGATGTCTGAGAAACAGTGGGAGAATGCAAATAATTTCTCCACTAAAGGCATCCCCTTCATTTATTCAGTCACATCCCAAGGACTGATCTCAAGGAGACAGTACTCCTTTTAAAATATTTAGGCTATCCAGCTACCACTTACCTGAGTAATGCTTATGTTACAACCTATATAATCTGCAAAGGAGTCAATGTCAATTAAATATATATATATATATATATATAAATGGGGGGAAAAAAGGAAAAGGCCACTAAAAATTACTACCCTGGAAATAACATTTCATTACTAAAATAATAGCTAAACAAGAAACCATTTCTTTTTTCTTTGATCTATCAAGACTATCTACACCACACTTACAAAGGCATTTAACCATGTTTCATGGAAGCTATAAATTATATAGCTTCTATTTCTATTCAGTAGAAATAGTTCTATTTAAGAGTGCACAAATTTCAGGGCAAGGGAGAAAGGTATGTTTAAAGTGGTCCTAGAACTTAGTTTTCCATGTTAGCATTGTTAACTATCAGCTTTATGACTGTAAAAACTGAGGAACAGAAATTACTGCAGTACCTACTGAAAGTCTGCAAACCATGGTAATTGCTAGTCAAACACAGCTTGAAGTACTGTCACTGAGAGAAGGTTTCAATATATAATATAATTCTGAAATACCCATAACCTCTATGCTCATAATGGTCACACACTTAAGGCTTATGCCCAAAATTTACTAATAAATTATTTCAAGAGCTAAGGTCATGTAAAGGTACTTGATATACTTCTCATTAATTCACTCACTTGTAAAATTAGGATATTCTAATTTAGGCATTAGGGAAATAGTACTCTACAGCATTTTTAATATCCTGAATATCTATCCAAAATGGGTATGCTGAGTGCTAACAGTGAACAGTGCACAAGTCCTGGGTCTACACACACAGAGGCTTTTTTGTAGGGGTGGTTTGACAAGTCTAAAATTCAGGAGATTACCCTAGAAGGCAAGTGTTTTTCTGGATTTTCAGTCCAGAGCAGGACCAATCAAAAGAAAAGTTCCAAGAAAAAGAAAAGCCATAATCTGGGGAACTTCTCAGCCTCAGCTAGCTAAAAAAAAAACCTATCTAAAAGCAAAGGAGAGATCTTTCCCCCGTCTGGGAAAATTAGTTTGTTTCTAAACACAAACTGCACGCTTCTTTTTCTTTCTGCTTTGCTCTCAGAACCAGTCTTAAAGGTGCACAGCTTTATATCCAGCATAAACAGAACAGATGACTAGGGATACAAGCATCATGAAGTCACCCTAGGACAGCAAGAGAAGAAAATTTACTAAAAACCGTATCACAAAAAGAGAACACTAAGTAAAGTTCTGCTTTATGTTATAGTGAGGTGTGAGAGAATTACACTTTTCTCAGAGCATAAAACAAAATCTAAAGAAATCAGTACATTGGGAACCCATTTTTCTGGTTATCTAGCAGTCAACAGAAATCACAGAGAGACAGACAGTACTGTTACCAAGGTCTGTGAAAGCAGTTATTTCAACTGACCTGTAAACCAAACACAAAATAGCCACTAACACTTTGCTCCGCAATCACGTCCTCCATGGTGCGCAAGGTAGTGCCCAAGTACGAGTTCAGGAGCTGAGTAGGAAGCAGCCCAAGTGAAGAAGCCATCAGGTAGTTGGGTAGTGATAAATCTGTAATCTGAGTAAAAAGAAAGAGTAAGAAATCAAAAGCAACTCCAAACACAATCTATGTGTAGAAACAACCAGACTACCACTTCCCATAACCATCCCTGCAAAATCATGAAAGAATATCCTACATTCCTTCACTGAAACTTTGATTCATGCACACAGGGAAGATAATAGAATGATAAAGTATGTATCTAATTTTCATTTGACCTTTTTAAAGTTACTAGGTTTGATATCTTTTCACCTTATATTACACAACATCTCTGTGTAACAGTCAGTAACTAACACTGTAACACTGCTCACTGAAGATATTTATTTTTACCTGGTGAATGAAGCCCTTGGATTTAAGAGAATTTACTCATGAGAAGAAATTACTTTATCAAATGTGAAAGTCTTAACACAAAAATCTATCTGGTTTGTATTTTACATGTATGGCAAATAATACAAGAGGTAATTGTTCAAAATGTCACTGTTTTAAATATGATCCAGGTAAACAGAATGGCAGATATAATTTGTTGGTGCTGGGCAAGTTATGAGCTCATTAAGATACACATGTCTTTCAGTGATCCCTATGAGCAATACCCATCTACATCTATACTGATATATATGAGTATCATTAAGATTGTCTACCAAAGGTATTTTGCATCTCACTTCAGTCAGTGAATGAAATAGTACACACAGCTACAGGTTTTATTAATTTCTCTGGAGAAAACACTAGGAATACTTTGGTATTTTCTTCTCTTTGCAGTGAAGTTTCCGTTCTGTATCAATAGGTGGATGGACAAGCTTACATGGGAACAAAGTACACAGTACCAGCTAAATTAGTACCAGCAGCCATCGGGAAAATATTAAAGGCAAGCATCATAAGATCAAAAGATACTTACACAAGAAAAAAGAAAACAAGAGGAAACTGGATTAAAAATGAGTATGAAAATGATGATTTTGAAAACAAGCAGTGTAACAAATTTTCCAGATTATTCAGTTGATAGTAACAAAGATCTAATTAAGAACAGCTCTAACACTGAGAGCCTACATGGAAATTATTGACCTTGCCAGTTTTGTTCAACGTTGAAGACCAAAGAATAGCAGCAATGTTACTAATTTCATCATGCTATTCTTAAAATAAACTTTAGTTACTGTGAAAGTCACAGTGCTGAATTCTCAGAGCTCTAACCACCATCAGTGGAAAGTTTTTAGGAGGAAGGGCAATGGAGGAGCAGAATGCAATGAAGCATAAAGATTAAAAATAATTCACTGGAACAAGATCCAATAAGCCATTTCCAAACTTCACACTGCATATTATACTTCCCACAGAGTGAAATACATACCAGCACCACAAATATTATATTTCCTTCTCTAGACAAGATTAATTTAGATTTATAATGAAAAAGGATTACATAATTATGTCAGAACTTCACATTTGAAAAATCTTTCAAAATATTTTTTTAAGCATTGTTGTAATCTGGGCCATGTAATAAGAATGCACAGTCCAAAGTTCCCATATTGCCAAGGGAATGAAGGAGCTGCTATTAAAAGTTTCTGAAATACTAACGCAGAGGCAAGATTTGCTAAGTAGGACACTATCATTACATCTAATGGAGCTGGGAAACTTCCCAAAGATTGCTTTAACACTCCTAGCACCTCTCTCATTTCTGTAGATGTACTGAGGACACTTCAGTTGCAGACCAACATCTGTCTGCACACCTGGATGAGTCCCAAAACAACTGGACCTCCTGAGTCATGAGATTGTTTCCAAATGAAGGGGAGATTGCCCCAGGGGATACACTTAATTGCAGCTTGAGCTTCCCACTGCAATAAAAGCTAAGGAGAGAGCGAAAAAATTTTTGAGATGTCCTTTTAACTGAACTGTAGGTTTAGAGCTACAGTTGTATCCCTTTCCCCAGAATGCACAGGAAGTGGGCAGCATCCCTGCCTAAGAAACTTGAGAAATCATCAATAGAACTTACAGCTTTCCATACTTTTCTTTCTAAGAACTTTACCTGTTCTATGAACCTGCCAAACTGGTATCTGCATGGCCAGGCTGCCTAACAGAGCCTACCAGGGCTCTGTTTCTGGTGAAAGCTCAAGCCAGCAAAAATTGACCCTGAAATCCCAAACCAAGCATGGATGCAATTGTGTTATGGGCCATAACAGAAATGCATTTAAATTGTATTCAAATACAATTAAGAACTACCTAATTGCACTGATAACAATAGTCAGAAACACACACACCCCCACACCCCCCCTCATTAAGCCTTGGATGGGCTTTGTCCCGTGGAACCTTTGTGCATTCTTTGCAGCTGACACCTTTGGTTCAGCACTGTCAAACAATGAATGCTTCTGTCAAGACTTTGATGGGGGCTCCCATACTTTTAGGGATTGCAGCACAATTTCTCTTCCCTCAATTTACAAATTCATGTGTTTAAGATCAGGTAGGCTTAGTGACCTAGGGCAAAGGATAACTCTGGTGCTTCTTCCTCAAAAAAAAAAAAAAAGCCCAAAACAAAACCCCCCACAGAAATACCTCTTCCTGCCCCAAAGAAAAAAGCCAACACCACCCCCTAAAAAAAATCCCAGTAATACAAAAAAACAAACCAGTTGCCAACTTTCCAACAAGCAGAGGAAGCATGTTCTTGCAAAGCAGGTACCATTTCTTCAACTCTGACTTCTTTGTATGCATTTCTGAACCCAGAGGTGCACACTTGAACCCTCAGATTTTTTTAATCAGATTATTTCTTTCATGTAATATTCTCCTTAAAGAGGGGAGGGCAAGTATGGAATCCCATCTAACCTACATCTGGCACTACAAATAACCAGGTTGCACAAATCTCACTCTAAGAACAAACTCGTGGGAAGGAGATGATAACCTGCATACCAGGCCTCCTTACAGCCCTGCCTTCAAAACACTCCAGAGCTGGCAAGGTGAGAGAGCTGTGCGTGGGCAAACACACCAGTAAGAGCTATCAACCCACCCCAGCAGCCCAGGCCACTCTGGCATCGGGAGTGACAATTAAGCAAAACTTACTCAAAAGAGAAATACAAACATACTTTCAGTTAGCAAGTGCTATATTCCAGAAAGGCCTAAGCAAATGCATTACCCCACCCCTGTACTATCAGCAGAACAACCTTTTAAGAAGCGAGATCTTCGCGTCTGGCTGGTGAGACGCTAAGGAATTTGTGTCAATTTTTTTCTTGTGCTGTTTCAATTGATGATTCCTGACTAATCAAATCCTAAGAAGCTCTTCCATCTTTCTCTACACCCCCTACAAGTCAACCTCCCGAAAGCCCTCAGCAGATGGTACATGCCACCAAACAAGAGCTTGTAGAAATCATTTAATCCCAGCCCTGCAGATGGCCCTGCTCACATCGAGGTTATGCCTTTCCCTGAACCTCATGTGTCACTTCCTTCCTTCTCTCTCATTTAAGTATTCTCAGTATCTCTAGTTTACTTAAAAATATCCACATAGAAAACATGCATAGACCAGACCACTAGAAAGTTAAAGATGTGTACATTTTCTTAAGTTCCCTGTTGTTTAAAAATTAATCATTTTAAAATTCATTGAAGGTGCTAGCATGGGGAAATGCATTTTAAACTTAAATGAGTTTAAGTTAAGTTTTCAAATGAGTTAGATTTCAAGGAAATGACAGCTTGGTCTGTGTAGGCAGAAAACTGTACTTTTTATGTAACTTAAATTTGACTCAAAATGAGAAACTGCCTTGAATTCCTAGATTTGTAAGCATCACTTTTTGGTGATCTAGTAGCCCATATTAAATGTTCTCAGTGAAAAATTGAGTGTACACTGTGCATTATTTGACTATGCTATGAAGTAGTAAATCAGGAGTAATAAACATAACCAAACTAAAATTAGCAAAAAACATCCAAGTTACTTGGCATAACTCAAGCATCTGGTTTGATCTCATTTCCTAGCTATTATTTTAACACTGAAACCATCCACTTGGAAAGAAAATTATTTAGCCTGCAGAATATGGAGAATACAAACCACAATGATTTACAGCATCATTTTGATATTGAACTGGCCTGAATACTCTGCTGAATCGTGTTTCCAACAGAAGGGTTATGCCAGGAAGGAAATAATTTTAACTTGGTAATTCTCTGGTCTGTTGTTCAGATCCAATACTACTCTGTATCATCTGCTGACTACTGCAAGTGACTTCCCAAAGCTGTGAACAACCAGAGCACAACAGCCCTCCCCAATTTTGGAGGGTCACAGCACAGCAGAAGCTTCATCTGCAACACTGGACCTTGGGCTCCAGGAGGGACTCTGCTCTCCCAGCTGGACAGGTCTAAGCCTTTTCAGCAATACAGGTAATATAAGCCTGCAGTAATATAGGGTAACAAATAAAACAGCAAAGGTTCAGCTGTTCAGCTTCACATTCTTAACAAGAAAATGGTCAAAGGATCTGCTTAAAAAGAAATTACAAGTTGATACAGTTCTTATGGATCGAGATTACAGCTCTGGAGATGAATGCTCCAGTACACACAGTTTTATATACAGCAATTTAAAATATTTGGTGTGGATATTACACCCTAAAATTGCATGGATTACATTTTACTTAAAAAACAAATTTGGTATTCTGTGACCTACTAATTGCAGCCAGATGATTCTGTCAAAATTAAGCAAATGCTTTGGAAGGGTACAGGATCAGGACGGCAGACAGTGAGGGCTATGAGAAAGTGGCAGACCAAAACGTGTTTAGATAGTTGCTTATGTTAAAGAACATACAAGTTACTGATAACATTTAAGATATTTCACAATCCAGTTTGCTTTGTTTTGATTTCACCAAGTTAGCAGATACAACTGAGGCATAACACAGCCAAAACCAGACCCTTCAGACAAAGTACTCAGGAAGCAACGAGGGTCTGAAATAGTCATCAGCAGCATGACAATACTCAAACAAACCACCCTCCATGTACTTCTTTACTTTTTTCCTTTAAGATGATCAAAGAGACCAAACGAATGCACCAATCTTCACCTGGAAGTAGAAAGAAAAGCAAGACTAACCCTTTTCCAGACTCAAGTTTAAACTAACTTTCAGTGCCCCTCCAGAGTACAGTCCCTTTTCAGGTCTGAGGCTACATGCTGCTCTGCCCAAAACCTGCAACCTGTCTTGTGTTCATGGACTTAACATCCTGTATAGATTTGCCAGATGCACGGTACAAACACCAACCACATCGAGAAAGAATTTTAATCTGTCCACTTCTTTCATTCCAGTATGATTACTTATATTAAGCAGTTTAGGAATATCTGGCAAGAGTTTTCCTCGGCTCTTGCCATGTTTTAAAGTAGATCACTTTAAAAGCACTGATACATCATAACTGTTGAGTTCTCCACAGATTTTGCTATGCAGCACCTTGGTGATTCTAACACCAGAATATAGTTTTGAAAGAGAAGAGAGCAACTCTAACACAACGCCAGTGAGCAAGGCATCTCAAAAATCTACCTGCTGTCCGTCTGCATGCACAGCAGAGCAGGCAGAGGGGGTCGTTTTTACTGTTGTTAAAAGAGAGAGAAACCATGGCTTGTTCGCAGGAAAGGAGGCAACCTCTACCAATAACAGCAGCCTCTCTGCCGAAAGACATCCTTCCAGCACTTGTCTTCCTTGGCCGCGCAGCCCAGGCAGGGACTCACCGCGAAGACGGCGTTCTGCAGCCCGAAGGGGATCAGCGTCAGCCGCGACAGAAACACCACCTTGAGGCCGCTGCCGCCCTCCACGACACGGACGATGGCACTGAGCGTCCCGCTGCCCTGGATCCTGGCCCGTGCCCAGCGGGCCAACAGCCGCTTGCAGGCCACGTGGGCGACAAAGGTGCCGACGAGGACGCCGAACACCATCAGTCCCATGCCCAGCACGAAGCCGTAGAGGTAGCCGGCGGCCACGTTGAGCAGGATGTAGCCCCAGCCGCACGGGAAGGACACGACGATGAAGCCCACGGTGAAGAGCAGCACGCCGGCCAGGCTGTCCAGGCTCTCGGCCCAGAGCAGCAGGTCCCGCAGGTACTGGCGCACCAGGGCCAGCGAGGCGAAGCAGACGGCGGCCAGGACGCACAGGCTGAGGCAGCTCTTGCACCAGCAGGTGCCCAGCAGGCAGCAGGAGCAGCGCCAGCCCCGGGCCTCGGCCAGCCCATGCCCACCGCCGCCCGGCTCGGGCAGCTGGCAGAGCAGCAGCTCCGCGGGCGGCAGCCCGTCCTGGTCCGCGCAG
>VZRH01002845.1:302269-315618 GCA_013397555.1 Urocynchramus pylzowi | reverse complement strand
GCCCCGCCGCCCGCCTCGCCCCAGCCGCCCCGGGCCGTACGCCCCCATCGGCCCGGCTGCAGCTGCCCGCATCCCCGGCAGAGCCGTAGCCCGCAGGGTTTGGAGAGAGCCGTGCTGGAAAGCGGATTGTTCTCCATCCGGGGAGCGCGGGGTTCAAGCATCGCTGACTGTACTGTTACTCTTGAGCTCCCTTGACATGTCTCCTTCTCTTACGTGAGGGCTTTGTACCGCAAACACCCCAGCTTGCCCGTCTCTGCCAGTGGAACGAGCCTTCCCCGACCAGCGACCGGGGTTTGAGCCGAGGGGCGACAGCCGATGCGCCCGGGCTCCGCGGCACCTCCACGCCAGGGCAGCGCGGCTCGCATGCCTGAAGGCTCGGACCCACTTCGGCACGGTTTGAGGCTGAATTTTGAGGCATTGTCAGAAAGAAAGAAACAGCTGGACATGGAGTAAGGGCTTCATTTAGACGGGTGTTTTCTCGGGAGCCTCGCTGAGGTTCGATGGCTTCGTTGGTCGCTTTTGCTCTGGTGTTACAAATGGCAAGGTGCAGAAAGGGTTTGTTTTCTTTACAGCGCTTATACATACAACGTGCTCCAGTGGAGTTATACTCCCCTCCTGGGAAATTTGCAAGTGTATATTAAACGAGAATACGTGTAGGTTGTAAAGGTTAAAGGGCGATTGGAAACAAGCAAACAGATATCAAAATTAAGAACATATCTTTAAGTACCGCAATTAGGCACTTGCAAAATACAATGGTAGAAACAATATAATCTGGGCAATCCAGCAAATCAGCCCAAGAAAATGACAGATATCTTTGAGAGCCAACAGCAGAATAAAAACTCTGTACAGCAGGGAAATTGCAGATAAATGTCTCCAGCATAACCTCCTTTCTTGCTGTTACCAGTATCCGAATGAGAGAATTTGATTTTGTCTTCGCTCTTTGCTTGCATGCAAACACAGGCAGGGTGTACATCCAGAATTATAATAGTAATAATGTCAACAAAACCCTGCACTAGAGCTTGTAAAGGATGATGGGTATGCTTGTACATTCAGTAAGGCATTTCAGCAAAGAGGGTGGCTGGAAGTTCAGTAGAACAAGAAGACAAAATACTAATTTCTGGTTTTATACTAAGAGCACATATGTCTTTAATGTGGATTCAGCTTGTATATATTTCTGTTCAATGCAGTTACTTTCATAAAACAGGAAAAAGTCTGTGTGGAAATGTCTAACAGAGTTACATGCTTCACACTGCCCCTCTGTTGCTGTGTTTAAAGTGCAGAACCTTGTACTCTGAGCTGGAATGAATTTCCGGCTGTCACTCTAAAAGCTACAGGGTTCTGTATTTATAATCACAGAAAATGTACTTGAAAAGTGACCACAAGAGAGTATGAAGAACATAATGGTCTATCTAAGTGACAGTTTTGATATTACACTCTAAGCTATTAAAAAAAAATTAACTAGTTAGTGGACATGCTTTTCCAGTCCCTAGGAATATACAGGCTGAAACTCCTTGACCTTGTCCATCGCCTGGACTCCCAAAAATAGCTAATCCTGGCATTCTTCTGTCCCCTGGAGCGATTGCTCAGGAAGGAAAGACAACAAATAGTCCGATTTTGAGTGACACAGACCATGGTCATGGAGCATCTTTGGATAAACATCCAAGTGAGGCCACAGGAATTCAGCAAGACTTGGGTGGAGCTGGTAACTGCTCCCTCATGCACAGCGGATACAGCTACAGAGATGAGAGGCAGTGTCAGCTGGTTCCTCCAAGCCTTCCTGGCATGCTCTTACCATCTGAAGGGAAAAGAAACAACCTCACACACCCTTGAAAATGTGCCAAATTGGCACATTGCTAGACAAAATGCCGGACAAAATGGTCTGCCTTTCAGACTTACTAGTCAGTGAATCATAAGATATTTCTGCACCATGGATGATGCAGTTGCAATGATACAAGCAAGGCAAGATCTTTAGGGAAAAGCAGTTATCTTTCTAATCACTACACTTAAAAAACTAGGCAAGCTCTTGAGCACACAGCTCCTGGACAAACACTTTGTTCTCCAGAAAAGATAGCGCTTTTTGTTTGTTTTTCCTTTTTCCCCAGGTAAATAGTTGATTTAGTGAATAATTTGCAGCAAATGCTGTCTAACCTGTTCTTTTAAAAAGCACAACTGTTACTTTTGTTACTTTTGGAAATTATTTGAAGTGATAGGAATAAGAATTATAGGTTTTGTTCATATGGGTTTAAATTATTGCATTACGTCAACTAATACTGCTCCTATACTGCTCCTATACTGCTCCTATACTTCCTTAGATGGATCTAATTACTTAGATTTTCATTATCTCATCTATCATTTGAGCTGATTTCTTACCTATCTTAATATTTAATTTTGGTCTTTCTCAATGAATATGTGTAAAACCTGAGAGGCACAAGGTAACAGCTGGAGTAGTGTTCTGCTTCAAGAAAAGGCATTTCTGTAGAAAGATGCTCTCACAATTATATAAATGGTAGTTAATATTAAAAATTTTTTTCCAGAGAGGTGGTTTTTTTCCAGGCCTGCAATGTAGGCTGAGGATATTTCCTTGTCCTGGCACAAGCAACTGAGGAATGCTATTTTGTGTTTTGAAACTATGATTCTTCTGTCTCATTTTTTATTTGAAGGGCTATTATTATGCAAACACACCCAACTAAACACGTGAGTCATCTTATTGAAATGAAGGGCATGACTTATTTAGGTCCATGCAGCTGGTCCACAGTGAATAGGGACCCTGAAGATGGGGAGTAGGATACATTAAGATACAAATCAGGACCTAAAATAATTCTGAAGCTCCTGAAAATTTGCCATAGTTATTTCTGAATTGCTCTTTGGGAGGGAGAAGCAGGACTTTTTTGAGAAAATGGCATTAAGAACCATAACGCCAGTGTACTTCTAAATGTCTGTTAGTTCTGCCAGCATTACTGTGAAGATCCTTTGGTGGGAAGTGCAGCATTGACTAATCTATGTCAGCAGTAACGCTTCTTGGGTCACAGCAGGCTCACTGAAAGTGCCTCCATCTGGCCTGCAGTCTTCCTTGCTGTAGATTCCTTTACATCCACTTGAAGGAAGGGGGATGTAAACTCATGCAGGGAATATGCTTTTTACTGTTAAACAAAGTATGAGTTGCAAAGATGTGAGGGATGGTATTAGTAAGGAGCAAGTCATGACCAGAGAAATTATTCTGGTAGACCAAGTTAGGTCTGCAAGACATAGGTCTGCAAGACATAGCTTGGGCCCCACTGGTTTGGATTGTTGTATTTCAAACACATGTGCATTCACAGTTTTGTCAAAGTGAATGACAGTTGTGCTGAAGGAAAACAAGGTATCATGTAGCATTTTATGACATTGCTTGAATTCCCCATGGAAGGTGATAGCTCTGAAGTTACTGCATCAGGAACAGGAGGTGTAAGAGGAGAAAGGGCACTATTCACAACTTGTGTTCATCTAATATTTTAATATTTTGGACCAATATATATCAAGATGTAACAAATTTTGTGTTACTTCCACCAGGAGCTACCTAGTTCAGAAAAAATCTTTATATAAAAGATACAAACATAAAAAATTAAATATGCATAAACCTCATTTAATGTATCCCTGAAAGAGATTTTAAGTATTGGAGTGAGAATCCAGATTTTGCAGCTTGATTTATTAGGTGTCTACAGAAACTTTATTATGTGATATATAATCCAAATTTCCCAGATAAGTGTCATATAATCATTTTAAAAACACTGAAGGATTTGTTACACTATCATAAACTCATATAATTCAGAAAATGAATCTGTTTATTTTCATACATGCTTCTACTTAAGAAATATGGTTTATACAACGATTTTACTAGAAATATTTCAAACCAATTTGATTACAACTCTGTGTAAGGCATGAATAAAAATTAAATACAGTAAGCAATGTGCTGAAATATTTACATTGAAGAGAAAATTCTGAGACTCTGGTACGACTTACTATATAAATAGTGACACACCAAAACCAAGTCAATTTCAGAAGAAGTGAGGATTTTTGATATTCATTCGAGTGTCCTGGACCACAAAGAGGAAATGAGAAACCTTTCCATATACGTAAGGCAAAAATACAGCTGCAGACTTGGTATATCTATAGCTGCAAACTTGGTATATCTATAGCTGCCTTCACCTGTTGCAGCAATGGAAAACTTAAGCTAATTAATCTGAAAGACTTACAAGGAATTCTTCCTTGGAAAAGGATATCGTTTGATTGGCAGAAAAAACTTCTGCCAATTTTTCATTCCTTGAAATGACTGCTTTGTTGCCCAAAAAATGTGTTAGTCAGGGGCTATTGATGTAATGCAGAATAGCCTGGAGTTTGGAAGTTGCAAAATTCCTCTTGAGGACTGGACTAACATTGGTTGCCCTAGGAAATGGCAAGCTATGGAAGAAGTCCAAGTATTTAATTAATTGTGTCCTCCTTAATTACATAATGCAATCATTAGATGCACCTCAAAATGTTAGCCAAGTAATTACTTACTTCTACCAGGACCACAAACTAGGAATCTACATTTTCATGCAAGAGAATGCTTGAGGCAATTCTTGGGAGCACTAAGATCTAGAAAGTGTGTTTTCAAAAGGAATTTTGGGTATCATGAAATAAAATACAGTGAGAAAAGCATATCTGAGGAACAGGAAATTCTCTTGGTGAAGTCATTTACTGAGGCTGTTTACACCCAGCGTCTCCTCCACTTTGAAGTGACTAAAAGAGGAACTGTAGCTAAATATATACCATGCTCAGGGCACTTTTAATGGGAGGGGTGTAAGTAAATGGAAATGCTAGCATATCCTTAATGTCATGTTTCCATCAGTTCCCACACATCTGTGTCTTTTTAGCAATATAGTTTCATATTCTTCAAGTTATCTCATTCCCTTTGATACATCTGCAATCCCATGTGTAAAAGCTGTATCTCTTTCATATATTTGCTTTTAAAGTATATTTCAGTGAGTTGCAAAGCAAAGAAGAGTAGCCTGCATTTTCACTTTTTCCACGGCAGGGGTACAGTCCTAGTAGGTTATGGATTGGAGGTCAGTTTCACCTAATATTTTTGATTTAGTGATTTTGTAAAAGTATTTAGAATAAAAGGATAACCCAAGATCCAGAAGCTGTTTTAACAGCACAGTAACATTTAACTGAGTCTTACTATTAAGCTTTATTAAGCAGCTTTAAGGTTAGCTTCAAGTCAGCTCTGAAGCAGACAATCAAGTTTGTGGCTTGGATAAACAGACATGTATTTAAGTCTGAGGGTATAAAGTAGGCCGTCAGTTACACTAGTCTTAGAACAGAAAAAAAAAAAAAAAAAAAAAGCTTATGGATTAATTTCTTTGTGTTTTCTTGGTTTATAGTTGGTTTTTACTGAGCAAAGTTTCAGCAGTCCTTCTTCATTTTTGTTGTTATTTCTTTTTTTGAGAAACCACAATATGGTAACTGCTGGCAGGTATTGAAAATAGTAGGGGTTTATGCCTCTGTAGAAGCATGAGGATTAAAAAAAATCTCAGCTTCCAAAATCAAAGGCAGAGCTCATCTGAGTGTTTTCCTATATCAGGCACTGTTTATATCAGTTTGCATGTTTATAATCCTTGTTGTAGCATATCTAGTAAATTATTTATTATTCGTAGTTTCAAGCTAGACTAACTGATGAGTTACAAACGTCCTCTGAGAGAACATTCACATTTTTTAATTAAACACTGGTGAAAACCTGATTTTAAGCCTAATTTGCCTCCCATTCTGACTCTTATGACCCAGCCCCAGGCAAAAGAGCATTTTAACTAGAAGCCCCAAAAATCAGAGTTCAGTAGACAGCCTGGCTCTTCTCTACTGTGCAGTTTAAAGGAGACATAGGGTGGGTTTGTTAAAGTCTCTTTTTAATGGCCTCACCTTACATGCCAAGACTGTGAAGTGGAAACTCCACTTCTTGCCTGTTTTTTCTAGGCTCTGGTGTCTGCACCCCTACTCCAGCAGCTGAGATTGGGGACGCAATGTAGTTGCAATAACAGCCGTCCATTAAATTTGCATCAAAGAATTTGCCAAGGACTTGGAGTGTCCTGTCTTTCTTTTGAAGCATTCAGTAGTCCTCAGCAGGCTTGGTGGGCCTGCTGGCCCACCAAGGAACTTATAAGAGGTGCTCAATATCAAGCATTTTGGGAGAGAGATGTAGAGTGCAAATAAATGAATGATCAGGTGAGACAGAGAGGGCTGACAGGACTTAAAGAATGTTAGTGTTGGTAGGGAATCACATGAAAAAGGGCTGTGTGTTCTTTTTGTCCTGTTCATCCTCTCCTCCAGTCACAAGAGATGCTGTAAACATAAAAATGCTTTCTAGTCCTACTTGAATGGAGTTATACAGAAGAAGGAATGAGAAATGAAAAGGGTAGAGGGACTAGGTCTGTGCATGAAGGAGCCTGCTCCCTCTGACCCCAAACCCGTTCCATCCACGGCAACCTCTGTGCACCCTTTCCTGCACTCCAGGGCAGCTTTTCCATAACGGGAAGAAGGAACCTGTGATGCTGGAATAGACAACTTTGCACACAGTAATTAAGATTAGGGTGTTTGCTAAATACAAAGCCTGTGTAGAGAGCAGATCTCTATTATAGGACACACAGCTTAGGCAAGTAGGAGTCCAGGTGCATGGCATTTTGGACTTTTGAAAACAAATATTTCCAAATGGTACCTCTTACCAGCTTCAACAGAAACAAAATAGCTGTGTTGAAAAATATTTAGACATGTTGACACTATTGACTTTGAGCACTTAAAATGCTCATAAATTGATACCCAGAAGCATGTGTTTAAACTGAAGTTATTTAGTAAACCTGGTTTAAATGGTAGCATTAGATAACATCAGAAAGAGGTTTCCAAACTTGATCTTTCAAAGACTTAGCATCAGACAGGTGTTGTCATGTAAGTAGGTATATTAGTCTGCCCTCTTTGACTGTACTGTGGTCAAAACTATTCTCTCTACAGCCAATAAATCCCAAAGGAATGTTGTAAATAGTTGCATATGACATTATTAAACACACAGTAAAGGTAGACATGTCACTGGTAGACATTTTCAGGCAAAGACATCACAAAACCTGAAGGCATACAGAAATTTCCATGGATATGCTCTACAGTTCATTCCTTCTTCAGTTCTTTACCTGGATTTAGAGTTTGTTTCTGAATGTGTTTGTTTGAAGGTTTGAGCCACCTATACCATTGCTTCTTAATCTTTATTATAACAGTTTCAATTTTACCAGTTTTCACTAGGCATAATATTTTTTTTTCAACTGTCTGATCTTCTGAACTTTCCATTCTCAAAACACTGTATAAGCATTTTGTGTTGGATATATTGTCTCCATCTGTCCCTTGAAGCACTTAAAATTGCCTTTATAAAATATGTGTGCTGTAAATCAAGCATATAGTCCCTTTGAATGAATCTGCTCTAGAGTGCTTTCCAAGTCATCAGGCAAAACAGGCAGTCTGCAAACCCAGGTGTTGCCTTAGAAAATAAACACATCGGCAGTATATCAAAGCCCAGGAAGATGTTCTCAGCCTCAAAATGGAGTCTCTCCCCGTTGCTGCTCCCACAATAACAGAAATTATGATGTGAACCATTGTGTTGTGCTGCTCATTCCCCAATGTGCAGCACCAATTCACACACTTTGCAGACTGAGTTGAGGTATTTCAATTTTTTTATTCTAGTTTGCACAAAGTAGGGAGATAACCCAGAAAAGGCTGGCTCCCTGATCATCAAAACTGTGCATTTTAACAAACAAAGGTATCCACGCTCACTGGTTACAGATTGCATATTTATTTTACTAATTAGTACTCAAATTCCTAGTAGTTGTATCTTGCTCCTCGTGCTAATTAGTCTGCATGTGCAGTTCTTCCCTCCAGTTGAGTCTGGGGTCTGCTTTAAGTAGGTGGTCAATGAGTGAATGGTCACAATGTGCCACTGCCAGAATTGCCTTTCCCCCAGTTACTGCTGAGTTCTGCTGACTTCACTCCTGGTGGCTCTCATCCAGACAGCCCATTCATCTTGAGATTGTCTTCCTTTTTTCTTAAAACAAAAGATTAGCCAAGCATACAACATTCACAATGCAATTGCTCAATTGTAACTGTCCAGCTAGAGCTACTGGGAAACGACTAAAAAAGAAATTGCAAAGTTTGATTCAGATCTTGAGCCACTCAGATCTTGGGGGGCTTGATATCATTTGTAGAAGTCCTGACTTGACCAGAGAATTTCTTCTTCATTGAAAGAGCACCTTAAAAACTTTCCACAGCATCGAACCAGCTATCTTTGTAAAACCTCTGAACAATGTTTGCTTTCTTCACACTTCTTGTGATCAGAAATAAAACAGAAAGATTACATACCAAAACTGGGATAAAAACCGGATTCTTTTTCCTATTATATACATTTCTATTTTTGTGGGTGCTTTTTTTTTTTTTTCTTCTTTTAATCTTAACTGAAATCACTCTTTCAGTATTGTTTGTATTCCTTAATGAAACTTTTTTGAATATGTAGACACTTTATACTGCTCCATGTTTAGAAAACTGTTAGCTTTGTCATTCTGTATGGTCCCAGTGGTAACACTTACCATCCTTTATTCTGTTTCCAGTCAATAACAGTGGGAGGTTCACCCCTGTTTCCTCCTCTCCTCTGCCTCCTTCCTGGCATTCTGCCTATGGCCATGGAGTAGCAGGCGTGTAGTATCAAGCACTTACACCAGTTGCTTCAGGCATGCAGATCTCTTCAAATTACCTTCTTCATGCCCCTCATCAGCTGTTGCTGCTTTATCACTTTACTGTCAGATGAGCAGCAGGCACCAGTCCTAATCCAGGACCAGCTGGGAAGCCATTCTGTCCTTACAGCAGCACCACCATAATATTCCTTACTGGGAACTGGATAACCTAATCAGCTATTAAAAAAAAAATTGTTTAATTCTTCTTTATATGTGTTGTTGGTAGTTGGCAAATAATACAGGAATCATTTAAGAGCAACGGAAATATTGAAGAGGTATTATGCACAATTTTTTAATGAGTTTTGAATGAAACTCCACTTCACTCCAGCAAAAATTTGCCTTAATATGAAGTATTCCTAATTTTCTTCTTCAGGCATCAAGATCTTCCAGATTAGTCTCACATCTAGCAAGACATACTAAAATGTTGAAAATTTTTTGCTATGAAATGCATGCATTTTAAAGTGTAAATTCTACCTCACCCCCTATACAGTGCACAAACATTTCCATAAAATAATTATTTGACATGGAAAAAAAAGACAAAAATCATATGGAGTTGACTGTGTGTGATAATAACATGAGCAAGTGGTTACAGTGTGTGATGGTAATGTTATCCTTCAGTACAAAGAGCAACCAAGTATACCCAATTTATGTATTTTGATGATAGTCTCTGACACACTATATGCTCTGTAGGAATTAATATGGTTGGAGTAAGATTCTGGCATGACCATGGCACCTCTGTATGAGCCTTTCCATTCCACAATGATTTATTACAATTGTAAGAAAAAAGGCTATGGTGCCGTTTTCCTTGACCAGTGAAGCTACAGACTTTTTCTGTATCAGATACCTTGACCTAAAGTGCCAAAAGAGAACTGCTAGATTCTTGGAGAAGCCTTTATGTCCCCACAAAATCAGATGTTAGGAATTTTCTTCTAGATATCTTTGAAGGATAGACATGCACACCAGTAATGACAGAGTTGTAAATTACCTCTAGTCTGAATCCATGGACAAACTGCACCTGCTGTCTGTAAGGACCTGTACTGCCCTGAGGAGCACTGACATCAAATGTGCAGAGATCCCAAACTGTGAAGACTCACTTCAATATAGATAACTGTCCTGGTTTTAGTTGGGATGGAGTTAATTTCTTTTCAGAAGCTGTTCCAGTGCTGTGGTTTAGATTTGAAAGGAAAATGGTGTTGATAACACATTGATGTTTTTGGTTCTTGCTAAATTGTGTTTACCTAAGTCAAGGACTTTGATTTTGGTAATGGGTTTTTGGTTTGGGGTTTGGTGGTTTGTTTGTTTGCTTGGTGGTTTTTGGGGGTTTTTTTTTGGGGGGGATGCGGTTAGGGTTGGTTTGTGGGGTTTTTTTTTTTGGTTGGTTGGGTTGAGGTTTTTTTTGTTTTTGTGGTTTTTTTGCTTCATGCTCTGCCAGAGAGGAGGTATGCAAAAGAAAATGGGAAGGAGGTTAGCCAAGTGACCTGAACTGGCCAAAGGGATATTCCATACCATAGAGCATCATGCCTTGTATATAAACTTGGGGAGTTACACAAAAGGGAGGGCCAGTCGGGGTTCGGGAAGAGGGACCTGGCATCAGTCAGTGGATGGTGAGCAATTGTACTGGGCATCATTTGTTCTTCCCTTTTTATTGTCATTATTACTATCATTTACCATTATTACTGTGTTTTACTTTGGTTTTGATTATTAAACTGTTTTTATTGCAACCTGAAAGTTTTACTCTGATTCTCCTCTCCATTCCACTGGGCTGGGGGGAGAGAAGGGGCTTTGAGTGAGCAGCTGCATGGTGCCTAATTTCCAGATGGGCTTAAACTATGACAGCAGTAGAATTTAATTTGCTAATTCCAGGGAAAATTGTGTTATAAATACAAACTACTCATCTCCCTTATGCATGGTTAATATGCTAACAGCATTTGACAAGTATAAAAAAGGATCACATCTTTCTTACTTGAATCCATAGCATTATAAAGTTATTTGGGGTTTTCATGGTTTTGTGATTTGTTTGTTTTGCAGTAGCCTTTCTTTCTTTTCTTTCTTTTCTTTCTTTTTCTTTCTTTTTCTTTCTTTCTTTCTTGTAGAAATGTCTCATGAAGCAGTTCCTTTAAAGAAATCAGAAAACTGGCAAGAAAACTGCATGTGAACTGTTGAGTTTCTGTTGAGAGCAAAGATTGTGTGTCTTGGGTCTCTGTAACACCTTTAGTCTTTATAATTTCACCCTATTGTTTCCTAGTTGTCCCTTTCTTTAAAAGTTGTCATGCACTTTAAACTTTCAGCCCTTCATTGGTCACTACTGCTCCACTTGTCCATTTGACCAAAATTTGCTGAGCAGAAGGCAGATTACATTTCTTAGGCAATATCTTTGAAGATTGCTTCAGAATTAAGATAACTTATGATAAACTTAGTTTGTAGTGATAAAGTCAATTTTGTAGTTTGTAGTGATAAAGTCAACTTAGTTTATAGTGATAAAGTAGGGATTGACCTTAACCCAGGACACTTCCCAAGAGATACAAGGAAGCTTTTTGCAAACTTACCCTTTAGAGACACACCAAATTGAGGAATAATTAATTCCACTGACATTTGGAATACACATTTATTTTTCATTGTCTTGATTTTTAATTAGCATTTTACTTATTTGAGTTTAAGCAGCCCTTTCCCATCTTTGTTGTTATTCCTTTATCTCAGAAATTACAAATTGAGTCTATCCAAGGTAATTGAGTTGCTCAGGCAGGATTTTCCTTTGGCAAGTCCATGATGACTACTCCCATATATGTTCTTCATGTTCTCAGAAGACTTTATTTGCAATGTGTATCTTTCAGATAACATACAGAAAATATTTACTCAGAATATATTTTTGCTTTGAATAAATTTCTCACTTATTTTCCAGCTACACATTTCTCACAGTGTATTTTCTGGTTCAGTACATATACCATGATCACAGAATGTCACTAGTGGATAGCAAATACAAACAGTGCTGGATCCAATCCTTATCTAGATCTGGGGACTGTGTTGTGTGTGGGGCTTCACACAGTGTCTGAATCCATGTGCCTGCTGGAAGAGGCTAAAGAAGGATGGACCAGGAGAAGGTTAAGGGCCATGTTACCTGTCTTCCCTCCCTGCCTCTTCCTTCAGGGTGTTGTTCCCTCATTAGGAACTATTTCTTTAAGCAGGTAACAAACTGGAGGAGGGAGATTAATAAAATTCTATACAACAAGTAGTTATATAGCTGAAGACTTGATCTGATTCAATAGGGCATTACAGTAGCTATAGAAGAAATTATCCTCCTTGACAGCAGAGATTTTGCATGAGCAGAATAGGAGACACAGAAACAGTCAGGCTTACTTAGCCTTCAGTGTAACAGAAGGCTGCTTCAACAACAGAGGTGATAAAGTAGTTGTAACTGTGCTGCATCCAATTACAAGGTTTCTAATTATGAAGAATTATTTAGGATTTCCCCAAGGAGTTAATTTTAGAGAGTATCAGAGATTGTCTCTAAAGACCTCTTCTAACCTGTCGCACTTAAAAGCATTCCAGCTTCTCAGATGTGCTCCTCAAGGGAGCTCTTTCTATTTTATTGGTATCCACTAGAGAAGAATAAGCAACAGCCAAGTCATAAAAAGGTTGGGGTTTATTACTTAACATTACAGCAATTTGCTGTTTCTAACCTCATTGGGAAATTGCAGGGAGGTGAAGATGAATGGATGAGCTGATTCACTGGGGAGTATGATTGACTGATGGTGGGAAATAATGACAAGTCCCAAGGAAGCACACAGAAGAGAGAAACTTCAGCAAAAGGAGAGCTTTAAAGAAAAGTGTTCTATTTTTCTTTTTTCCTAACAAAAGCACCCAATATATTTATGATATGCTTTGATGTGCACAATTTTGATGAGGTTATTTTCAGAGCACAGGAAGCTCTCTTTTCTTTGGGAATGTGAAAAGGCTGTGCTTGCCACCCCTGGAAACAGCTGTGGGATTCACAGTTCACCCAGAACTCCTAAGAAAGTAGATTCCCATATGTGAAGTCTGTATTTCCTCTTGTTAACATAAAACCAGCTGGTTTGAAGTAGTTTGTCAAGACGAGTCTAGACTAGGTCACCTGTGGCTGGTGGTGCATGTATAGCACTCCTGAGTGGACTATGAACTGTTCCTCTTCGTTTAGTTCATAGCAAAGTGCACGTAAAAAGCCCCAGAATATTACCCCATGTTTCCTGCCCTCCCACAGGCTGTTACCATCTCTGAGGTTTGGAAGCAAAGTTGAAGAGGCAGGCTGTGATTTTGAAGCAACACGACAGGAGGGAAGTGATCAGTGTGGTGACAGTGTGCTGTGCCGGCTGTCCTGGGGGAGAGGGATGGAATTGCTCTGCCGGTGTGAAGTACTTGCCGATGCAGCACACGGATCTGCGAGAGATCTCCTCTGTGTAGTCTGCAAAACATCTCTGCTTTACTGTGAGGGCAAAAGAAGGAAAAATTGGTCAGCTGCTGGGACAATCTACACAGCCAAGAGATTTCTTCTTTCTCAGAGCTCAAGCAAGATAAAACTATATCAAGGGATGATGAAAATGAGGG
>VZRH01002845.1:283810-302151 GCA_013397555.1 Urocynchramus pylzowi | reverse complement strand
GGGAGGGGAGGGGAGGGCCACACCGAGGGAAGCCAAGCAGCCTATCTCTAACAGACCTTTGCTTTTAGGGGAACTCAGGACATGGGTAATTTTTTTGGCTCTTCCTCATTGTTGACATATATGGACAGTATCTCATTAAGTCCTCTCCTTTAACATACAGATTCTCACATAAACATGATCCTCCATTTTCATATTTTTTGGAATTAAATTTAAACATACACTGTACTAGCACAGCTAATGTTGCTACCACTGTGGTTATCTTTTATTTCCTATATTTCTGCAGCAGCACAATTCAAAATTAAAAGCATGAACATGACTTTAAGACAGAAGAACGCCTTGTAAAGGAAATAATCTCATTAAGCTTCTGAACTGAACTAAACAGTCCTGTTTAAGTGCAGAGGAGACCAAAATTAGAATGCACAAGAAAGCCTGTACTGCTTATGCAGCTTCAGAAAAGTGGAGCTGCCACAAATGGATTATTCCTGGTGCTTACTTCAGACATCACTTTTCAGACTAGGTAACAAAAAAATTTAAAAAAATATAAAGAAAATAAGGACTGTATCATCATTAAGATTTTAATTAAGGAATGAGAAGGGTTAAAAATAAAACAGAAAATCCTTCTTCTTTTTTCACTTCCTGAGCATTTATTAGGCAGCCAACACAGGCCAGCTTCTGGAAAAACACTTGTTTAACAATTGGACAAAAACCAAAAGATATATTTGAAGGCCATCTCTTTGGCAGTTCTCTTCAACATGCAGTTAGACTCCTTTAAAAATGTTACAAGCCAGTCAATCTAAAGATGCCACGTATCTTTTAGGAGAGATTCAAAGTTAAACTAATCTGCTTAGGGCCATTATGACCCCACAATAATATATATTGTCTGCCCTCATCTCATGTTCAGAATACCAGCACAACAATCAGATTTTCCTAGAGATCATATTTATAATAAACTGTTGGTTTTATCTGTATTGTATACAATATGAGTCCAGGATCCTGTCAAATACTCATCATTTATGGAAATCCCACAGCCCAGCAACATGGGAGTGGGAGTCTCTTCTGAGACTGAAAAGATGTCCATTGTGATTTCCTTTAGCCCAGGAGAAGGAAAATGTGAATAACTGCAGAGAAAGAAGTGCAAACTGCTCAGTTTACAGTACCCTGCGTGTGACCAGCTCTGTGCAGGTTTCAGGCAGGCAGTTGGATGGATGCACACACTGCAGCAGGTGAGGCTCCCTCCCACTTGGCTCTGCGGGTGAAGCTCCCTCCGTTCCCGAATTAGGCCAGGTTCCCTCTTGGGAAGCCCTCAGGAATTAGCAACTCTAATTGCATTACCCAGAGAGATTTTGGCCGTGGTGAGCAGACACAGCCACGAGTAAGACCTTGATAAAAAACTATCAGTCTTTTGCCCATCTCCAGATACTTCTTAGCAAGTTTACCCCCTCTAAGTAGATCTAATTTAGCAGAATTATAGTTTTGTATAGCCTGTATAACTTTATACAGTCAGCCTGAGGGCCAAGGACTGAAGGAAAAGGCAATAGGAATACTTAGAGCTGGAGAGCCTAAGAGCAGTGCAAATACAGCCATCCAATAAAAGAAGTGCTTGTGTTTTATCTAGATTATTTTGCCATTTATATTTAAAATAATCTGATTAATTCAGGTTATTCAGCACCTGGAATGTTCCCTTTGCTGCTTGCCAAAAAAAAATTATTAAGCTTTATTCTTTCTGCCAGAGGGCATTGGAAAGGGAAGCTATGGAGAAAAAGACAAGAGAGCAGGCTTTTCTCTATTGAGAAATACTCAGAATACTCAGCAATGTGTTTATAATTTCTAAGTACACCTGAAGCCTACAAGAGGTCAGAATTTTGGGCCCACAAACATGAGAGAATTCAGGAGCTGCTCAGTCAGAAATGATGGGAAGAACATGTCTCACAAGAGCGCCAAAAGGTGAGGGTTGCTGCACCCCGGTCATATCCTCAGCAAGGGAGAAAATGAATATTTCTCTAATTTTGCCCCTGATTAAGTATAAAGTCCTTAGGGAAACGGAGTGTCTTAATGCTGTTTCCCTGCTCACATAAGAACTTTCCATACATAGTTCTGTTCATATTCACTGCTGTGCCAACAAATGTGCATCAAATGCCTTTGCACTGATGATTTTTTTTTTCAGAACCTCTGCCAAACCATCCAATCCATGTTTTTTTTTCTAGTGTTGATGGACACTTTGAGAGACTATAAACTGTAGTTCCTATAAGATACAAACAAAAGCAAAGTGAAGAGAGAAATAAAAATCTCTTGCCTGCTTTGATGGCGAAATTGTCTGTACAACAAGGAAGTATAAATTCTTTTGTTCTTTCTTTTTTAAGTTTCTACAGCTGCCAAACTCATCCTCTGCTAAATTTCAGTTTTTCAAAAATGCAATGACTTAACTCCGAGCGCTTTTGCTGATGAATTGAAATCCCATCCTTCTAGTTTTGAAGCTAAATTTCTAAACCAACCTATGCAGCAATTTTTGTACTTGGATGTAGAGGTTCTCCCAATTCCAACCTCAGACCCTGTCTTCTGTATGCAATGATCTTTCTTCATATTCACTTCCTTACCCAATCAAGATCCTCTTTCATCCTTCAAACTAAAGATGGAGGTGTTAATTAGTACTAAAATTAATCTTCTTCTAGTATCTTCTAGTTAGACAAAGGACTTGTCAGTGGAACCTGGGAAAAGAAAGGGGGAAGGAAGAAGAGAAAAGGAGAAGAAAGAGTTTATTTGGGGAACTCACTTCATAAGCACCAAGGATACCTCTGATTCCTATTTCTGAAGTACAAAACCAAAGCAAAAACTTGCATTTATACCTATAAGTCTGACTGAAACCAGTACAGCTGCCGAATAATTTGGCTGGCTTGGGAAGATTTCACTAGGCAGTACTCTCCATTATAATGTTGTTTCCTATTGTGAGTTACATACTCAGTAAAGTGAGCAGAAGGAAAGGGTCACTGAGTTAAGGAGAGAAAATCTCCAATAAGAAGGAGAACTCAGTTCCCACTAATACTGGTAATTGATAATAATGATAATGAATAAACTGTTACCATCTTGACAATTAAAAGGTAATTGTCTAAACCTATGGCTGTAGTGTAAATGGAGATGTGGTAGCACAACTGAAATTTGTGCAAGTATCATCAGCAACTAATCATACCCTTCTTTTCTATAGGTTTGCTTGAATTTGCTTATTTTGGAAACAAAGCAAAGCTTTAACCTCATTTGTTAAAACTGTATAGGCAGCAGAACTGGGCAGTGTTTTACTCTGTCCCATGACCTACTAGTAAAGTTCCCAGATTCAGCAGATTTCCAGGTGCAGAAGTTTTGACTGGTGGCAATATACATGATGGAAGCAACTCGTGGGTTGTAAGACTAATTATGAACTACCCAGCTCTGGTGTGTGTCCCAGTAATGTATTCCAGTGGTGCATATTTACCATTTTCTGCTTGCCCATTTCTGTGAGGTGGCCTAGAGGTCACCAGCATTAAACAGATGACAACACAGTCAGATTCAGCATTTACAATAATGTAGATCTAGACTGACATCAGTATTAAGACATCAGCAAAAGAGAGAGAGATCAAGAGCACTTGGCTTTTCTTCTGGAAAGACACAGAACAAAAAACATAGCACTGCCTTTCCCACAAAATTTTACATGTGCAGAAGTGATGGGAGTGTGTAGATACTAATTCATAAACCCTGGAATTAATTTCTAAATTTTCCTATTGTATCCACTGAGACTCTCAAATTACTTTTGTTACAACATCAATCCAGTTAGAATTTGTAGGGAAGTTCTGACTCCTTGAATGTTGCGCTCATGCTGAATGAGAACAAAATCAACTTTTTATAGTTTCTTAAAAGACAATTTCTAGAGGAGATGCTGTTTCAGGAAATTTGAAATGCATTACCCTAAGATAATTAACTAGTAAAGAGGTTTGAGTTTCAATCATGAAACAATTTACTCTGAAAAGGATCCAAATTAATCACACTGACATTGTTAAAATGCTTTTCAATTCTTTTCATCATAGAATTTCATGAAAAGCAGTGCATTTTTCAGATAGTTCAGTTTTTTAATGAAGCTTCATTTCCTAAAGGACAAATTTTCCTACAGAAAATTTCTTACCTTTTTAACTTTAGCCTTTGTTTTCTAGACTCTGTTCATCTGACACAATCCAAATCCTGGACAGACACTTGCACCAGTACCACTACCACAGTTTCTAGGCATGAGTCTCTTACTCCATCTGTCAGTACAAAAGTGTATTACAAGACAGACATTACAGCTCGATGTATTTTACAGATGGAAGGTTGTCTAAGGGTTAAATATTGATATCAAATCATACTGGTAAATGCTATAAACCTTCATCACACCCCAGATTTAATCTAGTTTTTCATATTGGAAATGAGTGCTGGCTAAATGAGGCCCTTCTGCTTTTAAGGAGGTGATCAGAGTGAAATGGGTAGATTAGGAAAAGAAGCTTATCTAAAAAAATTAGGAGGGAGGAGTAAGGCCTGAAGTTGAAAAATACATAGACAGTATCTCAGTTAACAAGAAAAAGCTTTCCAAAGAATGGATGTACTTGAAGCATGGTAAAAAAATTAATTGGTTCTCTTGAGGTTAATAGGGAATTAGAGGGAGGATGGAGTTGCATTGCAGACCTGTTGTGTAATTTCCCTGCCTGCTTTTACAATTTAAGTGGATGGAGATTTGCTTTAGCTGGAAGCCCATTTTCACAAACACAAGGAAAAGAACTAAGAAAATATGCTCAGCTTGCAAGACAGGCAGGACACAGCAGGGCCAAAGGGAGTTGAAGCAAAAGATTTGGGGATGGGAATCTGTCAGAGGTAACTACTGACAGATATTTGTCAGGCTGGTTTTGGTTGATTCTAAAAGCAACAAACGTTCTGGAGGACAGGGAAAAAAATGTAAAACAAATACCAATATGAGAATCAAGGCTTATTTTCCAGAGATTAGCAGACTTTTATTACTGAGCACACATATGAAAATCTGACCTTTGGCAAGGAGGTGTAATTAGTCAGTGTGCAGAGTGCAGGCAGCGTGGCTTTCCCCCAAAGGACAGCACGAGAAGCAGCAGGGGCTGAGGTGCTCTGTGGTTATAACAAGGACACCAGCACATTCTGGGCATGTCACCTGTGTAGCAAATATTGCTCATTTGGGAGGAGAAGAGGGTGCGCACACTGTGCAGCTCAGGAGCCTCACCACGTCAGTGAGACAAGTAAGACCTGGCTGCAGCCTCTCCAGGTCCTGGGTCTTCTGCAGATGCACCTTTGCCCTTACTCTAGATAGTCCAGATTGGCAGAGGAGTTATTCCCAGGCTGCAGGGGACTGTGGTAATGTTCCTTTACTAAGGGCTGCTTTAGTGTCTTTGACATGTCTTACACATAACTTGCTTCCTTTTCAAGTGAGACCCACCTGATAAATACTTCTGTTTACTGTTTAACTGCCCTGTGTTCCTCATTGTTGGCAACACAAGGCAAGTAAGGCTGGTAAATCTTAGCTGTTAATGAAGGCTATGCTGAGAGCCAAGGACTCTGTCATAAATACCCACTTTATTGCCACGTGCAAGAAGGTAGGAGAGCAGTGAACACTGTTTGAGTGTGAGCTACAAAACAGGAAGGGAGAATTTACATAATTCATCCACCAGCTATCCTTAAATTCAGCATTGATTTTCCTCTAGTACATGCAACCTCCCAGGCAGACTCCTGTTCCATTTATGTTTGCTGAGTAGGTAGGCAGGATAGCCAGGACCAGGATGGACCATCCAGTGCAAAGCAAGAAGGTTTGTGGGAAGGAAGCTGGCATGGGAATAACATGACTGCAGAGGCAACTGAAGGGAGAGACTCCTCTGGACCAAGACCCTGGGGCTACGAGGATCTTGTCTCTTAGAGATAATAGAGACCTCAGCTGGGTTCCTGTGAATATTTACAAAAATAATAATAGAAGGGGAAAAATACATCTGCTACATATCTCCATAAATGTTCTTTTCTCTGCAAAGGTTTCAGACTTTAAGTCCTTGCTCAGTCAAGAAACTGGAATTGCCAAAGAATAATCATATTGACAAATCAAAGACAAATGGGGAAATTATTAAATCTGATATATTTTAAATTTTTTATGCATAGTATCCACTACAGGATTTCATCTTATATTCATCAAAATTAAAGCTCCTTCCTTGTAATCTCTTCTGAAAATAAATCACTTTCTACCTTAAGAAACAGAATTGGGAGCTAACAGCTTTGAGTTATTAAAGATGCTGCAGTTAAACAGAGTGCTATTCAGCAGACAGGAGTGTTCAACAGACCATGCCAGCTTCTGCAAACACTGCCCGTGTGTCTCTCTCTCTCTCTGTAAGCACTTTCCCTGCTTTAATTTGTGGCTTGCAGAAATTGATAGCCCATGAGTAGGTATCTTTGGTCATCATCCTTTTAATAGCTTCTATGGTTTAATCAAATACACGACAAATACTACTAACCCTTGTTAATTCCCAAATTCTTATCCATGAGAAAGGCTTAGTGTGGGCAATGCTCTTTGTGCAGATGGAGTTTGTACATGTATGCATTTTATTTCTGCTGATCTCATTTAACCTGTTCACACCCTTTGAATTTTAGGAATTGAAATACAAAATGGAGGGAAAGAAGATAAGATGGGGACCAGATGTGACTGGTAAACCTCTTTTCATGCACCACAGCTTTCTAAAGACTAAATAAAATTGCTGAATTGCTGCAGAGGGAAATAGGAGACTAGCTTTGCACAGCATTAAATCTCTTGTTTTAATGACTTGTTAGGCAAGATTCAGAATTTCTGAAGTGTTCCGTGTCAGAAACTCACTGGCAATGACAAAGCAAATAAAACAAAGAATGTTATTGAAGAATGTTATTCAAACCACCTTCATGCTGTTTCATCATATGACAATTTTGATTTTTATCTAAATGTGATGTTCAAAATGAGTTAAAATTAGTATAGGCATCATGTTTATTCTCCAAAATATAAATAATATACACTCTGTTTTCTCAAAAAAGAAACACATATTTTCTGTCCCTTTTACATGTTAAGGTAGAATATTTGTCAATGTAATTTTAATGTTTTAAAACTTCTGTCAAATCATTATTCACAAACATGTTTGATGATTTACTTGTTTAATTACTTGTTTAGTTCTGAGCACATACTTTAATGTGGAAAGTTGGAAAGATTATTCAAATATTAATCTATTCAACTAATTCTGGTTTAGAGCCATCAGAAGGCATGTTTGCTGAAAAGATACTGTTCTAGCACTTTAATTCAGAGAGACTGGATAAAATTACCTAAAATTTTTGGTTACATAGTATTAGGCTGTAGTGTAAAAATCAAAATCTATAATGAAGGAGGAGTGCTTGTCTCCTGGCAGATTTGTGTTCAAAGGGAAAACCAGAGCATGCCTTTAGACTGGGTAGTTTTGCTGAAAGGTGAAAACCTTTAGGATTTTGTATGCTTTTTACAGCAAAATTGCACCACATAAGAAGAGAAAAATAGCAGATCCATGAAAGTTAAGACAAGAGTCAGCTGCTGAAAATAAAAACCTTAGAGAAATGTGCTGTTCTGACTCCATAGCAGGGCCCTTGGTGTGCAGAGCACTTGCCCCCGTGGCCAGAGAACAGCCCGTGGCTGTGCCCAAGCCACCCAGCTGGGCTGGGGAGAGCCCTAGTTCTGGACTCTTTGCATGAGCTACTCCTGTTCTGACTCCTCCAGAGAAGCAGCATTTCCAAAGGCTGTAGCTTGTGCTGCACATGATCTGTAGATTAATGGAGTTCTGCAATCTCAGCTGTTAATCTCCTGCTTTTCAGGAACATGATACGTATACTTATTTACACTTGCATTGCTACTCATGAATGTATAAGCAGCTGTGAAGGGAACAAAAATAAAAATAAAAATAAAAAATGAGACTCGTGGGAACTCTGATTTCTGATTAGAAACACTGCACATCTCTTGTAATTCCAGCTCACAGAAGTTAATAGAAAATGACATCAAAGGCAGCTTGTGTTTACCAATGGTAGATCACGCCAGACCAAGCTTCTTTGATGTGCTGAGAGATCTGAATAGGAAATGCAGATCTCATCTATCTAATCTTCAGGAAAACATTTAATATGCTGTCACTTGGGACTGTATCTGCTAGATAAATGGTAAAGGAACTCACAAGAGAAATGGGAAAATGTATGAAGTTTGGAACAAGACAGATGACAAACTGATTCTGTTGAAAAGAAAATTACAATGCTGGATGGAGGTTAGTAGTAGAGATTCTTGTGGGTTGGGGTGGGTTAATCATGTTCTGTAACAGCACTTGCACTGTTACTCTCCCCTCAGCCCAATAGGTTCCCAAGGGATTTTCCTACCAGGTGCTCCAGGGGTGCACAGCAAATGAATGCAGTGCTGCTCTGGGCCCTGAGCTGCATTACATAGCCAGTGGGAGACAGTGATACACGGCAGTTCCCTTCCTTCCCCCGGGGCAAATCCTCCCCTGGGCTGCAAGTGTGTGCTCCAGGGAGGGCTTCAGTACCCAGCAAGTGCAGGGAAGGGGATGCCTCCCACTTCCCTTCAGCATGGACACTTTCAGAAGAGTTTTCAGGGCTGCACAAACACCACAAAATCTTCTGGACTCAAGTCCAATTGAGAGCACTGCCAGGTCATCTGTGAACTCATTAAGAAAGCAAGTTCCTGTGCTGAGCAGATACAGTACAGGAATACAAGATGCAAACAATAAACACAGAAAGAGCATTCATCCCTACTTTGTTACTTTTAATTGATCTTGGCATGAGGTGACAAAGCAGAAGGCTGCAATATCATTCAGGAGGATCTAGGGAACTTTAAGGCATGGAGTCAAAGTATTGTGATGATCTTTCATCAAATATGTTGTAAGATCCTACCCCTTGGACCTGCAATGAGATTTGTGTTGCAGACTGAAAGAGGAACATTTGAGGAAATGATGAACCTGGGATTTATTTTCAAAGAAACAAAGGTATCTAGAAAGTATTGTCTGAGGTCCTGGAGTAGGTCCAGCAGAGGATGAAGATGATGAGGGGATGGGAGCACCTCACTTATGAGGAAAGGCTGAGAGAGTTGGGCCTGTTCAGCCTTGAGAAGAGACAACTGAGAGGGGACCTCATCAATGTCTATCAGTATCGAAAGGGAGGGTGTCAAGAGGATGAAGCCAGGCTCTTCTCAGTGGTGCCAAGCAAGGGCAAAAGAAGCAACAGGCAGAAAATGATGCACAGGAAGTTCCACCTGAGTATGAAAAAGAAGTTTGGTACTGTGGAGGTGATCTTTCACTGGAACAGATTGCCCAGAGAGGTGGGGGAGACTCCATCACTGGAGATATCCAAGAACCATCTGGACACAATGCTGAGCCATGTGCTCTGGGATGGCCCTGCTTGAGCAGGGAGGTTGGACCAGGTGACCAACTGTGGTCCCTTCCAACCTGACCCATTCTGTGATTCTGCACTAATTTTAGCACAGAGGTCAGGATATACATGACATTTTCCTGGTGAGCCCTTTCTGAAAGGTGGCATAAAACCCTTGTCCCTTGCTTTGAAAAAGAGAAGCAAATGAGTACCAGTGCACAGAAGCAGACATGATGAGGGAACTGACAGCTTCTCTTAATGAGAGAAACATTATAAAGTTTAACTTAATTAGCTCAGCAGAATCAAAGCTGAAAGAAGAAACAATTATTCTCTGTAAAGCTATCAAGACCAAACCTCAGGGAAGGAAAGGGACTTTTAGCTGACACAGCAAGACATGGAAATAACCTGGCCATGAATATGTTTAGTCGGGAAAATAGAGGGGAGAATAACTACCAGGAAGCAGGGTTGTCTCTCAATAAAGGGAAAAAGAAGGGTATGCAATTTTAGGACAGCAGCGACTAAAAATATGGAAGGGCCACCTGGAGCACCACCATCCTGCAGCAGGAAAAGGAAAATATGAGTAGTCAAAAGGCATTTCTAGTTTGCAGCTGGACATACAGAAGCCAAAGGGATACCAAATTGCTTGGCAGTTAAGTAAAACCACTTCATCTCTCAATGGAAGAGACTGCTCCCAAAGCAGTATGCTAATGCTGGGATTAAAAGGCCAGTCCTACATCAGAGCAAGCTCTGGGGTTATAAGTGAAACTGGAATCATACCTATCTGGCCCTTGCTGGGCCCCTCTGCTCCTGCTCCTAAAAGCAAAGAACGCAAAGACTGGCAAGAAGAGCAGCAAGCCCACAATTAGGAACTTCACCCAACACTCAGATGCACAGCTGAAGCTGAATTGCAATGGCAGAGCGTTGTTATTAATCCTCTGTGTTGGAAAAAAAATGAAGGATCTTACAGAAAATCTTACATATACTTTTGCTATGAGTTATTGAAACTCTAGGAAGGAAATGAATGCAATTTGAAGATGAAAAGATCTCTGGACATTGCCACAAGGACATCCTGACATGCCTTGCTCTCTGTGCCTGCCAACCAGTAGCCTGCAGACGTCAAACACTGTTTTGGGCACATGTCTGTCTGTGAAGCATCCTCTCCTTAGCAAAGCAATTGGACCACTGCTTAGGGGGGTGCCATTTGAGCCATCCCCCCTTGGCTGTGGCTGAGGACAAGCTGTTGCACTTCTGATTAATTCCCTAAGTAAAAAATCATTACAAGCTTTGTGCACACCACAAGATGGCACAGATGTAGTAGCTATATAGAACTGCATAAGGTAGCACAGCATGAGCAGATTAGAAATGAAAATTAAGATAAGAGTATAATATCAATTCAGAGTTGGAGTGGAGCAAAAAATCTCATATTTTGGTGAAAAACTCTAATTTATACATGAAGGACAGTGTTCTCTGAGTCTATAAACAACAACAATGCTGAAATCTTTTATTTACAGTAAACAACTGCCTACATATTTAGAATAACTGATAGCAAAAATTACTTTTGAACAAGGTAATCAGTTTTGTTTGAGATCTAACAGAATCTTGTGATTTTAAATTCTTTTCAGTCAAATGGTACAATCATTATAGAATGGCTTTTGATTATCTATTTTCTTAAGCTTAATTTTCCTAAAATTCTCTAATACCAACAAAGCCTGTCTATCCTACAGACAATTCCATTTACAACCATTTTTAATTTTTGAATAGCAAAGGCATTTGAGAACAATTCTTAATTAGATGTCACATACTGATGACCTTTTGAAAATAGCCTTTTTATGACACAACCACAAGGCAATGAATGCACTCCATGATACAATGAAGTTAGTGGTATGGATTTATAGGTTTCAGATTCACTGCTCTGAAAGCGTGTCACAAGGGACTGGACACTGTCCAGTACAGGAGCACTGTCTCCAGGATATTTGCTTTTATTATCCCTTAACTACTGAGGACATTATTTGAGGTAAAGAGAAGCAGACATAGATCAAAAACTATGCGGGGAGGAGGAATTTCATTACATCTCTGTTATGGACCTTTCAAACAAAAAATTATGTAATTGATATTATTCACCAGTGAGCTTTGCCATTTGTCTTGCAGCTGTTAAGCATCAAGCATAGCAGACAGATATTCCATGGTTAAGATTTCTAGGAACGTCTCCAATAAAAATATTTACTTTCTATCCATGTGCTGCCATATTTGTCAATAGTTTTCACAAATTTCAGGGATTTTGGGAGGTCCCTTTATGGCAGAATAATGGAAATGAAAATATAAAGTAATCTAAATCCTGAGATATATATATATATATATATAATTTATTTATTTATTTATGCTCCAGAAATATCTAGATCTAGTCATCTAATCTATATCCAAAGTCAAGGAAAATAATAACTTTATTATTCAGTTCTGTAGTAAATCAGAATTCCTGATTAGCATTCAAATGAAAAACTGGCCTTTCCAAATTTGCTACATTGACCTGTTCTCTGACTTGGACAGTGAGGAGACTCACAGAAGCCTATGGGTTTTTTTTAAATGAGATCTGAAACTTTAACAATTAACAATTAATTAACAATTTTTTATTTGTGTTGACAGCCTTCCTTACGTAAGTAACTGGGAAATGCTGTTCTTGCTATGCCTGGGGTAATATTTATAAGGAATATCCTAGTATGTGATTTGTACAATGAGTCTCTGAAAGTTAAAAAAAAACTCTCAAAGTGAAACACATACACAGTCCCTGCTGTTTATTGCATCCTTTGATGATTGTGTTTTGGCTTTTGTAGAGAATACACATCCTAAAATCTTGTTTACAGTTCCCTCTTTGTGTTGCAGGGAGTGACCATATTCTGAAATCATATAGATCAATCTGTAGAGTTTTGTTTTCTTGCCCCTGTCTTTATAGGTAAATGCACTTTATAGGTAGATGTCTTCTCCAGGCTGAACAGTCACAGCTCTTTTAGCCTCTCCAGGCCAGCTGGAGGCCAGTCACTAAGGTGGGGCAGCACAGGGACCAGTACTGGGACCAGTACTACATAACATTTTCACTAATGACAAGGATGATGGGATAGGGTGCATACTCTGTTTACAGATAATTTGTAGATCCAGGGAATCCTAGGTGTACCAGTGCTACTAAATTCTTTGTCTAGGACCCTACAGAATTAACCTAGTTGTCTTTGGGTTGGGCTAGCACTAGGACAGTGAACCAGGCCCACAAGTCTGGCACCAGGATAATGGGATTAGTGGGATATGTCTGTCCAAATCACCTACTGTTATACTCCATCTCAAATCCCATCTGTAAGTAGAAATTCTCTGGGAGTATTTTAGGAGTAATTTCTCCAAAGAAGCACCATGCTCAGAAGCAAGCCAAAACTTTGACATTCGTTACCAGAAATTATTCCTGTTTCTCATACAGAATTGCATTTGGATGGAAATTTCTCCAAAGCTATGATCTGTTTGGATTAAGGCTTTTGGTTCTGTCAAATAGCAGAAGTGATTCCTTATTTCAAGTAGACATCTATTAATTCTTATATTAAATATTTAACTATTAATTATTGTTAAAATCAAGGGCAGATAAAATCACATCTCTGGCTTCTGTTTTTACACTTATTTGCATTATGCTCCTTAGCCTAAGACTGAGCACGATAACAGCTGGAGAGCAGACAGTACTTGGCACTGAATTCTCTGGCAATATAAAATTGCTAGAGACTTTTATTTAAAATAGATGGTGCTGTGTTTGCTCTTTCTGCAGGAATTCAGTTCCCCCCAAAGATCCACTGAAAGCAAAACAGTCTCATCTACAGTTATAGCAATATGATCAAAACATCAGTCAAAAAGGCCTTGAAGGGCCCTTTGCTTTCCTTGAGGTAAGAAGTACCAGGAGATGCTCCACTAGGCTGTGAGCACTGCCTGGCTGGGGAGAGGGTTTGGCCTGCATATTGTGAACTGTCAGCATGGCTGCAAGAGATGAAATCACTGAATTGGTATAAGAAGCCAGGAGGTCATTTCAGACAGCAGAATTTCAACAACTGACAGGGGTTTTCAAACTGAAAAGCAAAGAAAAGAGCTGGAATCATCACATGAGGTACTGTTTCATGGGAGATATATATCTGAGGATCAGCCTGGGAAAAGTAGGGAGAAAATTTTTCAGTTCAAAAAAACATTGGAATAATACAGTTTTTCTTTTAAAAAAATCTCAAATCCAGCTACAGAAATGAGTTTGAGATAATCTTATCAGATCCATGATCTTTTTATTGTATTCATGTAATTAAATCCCAGTTGAACAGGAAGGACAATGGCCTACAAGTAGTAAAATATTTGGGCACCTAAAGCAGAGCTCAGGCATGGAGGTTTTGCCAAACTCAAAACCATGACTCTGTGTCACAGGTCCCAGGCACTCTCCAGATTGCTATACTGTCTATTGTATGTGTATATGTGCTCATTTTTGGCCCAGGAGTGAGGCACAAGGCCTTTGACATTTTTCTCAGTGGCAGCCACAGTAAAAAAATATGTTACCATTTGGGAGGAGGGCACATACACATGGAAAAAACTGTAGTTATTTACACACTCCAACTAGCCTCAAGATTTTGAATAAATTAACCAGACTCCTAAAAGTACTCTATAGTCAATAGCTCCTTCTGAGCTCTGAAAGACCAGGACCCTTAAGACTGGAATTAACTCTTTGGGGGAACCTCATTCCTATCTTCAGCTGTGTGGGAAACGGTTCTTCCATGCTTGATAAACAATTAGTGACTAAAGCTTTGAATAAAAATAACCTTATGAACCCTCCTCTTATGGGGAACAGAGCAGGGAGGTATGGACTGCTCAGGACCATTGCTTATACCTGAGCCTGACAGGTACTGTGAACTGAACTTCTTCGGGTTTGGACTATATACATGTCATGGTTTAGAAAAGGTACTTCCAATTCACTGTCCCCTCTGAGACTCTCCAAAATCACCCACCTGCTCCCCTTTGCCCTTCCCCCCTTTCCCTTCCCAATTCACTGGGATGGCACTGAGAACTGGAGGCACAAAAGGCAGAGATCATGGGTTAAGGTAAGAACAATTCACTGGAAAAAGAAATGAGATAAGAAAATGAGCAGTAACAGCAGCAATACTAATGACAGAGATTATAAGAAAAGAAATTACTCACGTGGGAGAAAAAACCCCAATAATAGAAAACACTATGTTTTCTTGATATGAAGTAATCCCTTCTCCCTGAAAAAATGTCACTTTCCCCTGCCCCCAGCAATGACATGAGGTGGTTCAGACCACAGTGCCCTAGCCATGCCTCCTCCCAGCTACTGCAGAAAATTAACCCTGTCCTGGACAGAAAAACAGAAAAAGACATTATGAAATCATTTTAGCTGCAGACTGACAATAGCAGTTTCCTTCTACCTTTTTTTTTTTTTTTTGTGGGAATGTTGCAAATACAAAGAATAAAAGTACAATATTTTCACTGTGCTTTCCCATTTTTTTGCTTCTGACCCTTTTGCTTTGATCCTCTCCTAAATTCTTTTTCTTAGATCTCATGAGTAAATATCTGCCATATCCACCCAGTCCCACAGCAGGCTTTGTCTCAACATGAGCCATAGTTTCTGCTGGGTGCCTCCTGCCCTCGGCCAGGGGTGCAAACCTGGCCTCAGTAAAGCACCCTGCTGCCTCCACAGATGGCTGATTGTTTTGGGGCATTAACCTCTAACATATCAGTTTCTCACAACAGCTTTACACTGTATTTATTCTCCTGGTGGTTTAGGAAAGAGCTCCAATCCATGCAGGCTGCATTCAGGCTCACCTGCTGGTGTTCATCCCTGTTGTCTGCACTGGCTCGCCATTGAACTGCCCTGGGGCTCCAGAACAGCCTTTGTCTGGTTTTCCTTTCCACCACCAAGTGGACATGGGACCAGAAGGAAAGGAGGAGGGCAGGAAAGCCATGGAAGCAGGCTCAGGCCTTGGGAGGGATCCTGATGACAGTGAAGTGAACTCCCAGAGCTGGGAACCTTGAGGTGCTTTTCATCTGATGAACTACATCTAGCCACACACTCCTGTATAGGTGGCTGACCTAACGGTTTTCCAGGCACACCAACACTCCTTCTGGGATTTTGTGCATCCACCCTGGCTGTCACTGGCACAGTTACCATCTGTTATAGAGGAGGACTTACTTTTCCATCATCAGAGTCCAATTCCTAGAAACACCGAGCTGTAAAGATACTGGGTCCTCCCTTGGGTCAGATTAGTCCATGTGTGAGACACAAAGTGAAGGAAAAGAAAGGTGGCCTCTTGCTTCCTCTGTTTCTGCTCACAAGGCGTGGCAACAAACATACTAAATCTGAATTTTCTTTGTTTTTACTTTATGACCAAGAAAAGTTATGAGGAAGCAACTACAGAGGCAGCATTTGAGTACCCAAACCAGAGGCTGGTTTGGGGTTGGCCTACAGAGCACCAGACCAGATGGTCAAACCATGACAAAACAACAGGTTTTGAAAGCTGAAGCTTCCAGTTTTTCAAGCTGAATATATATACAATATCCATACTGTGTATATACATATACATATATATACACTATATATATATATATACAATATACTACCATATAATACTACATTGTAGTATACTGTATATACTACAATAGCTGTGTAATAAAGCTATTATACAAAGCTGAAGTCAGCCCTGTATAATACTGACTCAGCCCTTTGGATATGTACCAGTCAGCTCCTGCAGTGAAGAAAAAAGACCATAAGGCAGATCCACTCACTTAGCCAAGTGCAAATAGTACTGTTCTTCTGCTGGAAAGGTTATATTTTGACACAAGCATTACACAGTGTTTTTCCTGTCAGTTAGAGGCCACACACATAGAGTGTGGAATCATGGAGTGGTTTAGTAGCTCAATTATACACTTGCACAGCTTGCATTTCCTCAGTAAAAAGGAAGTTTTGCTGTTTATCTATCTCAGCATTGATGGCTATTGCACATCACAGTCCACTGCACAGTAAGTGGAAGGTGGCTCTTGCTGCCAGCTTTAATTTGTTTGTTTTTCCCAAATTAAAGGGCAAAATCATTACACACTGGCTGACCATTTCACATGAGCAAAGGTGTTGGTAAAGTAGCTGTTTTCTTAATAAAGGTTTAATGATTTGACACCCAGCAAGAAAAAACCAGGCTCTTTTAGGTTTTATCCTCAGACACACATGGAGCAACTTTTATTTCTCGGAATAGATGGTGAGCAGCACAAGTCTGGGCTGCAGAGGGGAGCATGTCACTGAGTGCTGACCTTTGCTAACCTCACCTGGGCAGGTCACAGAGCCATCATCCTCCCCGTAGGGCAGGCCCTGTACTCCCACATCACAGGGCACCAACAGCTGCATTTCCATCTCCTCATGTCTTCAGGCTCAGAGACAGAGGGAGGTCATTGAATGAATATGGAACTGAATAAAATTCAGAGCTCTGGTTCTGCTTGTGGCGTTAAAATTGAGATATTAGTTCCGGTAATTTTAAAGCAGTACAAAAACTATCATCAGTAAGTTTCACATATACTCTACTCACAACTTTCTCCTATAACAAAAGTCCTATGAGACATTTTTGATTCTTATGTTTTAATTTTTGCCCTAAAAATATCAAGATGGCACAATATTTTTTCTTACAATTTTGAAGGAAGATTTCTCGAGACAAACAAAATATTTTTTGGTGAATATTAAGGCTAATCAAAAAGGAAAGATACTGGATCTTCATCAAAGGTTTTTTTTTTAATACCAAGATATATATTAGTCAAAAAAGTTAAATATGTAAATTATTAATGTTGTTGCTATAAAAGTTAACAAAACCAAACCCCTCTACAGTCTAAAGAAACTTGTTCTTATTTCCACTCGCCCTCCTGGCTCTTGAGACAATCTTTGGAATTTATTCTTCTTTCCTCTCTGTGGAAAAAAATATATTCCCATATTCCATCATAAAAATCAGATTAAATAAAAGCCTTTTAGTATTATTAAAAAGCAAAAATAGCCTGAGATAATATTTCCATCTCTTTTTCAAGCCATCTTTATGAATTGAGATAAAAATTGCTCACCCTGTGAAATGCCTTGTCTTTCCAATTGGACAGTTCTCTCTTCATCTCTCAGGTTTTCCTCTGAAATGTGGAAAGGGAGGTGAGAGAAGCAGAAACTTTCAGGTCACACCACAGCTGAGGCTTTTCATCCATGAAGGTGTTTTAAAACAAAAATTTCACTCTAATATTTGTTAAGAAGCATAGTATCATATACAGTAACGACTAACTGCAGTATATAATCTGTAACACCGTTGTGACCTATGGTGTATAATTGCAATGCCACCTGCTCGTGGCGTGTGGAGTGAGCACAGAGCCCAAGCCCTGTTACAGGATGTCCGTGCAGTAACTTCTCGGCACGGGTGTGAAACAGCTCGGGGGGAGCTGCCCTCAGGGCTGCTTTCCTTCTCCCTGACCCCGGGACCCTCCTCCGCTCCTGCCCCATCCCGCTGCTCCCCGCTTGCTTCCTTGCAGGAGCACCAGCGCTCCACGTCCCTGCATGCCCTGCTTTTTGGCCAGGCCACTTTGAGGGATATCTTGTATTCCAGGATGTTATTATGAAGCCCGAGCGCCCGAGCAGAGCGCAGCTGCTGGCTGTCCCCGCAGCGCGGTGTGGGAGCCCGGAGCGCCCCGTCACTGCCGCCACTTCATCTTCGGAACGGGCTCTCGTGGCTCTCCTGAGAAACATCCCCCAAAACGGACTGTGCTGAAGGGGGGCAGCCAAAGCGGCGGGGCGAACTGTCCTGACAGACCGCACGACCCACGTTTCTTGCCCGGAGACCGAGCAAGTGCGGCCCGAGCGCGCCCCGAGGCTGCAGCAGGGTGCGCGCCCTGAGGGAGCGCCGCCGCGG
>VZRH01002845.1:214872-283583 GCA_013397555.1 Urocynchramus pylzowi | reverse complement strand
TATATATTTTTTTTTTAATTGAGCTGTTATCTGCTCCCTCGGTGGAAGGGGGTGAAGCCCAGTGAGACTGTGAATCTTCCCCCTTTTCCTTTTCCCTTTTCCCTTTCCCTTTCCCTTTCCCTTTCCCCTCTCCTTACCCTTTCCTCTTCCCCTTTCCCCTTCTCCTTATCCTTTCCCCTTCTCCTTATCCTTTCCCCTTCCCCTTATCCTTTCCCCTTTCCCCTTCCCCTTATCCTTTCCCCTTCCCCTTTCCACTTCTCCTTATCCTTTCTCCTTCCCCTTATCCTTTCCCCTTCCCCTTTCCCCTTCCCCTTTTCCCTTTTGCTTCTAATGGCTGCATGTCTGAGGAGAGCAGGTTAGTGCTTGGGGGTGGCTAAGAGAGGTTCTGTCACCTTTCTAAATAAGTTAAAACAGTCTAAACAGTCACCTTTCCAAATAAGTTGTTTCAAATTTTGTTGGTTTTATTGGGACAGGGAGGGGAGGGGTTGCTTTTCCCTAGAGTTTCTCACCCTATAAAAGTTTTTGGTTTTTTTTTCCACTGACCATGCAGGTTCTTCCCATCTGTTTAGACCCTGATGAATTTGAGGTGCCCAAGGTCAGTGTGCAGAGAATCCTGAGCCCCTCAGCCCTTTGAGGATGAGCCCAGGGAGATGCCATGATGTGCATCTGGCCATGCAACCCCCCAGAGGTGCTGTGCTAGACTGTCACCAAGGGCTCAGCATCTTGCAAGCTGTTTTTTATCTAAACTTGTGCATCACAGAGCTTTTCTTTGTTCCAAGGCAAACCCTGGTAAAAGGCAAACTCACACCCAAAGAGCTTGAAAGTATCCCCTGACCTTGGTGAGACCTACAAATCTTGAGACCAACTCTGATCCACTTCAGACCAGCTCTTGTATTGGCATTATTCCACAACATCAGCTGAAAATGGCATAGCCTGTATTAAAGCACTCTTTATCTAGATGTTTTCTCTAATATGCTCACTTCAGCTTCCCCAACCTTTCCTCAAATTATTTCAAGCAAACCTCATCTGCTCATCTCCTAATTTCCCTAGCCTACACAGAATTTTTTTTAAATAAGACTTTTTATTGACTTTATCATTTCAATTCAAGTGTATATTGAAAATGAAGTTGGTTTCTTTTTTTGGGGTTTTTTTGGGGGTTTTTTTTTGGTTTTTTTTTTTGTCTCAGAGATACCACTCATAAAAGAAATGGGAGAATTACAGTCATACATCACAAAAACAGAAGAGAAATCTAAGTTGCCAGGAAAGAGTTAAAAAAAATTAAATGGAGCCAACTCCCCAGTTTAACCTAGCACATTGGGTTAGGAAATTGCATGTGGTTAGATTATCTGATAAACTGAAAACTTCTGATTTCACTAAAGTAGAAAAGAGAATTAAAAATAAAATTATTTGTTTCATCTTCAGCATTTTCTTAAATCAGCATCAGGTTCATATTTCTAGGAAAGCAGGCACCTTTCACAAACCCACAAATAGGAGGGAGGGAGGCTGTTTCTGTGATTCTCCTGTTATATCTGGAGGAAAACCTTAAATCCAAATCATGTCTGCTTCGAAGCAGGGACTGGACCCTGGGGGCCCTTCCTGCTGTGACAGTACATTCATGTCACAGGTGTTTTAGGTATTTGGGGGTGTGTAGGTGTGTGATTACACCTCAGTGAAGTACCCCCACCTATATAAACACATTTAAATTAGACCAGGCAGCAAGAGGTTTGTTGTAAGGCTGCACAGAAAGGGCAGGCACTGAGGTCGTGATCCCACTGGGGAGTAGAATTATAGAATAATAAAATGGTGTGGGTTGGAAAGGACCTTAAAAATCATCCAGTTCTAAACCCCTGCCATTGGCAGGGCCACCTTCCACAAGACCAGGGTGCTCAGAGCTTCATCCATCCTGGCCTCAAACCCTGCCATCCACAACCTCCCTGGGCCACCTGTACCAGTGCCTCAGCACCCATAGAGTCAAGATTTTTTCCCCAAACATCTAATCTAAACCTATTCTCTTTCAGTTTGAAATCATTCCCCATTGTCCTGTCACTAAATGTTCTTATAAGTAATCTCTCTCCAGAGATAGAGACCTAATGAGAGTGATTTATGATTGCTAAAACAACCTCTTCTGTGGTCTTCTGTCAAACTCCCTCTCAAGTGTCTAAAGGATTTTAATACCTCCTTAAGGTTGGGGGCAGGGGGGTTAATTAACAAAAACAAACTAATATAAAATTTTAATAATAATTATAAAAATAATAAATACATAAAATAATTTATTTTGAATCAATTTTAAATTATTTGAGCAGAAATTTTTGCCACTTTTGACCCATGGTTATGGGACATTTCTATTTGGTTGAAACTCTGCTGCTACATCCCTTCAAAAGTCCACTCCTTATACTGAAAATTTGGTGTATTGTCATCCTACTAAGTGTATTTCATGTTTTATGCGCTGTAAATTTGGTCCAATGCAAATTTCACCATCTGTGAAGTCCTGGATGTGGGTCACAACTCTGTTGGTTTCCCTGCCAACCCCACCCTACACAAAACAGTCATGAAGTTGCTCCAACAGAGCTTGGCACTTGGATCCATCTTGTCTGGTTTCACTTCTAAGAGCAGAGCAGTCATGGCAGAAGCACTGGAGGAGCTGTTTAAATGCTATTAACATTTTAATAAACCAGAGAATGTTTCCACTGCTGTCAGCTCTCAAAAATGTCTGTGCCCATTTTGAAACATTTCACTGATATTCACAGCAGCAATAGAAACTACATTTGGAAGATTTGCTTTCTTGCCTTGCCTACACTTGTGGCAGCATTTCCTGGATGAGTCCCCATTGCAGTGACACCGAGTCTGATCCCTTTGGGCCACCCAGCTCCTCTCCTGACTTACCCCTCTGCCTCCTCCACCCACACAAACCATGAGTGTTTCTCACCATCTCAGATGCTCAGCACATCCTCCCAGCCATCCTTCTTGCTCTGCTTCTTTAAGCCACTTCTCTCAAACCTGAATCCAATATCACAGTAACCATGCAGCACCAGGTTTTGTACCTGAACATCATTCTTGTAATCCATAAACAAACTAGAAAATAAAGCTGGCTCTTGTTATGGTCTTGGTTTTCAGTGCTCACAGCAAGGGAGGAGTTAAAAAAAGCAGTATTCTGAGGGAAGGATGAAAACACATTAAGAACTTTAAATTTTTATGCAGCTTTGTGAAAATGTGATGTAGAGCCCAAACTATAAATATGTACTAAGAACATTGTTTGTTATTAACCTATACAAAAGAAAAAAATTGACTCAGTTCTTTCTGTCTCTCTTTTTGTTTAGATATTAAGAAGAGCAGATAAGAATGGTAAGATTTCTTGCATGTCTTGCCCCCTTCCTTTGGAAAAAAGAATCCATCATTAATTCAGCATTTTAAGTCATATTTTAAACATCCTAACAGAAAAACCAGACATCCCTCATGTCATTTTATGTTTCCTGCAGATTCAGTGCCATATATTATGTTGTGATCTGATCTTCNCATGTCACAGGTGTTTTAGGTATTTGGGGGTGTGTAGGTGTGTGATTACACCTCAGTGAAGTACCCCCACCTATATAAACACATTTAAATTAGACCAGGCAGCAAGAGGTTTGTTGTAAGGCTGCACAGAAAGGGCAGGCACTGAGGTCGTGATCCCACTGGGGAGTAGAATTATAGAATAATAAAATGGTGTGGGTTGGAAAGGACCTTAAAAATCATCCAGTTCTAAACCCCTGCCATTGGCAGGGCCACCTTCCACAAGACCAGGGTGCTCAGAGCTTCATCCATCCTGGCCTCAAACCCTGCCATCCACAACCTCCCTGGGCCACCTGTACCAGTGCCTCAGCACCCATAGAGTCAAGATTTTTTCCCCAAACATCTAATCTAAACCTATTCTCTTTCAGTTTGAAATCATTCCCCATTGTCCTGTCACTAAATGTTCTTATAAGTAATCTCTCTCCAGAGATAGAGACCTAATGAGAGTGATTTATGATTGCTAAAACAACCTCTTCTGTGGTCTTCTGTCAAACTCCCTCTCAAGTGTCTAAAGGATTTTAATACCTCCTTAAGGTTGGGGGCAGGGGGGTTAATTAACAAAAACAAACTAATATAAAATTTTAATAATAATTATAAAAATAATAAATACATAAAATAATTTATTTTGAATCAATTTTAAATTATTTGAGCAGAAATTTTTGCCACTTTTGACCCATGGTTATGGGACATTTCTATTTGGTTGAAACTCTGCTGCTACATCCCTTCAAAAGTCCACTCCTTATACTGAAAATTTGGTGTATTGTCATCCTACTAAGTGTATTTCATGTTTTATGCGCTGTAAATTTGGTCCAATGCAAATTTCACCATCTGTGAAGTCCTGGATGTGGGTCACAACTCTGTTGGTTTCCCTGCCAACCCCACCCTACACAAAACAGTCATGAAGTTGCTCCAACAGAGCTTGGCACTTGGATCCATCTTGTCTGGTTTCACTTCTAAGAGCAGAGCAGTCATGGCAGAAGCACTGGAGGAGCTGTTTAAATGCTATTAACATTTTAATAAACCAGAGAATGTTTCCACTGCTGTCAGCTCTCAAAAATGTCTGTGCCCATTTTGAAACATTTCACTGATATTCACAGCAGCAATAGAAACTACATTTGGAAGATTTGCTTTCTTGCCTTGCCTACACTTGTGGCAGCATTTCCTGGATGAGTCCCCATTGCAGTGACACCGAGTCTGATCCCTTTGGGCCACCCAGCTCCTCTCCTGACTTACCCCTCTGCCTCCTCCACCCACACAAACCATGAGTGTTTCTCACCATCTCAGATGCTCAGCACATCCTCCCAGCCATCCTTCTTGCTCTGCTTCTTTAAGCCACTTCTCTCAAACCTGAATCCAATATCACAGTAACCATGCAGCACCAGGTTTTGTACCTGAACATCATTCTTGTAATCCATAAACAAACTAGAAAATAAAGCTGGCTCTTGTTATGGTCTTGGTTTTCAGTGCTCACAGCAAGGGAGGAGTTAAAAAAAGCAGTATTCTGAGGGAAGGATGAAAACACATTAAGAACTTTAAATTTTTATGCAGCTTTGTGAAAATGTGATGTAGAGCCCAAACTATAAATATGTACTAAGAACATTGTTTGTTATTAACCTATACAAAAGAAAAAAATTGACTCAGTTCTTTCTGTCTCTCTTTTTGTTTAGATATTAAGAAGAGCAGATAAGAATGGTAAGATTTCTTGCATGTCTTGCCCCCTTCCTTTGGAAAAAAGAATCCATCATTAATTCAGCATTTTAAGTCATATTTTAAACATCCTAACAGAAAAACCAGACATCCCTCATGTCATTTTATGTTTCCTGCAGATTCAGTGCCATATATTATGTTGTGATCTGATCTTCCTTCTTTAAGGACAGATCTTATGCTTTCACAATTTGACATTTGTGTTTGATTTGCATTTTAGGTGCATGCAGGTGTTTTCTAGTGACACTGACTCAAGAAGGTTTGAAATACTTGTTAGTAGCTCCATCTTTTTAAAAACACCATAGGCTACATCCAGAAATCAACTTGTTTTTGTGTTTGTTCAGTGTGTCAGTAGGAAGAATAAACCCTTGAATCCACCTCACATATTTATAGTACAGAAGTCATAAGGTTTTTATTAACAAGAGAAGCATTGAACAGTGTCAAGCCCACAGATCAGACAGGTTTTACCCTGACAAGTAATTCACAGTCCAGTCAATCCTCAGAAAACAGATACTGGGTGCATTCAATAAAGAGAAGGCAAATGGAAACCATTGAGAAAATCAGTGATAACTTACAAGGAAGAACTCTTGGACAGCAAGTAGCTACAGTACAGTTTGGTGGTATAACTGAGAATGTTGAATAACTATTTACTCTTGCTGAGACAGAAATCTCACCCCCACAGCCCACTTCTGTTTGCTATTCCTACCCCAGCTCAGATGCAGCAACTGGCACTTCCCACAAGACCATGGTAGGCTCCTTCAGAGAGCTCAGGAGCCATAGAATCCAGCACTGGGAGAGTTTTTTTGGTAGTGTTTTCTTTGTTATGTCCTTCAGTCAGCTTGCCAGTTGTTTGCATGGGCAGTGATGGTGCAAGTTGAATTCCAAGGTGAGGGCTGGTGTGGGGAGGAGGAGGAGGAGGTCTCCATGCACCTGCAGTGGTGCAACTCTAGCTTAGTTACCTGCCAGCCACAGCAAAGCTCTGCTGGCATCCCCCTCAGACCTGCTGGTGGTGTTTGGAGTAATGTGTGTGCACCTGCCCACACACACTGGAGGTTGATAAGGGTCAGAGCAGATGAGGGTGCAGAGCAGCACTCATCCCCCCCCCCCCTCCCCGAGTCTAAAAGAGACACTAGAGCTTTGTGTCCCTGCCCTGGGCCTCGGGCTCGTGCTGGCCCAGCCCTGGTGGATCCACAGCACTTTGGTGGTTAGGAGCACTTCAGTCCTCATTTGGGTTTCCCCACAGCTCTCTACTATCCATTGCTATAAAAACAGAGGGAATAGCTCCCAGTATCGGGGACAAACCTGCTTGTTCCAGAACAGTACAAAACCACATCAGCCCCAGAGACTTTGGTCACTGGTATTCCTACCTGTATACGGTTTCTTTACAGTGCATTATTGGCAGAAAAGTGGCTAAGTTCAGTCACTTCAGTTCCTTTAATTTAAGTCCATGAACTTGAAATTATTTCAGCTTTTAGGCCTTAATTGTGTTTGCTCAACCATCAATTGCCCATGGGACTTCCACTTTGCTAATCTAGCAATGCACAGGCTTGTGCCACATTGATAAGGAGATTTGTTTCAAGGCTGTAAAGTTAAGTACATTTTCAGAACGGTTATTGGATATGTGACCACTTACTGAAAATGTTTACACTGTTGTCACCATAAATTATAAGTTTTGGTTAATGACCAGTCTATTTACACTTTCAGTGTCACCTTTCTGTGACAGTGTCACCTTTCTACAGGAAATCAACTATTGCCTTTCAGTAACAAATACTGTATTATTGTCCAGGACACAGACCTGTCCAACTCTCCCAGATACTTTTAATAGAACCTCCTCTGCTGTATTCATTCACTTTGTGAGACTAAAATACCTTCAGAGAAAATATCATTGAAGGCTTTACTAGATTATTGCTAGACAGCAAGGAAAAAAAAAAAAGTCAAAAAAAGTGGATCAAGCTGATAAATAGGAGTATTGTATAAGCATTTTTACTATGAATTTGTGGACTGTGGGACTTCAGGTAAGCTTTACACAGCAAGGAAAGACAAATGTTCTTGCAAAGGCAGTATAAAATAAAAGATCGAAAGAGCCAAGACATTCCACTGAACTGCTGTACTCAAAAATGCTACAATAATTTATGGCATCTGTGTTCAATTAAGAAAGTCCTTCAGCAAACAGCCATGTGAATGAAGTCATACAAATGGCTTCTTTCTTTGCCAGCCCAGGTACATATATCATTCTGTTACTGTCCTATTTCTGGAAATATCAGCTATGCAGAGATTCCATTGGAGGATCAGCTTCATAAACTCTATCTGTAGTTCTTATTTCATGGCTGTGCAGCTCTGCTTTTTGTGGAGCCGATCCATACATCTCCCATAAATGAAAAGGTCATATGATTTTTTTAAAGGGAGAACAAGGCACCGGGAAGGATTTTTAAGAACTATATGATTCATAATATTGACAAAAGGAACAGAAAATCCTGAGGGGAAAAAAGCAATTTCATAAAGGTGAGATGCTGCACATTGACCTTTTTGGAAAGGAGAAGTTTCAGGTCTGTATGTCAAAATGAAATTTTGGTCAGGTTTACTTTACAGAACTCCACATGTTCAAAGGAAAGCATGTGGATTTTACACAGAACTAATTTGGAAAAAAAAAATTCCAGCTAAAAGGAAAAGCCTTCATTTGTTTAATTTCTTTTGCTATTTAAAATAAAATCAAATTCATTAAATTCCTTCCAAAAAGTAAAATCTTGTCCCTACCCTGCAAAGGAGGGAGTCGAGAAAAAATGGGAAGCTGGAACTGTCAAATGTAATCTTTTCTAACCAAAAAAAAATTTCACTTCCCTCATCTCACAGGGAGCAGTGGTTGCCTCACATGTGTGAATGCAGCACGTGCATGTGCTTGTCTGCATGAGGTGTCTCTCTTATCCCCTGATATGCCAGGAGAGACATGGGGCACCCCATTAGCCTTGCAGTGACCTGCAGTCAAGTGAAATTATATCATTTGTTGGTGAATGTCACCCAGGGGCCTCTTCTGACCAGGCAGCTGTGACTTGTGTCCAATTAGAATTGCCTCCTGCCAGAATTCCCTCCTCTTAGCACAGGAATGGAATTTCAAATACAGCCTACATTGCAGAAGTCCAATCACAAACAGTCTGACTGTCAAAATAGATGGGGAAAAAAAAAGTAAAAATCTACTGAAAATGCAACCCTTGATCTTGCAAGAGTAACAAGGGGAAGGTGCCTTGACACTGATGGTTCAACACAGACCAAAGGCAAGGAGCACCACCAAATAACTGGAGAAAAGTGCCCTGCCTTTGCTGGCATCGTGGTGGGGGTCATTTCTCTTCCCATCCCTCTGGGGAAGAGGACCACTGCCTTTGCCTTTTACCAGAGTCTGTCTATCATCTCCAGCTCTGGATCTCCTCTCCTGCTCTGGAAACATGGCATGCTCTGGCGTTTGAGACTCCCCTTGGCACTTTTCAGTGCCCATCCAGTCAAACCTGGAGAGAGTGACTCCTAGCCCTGTCCCCCAGGAGGAGCAGCTCTCATCTGTCTCTGTCCACAAAATTCCAATTGGTATTTGATTATGGCCTTGTTCCAGACTTAACAGGTTCTGCCCCCAAATCTCTTGAATGCCTCAGAGCCCTAAGGAGGGCAACTCTAATATGACAGGTTTGGAAAAGATGGTTTGTATGTAGATGCTTTCATTGATTTGCAAATACAAGTCAGCTGTTAAGAAAAAGCTCTGAGTAAAACCTCTGCCTCAAACATTCTTAAAGTTCTTTAAGGAAGATATTTGAAAACGTCATTGGTAATATCTGCTACAGAAGCAGACATTTTCGTAAAAACCCAAAAAGCCTGAACCGTAAGGACCACTGTAAACAGTATGCTTCAAGCAGTCAGGAATGACTGCAAACAAATGAGGGAAAATTTTAAAAACTGACTAAACAAAAGAAGACTAAAGCTCCATAGATTGACAAACTTGAGTATCAAACAACCAGCAGACTTGCAACAGAATCTTATTAATGTCAGAATCACTGCATTTATGTCTGGTTTAATTTTTTTTCTCTGACATTTCAAACAAGCACTCACTGAAAGCTTTTTTTCCTCCCTAAAAATATGTATCTTTTATAATGTATTTGAATTAGGATCTGTAAAATTAAAAATAGTCAGATGAGACTAATTTTTGCATTCTGTCATATGCCTTCATTCAGTATCCCTGATGTTCATGATACAGAGCAGGCACACCAGGCTTTGGTAGAATCCAGAATGTAGAATTCTGAAACTGTATAAAGTACTGTGATAATACATGCAGTATATTGATTACAATAATCTGGGGATTTCAGCCCAGCTCTACAAGTGTGCTAAAATTGGCCTAACAAAAACTGTGTGTCATAAATAAAAGATTCCTGAAAATAAGGCAAGTGCAGCGTAGCACCCTGTCCCTTTCACTGGTGTCAGTGACCAAAGGGATTGATTCACAGATCATAGGCTTTGGAATGACCAACAAGATTTCCAGAAAATAACCAAAACGCCTCTGAAGTGCACCTGTGCAGTCATCAGGAGAAAATCTTGCCATGCCTACTCCAGAGGCAGTTTTGCAGAGATCAGAATAGGTGTTTTCCTATTCATTATTTGTTGACAGTGCCATTTCAGAATAAACACTGACTTTGCAGGAGAGTCTTCTACCATTTGTATCAGCTCATGTAGGTGAGCTCTGTCATGTTGAAAGCTGTCTCACTGCAGCAGTTCTCAGACTGGGACTTCTCAGTGGCTCTAGCTTGTTTACCAGAGTGCTAGTTTATACTGTGCCTGAGTATTAAGGGAATATGCCTCTGAGAGGCAGAGAAAGCACCTTGGGAAAGGGATCTCTGGAATCTTCCCTGAAGTGAACTGTCAGAACTGGCCTGCAGGCTCTCAAGATTGCCATTTAGTGGGTTAAACTTTTTTCTAAGAAAAAATTTTGGAGTTATACCAAAGCAAAGAATGCCATGTCCTTGATTTCAGCATTTTTTATCTAGGCCAGTATCTCCTAACCTGGGGCTATAACATCCTGTCATCTCATGAGGCCTTCAGCTAGCCCAGAGACTGCCCCAGAAGCTCTGCTCAGTGGCAGCTGCATCAGTGCATGGGCTCTCCACTCCATATGGACTGGCCAGAGAGGTCACAGCATGACAGGGTGACCCATCTCTTGTGTGACCTCCCTGGAGAAAAACAGCAATGTACAGGAATCCCTTGGGGAAGCTCGAGGCAGCATCATACCCAGAAGAGCAAGGGCTGAGTGGCCCAAAGTGGCCATGTTTTAGCTGCAGAGTTACTGAATGACTTTGCAGAGCACATTTTCTAAACAAAAGCCAGAGGACAGAAATTCTCTGAACTGTAGCATCCCTGATTTAAGTGCCCAAGTTACTCAGTGAATGGATTAGTAAGGCAAAACCCTTGGAGTACATCCCATGAGCTCTCACCAAATTGCTGTTTGCTTCCTGACCATCTGGATCCACTGCATCCTGTTCCAGAGTCCAGGCTCAGCCTAGGGTGGGATTCCCCCTCCCATCCCCCTGGGTCCTTCAAGTGCTGCAGGGCTGGACTCTGTGCTCCAGATCCCCAAAAAACATTTCTGTAGAAATAACCAAAACCCTCTCCCTGTTAGCCTTGGAATCACTTGGTTACTTCTGTGAAGCTTTTCCAGCATAACAGATGGAATAATGGCTCAAAATCCTTATTTCTGATTTTATAAACATACAATAAAGATCAGAGACAATAAAAGCTTAGTGCATTTGCCCAGACTCTTTAAATCTTCCTCAATGTCTGTGCTTCTTCTGATGCAGCCCCCTTATGACTGGGACCTAGAGGATATTATTAGCATGCTTGCCTTGGCACCCTGAAATTTGTTATTTTGGCAGATCTTTCTTGGTCTGATTCCAGCCTATGTGCCATATGTCAATAAACCACATGGGTTTCATCTTTTTGCATCTGGTTCAGTCAATTGATGTCTCTTGGGATGTGCCCCTCACACACACTGCCTTGTTTTCTCTGTTTATGGGGCAATATCTTTTAGCACTCGAGTAACCTGATCCAAATCTTTTACAGCAAGGGTGGACTGTCAGTTCCTTCCAAAGGAGAAGTCCCACAGCAGGTCCCCAGGAGCAGGTGGGCTGGGAGGAGGACCCACATTCACACTGCCTCCCCAGTGTGTTTGCTTCAGCCACGCAGGCAGCTGTGGCTCACGTGAAACACTTGAAGGCTTTAGGTTCTAAAAAGACAGATGGATTAGAAAATCCATAAAGGGCTGTCACAACACCCACAAGAGAAACTGAGCTCCCATTGAGAATTGTGAGGGCCTGAATGGGTCTGTGTTTTGGCCCTTGGCTTTCCCATGGCAGAAGTGACTTTGAGCACTGTCATTTCCTAGTCCCTGTTGTACCTTCATGGTTAATAAATACTTTCTGCCACAGGGAGTTTTTCCATTTATTAATATCACTTGTTGTTATCTCTTCTTCCTTTGCTAATTGTTGGCCTACAGGGGCAGAGATCTGTTCTTACAGATCTGTGCTTATGAACAACCTTGCTGCCCTGGTAGTGTGCATGCTGCCAGCCTGGAGGCAGGTTTGGCCCTATCTGATTGGGCTGAGACAGCTCTGAGGGCTCAGTTATCCAAATCACATCCTTCTAAAGCAAGCCCCAGGATGAGCTTTAGCCAAGAGTGGTTTTCCCCTCTGATTGCCAATGTGGCTCTTCCAAGTGTCATAAGCTCTAGGGCTGCCATTCAGCCATATAAGCTCCATCTGATGTGGCTCCTGCTATGAAAAGACTGGTTTTTTAAACTGCTTAGAAAGGCTCACAATCCTAACAGGATGCCCAAGTAGGGGACAGTAGAATTGGTTTAGCTGTCCTCTAGCCTTTGCTGGCATCTCTGTGAGACATCCTTCTTCTCTACATCACTGTAACTTCCTTCACCAGCTGTAGTCTCACCATTTGCCATTATTTTGTGCACACAGGCTCCAAATATGGCTGTGCCCTTGTCCATCATTCGCTCGATACCTTTTGCCTTGCTGAAATCACCTTTCAACTCAGAGACTCTGTGTGACTTTCCTCTGTCAGGTGTGCTGTTCTCTACTGAAGGCATCAGCTATCCAAAGAATATCCTGGAGACTATATTAGCATTTCTGCAGCAGACTGGCTGGGGGATATCCCTTGGGCATATTATACACAGAAAAACATCTATTCAATAGGCAGGTGAATTTTACTGAAATAAATGTGAGAATGCAATTGTAACCTGGAAGAAGGCTCTTGTAAACTATTGTGAGAATCTATTTCTAGATTTGCAAGTCCAATGTGGGGAGATTCATTTTATTGTTTATATTTTCATTTTATTTACTTGTCTGCCAATTGGGAGACAAAGGAGAACAGGTGACTGTGCCTGTTTATGAAGAAGCCTTTCTTTTGAAAGATGTCAGAGAAGACAGACAAAAGCAAGCAAGTCTTGCAAAACAGCTTCTTAAATAACATTGCCAAGGCAAATACAGCTGAAGGTTGATTTCCCTGATGGATGCATAGCTTCAGAGAAGTTTATTTCATTATTCATCCTTCCCCTGTCACTTTGCCAGTGGCAAGGATTGAAGAAGCTGTAATAGAGGTTTCTGCCCAGCACTTAAACCAAGTAGCGTTTATCTGGGCACTCCAAGGGCAGTGAGGTGTGCCCAGGGCAGTGGTGCTGTGGACACATGACACATCCTTTAAAATAAAAGCTATTCTTGACACTTGTGGGGGAAAAAAAATGCAAACTGTCTGGGCAAATGCATCTTCAGTTTAACAGCACAGGGAGCACTTGTTCAGCGTTGGGTCTGAGCTTCATCTGAGCGCTGAGGAAACACAAGGATGGCCACTGGCAGTGAAGCCCTCCTCAGCTGCTCTGGCAAAACAGTTACACAAAATCAGAGAAATGCCCTGGTTAATCAGAGCTTTTTCTAGTAAAAGTAACTGTATGAAGTCTGTAAGTACCAAACAGGTTCAAAAGTCTTAGTGTTTTTCCAGAAACAATCTCAGTGATTTGTCGCTCAATGTCAATAACATTCAGAATGTTATTAAGAATAAACAGCAATGAACCAAAAGGCAATGTCTGATGTTGGATGACAAAAAAACTAAAGAAAATAGCTAAAGTTTATCCACCAGAAGATATCCAAAGAAAATGTCCATCAATCTGTTGGTGGATCAAGGATTTTCTGAATTGAGATAAAGCAAATGATCCTGAAGGACTGAAACAGACTTGTTTAGTATTTTGTGTCATACCCCAGGCTGTTCTATGGATAAACTCATATGTTTATCTCAGGAAAGTTGCCAAAAGTCACTAGTTTCTTGAGTATGTGTATCACTTGCATGCAAATCAGCCTTCCCAGCAAAGGGTAGAGCTGCAGAGGTGATTTGATTAAGCAATTGATTGTATCTGTAAGAGCCAAAGGAAGCATATCTGTGAGAACACTCAGCTCAACACATTCAATATTTGATATTCCTTCTCTATAACCAAAGCCAAATGGCAAATGTATTTAGATTCTCAGCTAGGTAATCATTGCAGTTTTGTGCCATCTTGGTTTCTAGCTCTTGAAGATCTTGACATTTTATTTTGATTGTAATGATAATCATCTCCAGTTACAATCTGTCTTTTCATATTAAACATTTCAAAAAGGTTTTGTTGAAGCAGATGTTTTGAAACCTCTTCAAGATATCTGAATCCCTATATTCCAGTCAAATTATGAAACAGTAGCAAGTAAAGGAAGAAAGAAACTTCTCATCTCTACTCTTCAAATCTGCCTGCTGTAGTACAGCATGTAGTCACAGGAATTAGATACTGCCTTTATAATAGATTCTTCACCACTATAAAATTAAGTCACAATACACTGTAGATTGGTCTGATGCTTAGAACATCTTAGTCTTATCCTCCACAGATTTTTTTAGTGCCTTATGAGGGATTCAGTATGTTACTGAAGTAAAGAAAGAAACATGTGAACTTATATTTAGTGCTACCCAAAAAGGAGTTGTGAAGTGTTAGGCTATAAAAATATTTTTTGTGCTTCATGCAAAGACTCAATCAATTCAGATAAATTATTACTTAAGTACAATTTAATATTTCAAATTTCTTCTAAATAACAGGAAAAGGTGAATCTACAGCTGACTTTTCTTTGCTGATTATCACCCTTGCATTTAAAATGTAAAGTTTCCACATTTAAGCTGAAGACCTAGAGGCTTTTAATACTTTCCTCTTCTACTGCATGAAGTAAACAAGAAAAACCATGAATGAAATTAAGTGAATTTCCACTTCTTCATTGTTTCAGATGATGGAAAACTGTCCTTTGATGAATTCAAAGCTTACTTTGCTGACGGAGTTTTGAGTGGAGAAGAACTGCATGAGCTTTTTCGCACCATTGATACACACAGTACTGAGTAAGTGCCCCTTCTTACAATTCCAGTGCCACTTTCTGTACCTGCAAATGGAAAACAGAACTCAGGCTGATTTTAGGAAACAAGTTTATGTAGAAAGCTGCTTGAAGGAAGCCAGGCTGTGTCATATGGCTATAAACTGTGTAAGTGAAGTGTTTTGAAAACTCGTTGAAATATTTGCATATTTCAATAGATGTGATTTGGTACTGAGAACACAGGGTGGAAATTGGCTGCTCTCTGCATTCCACCACCATGAAAAGAAAAGGAACTGGGACCTCCTTCAGGTTTAAATGTGAATTCCTCAATTCTCAATTCCACTGAGTCATACTGAGATGAATACTTGGAGCAGATGTCGAGACGGAAATAAAATAAATGAAGCAATTATATACAGTAAAGAGTTGAAAAAGCCATCTTGTCTGGTGGCATGGTACTTGTGCTGGTGTGGTCCCTTGGGATATTCCCATTATGGCTGGGTTCAACAAGGCCACAGGGAAATTAGCTGACAGGAAATTCATGAAGTTCAGCAAGGAGTGCTGCTGGGGAGGAACAAGCCCCAGCTTTGGGGGGGGGGAATGGAATCAAATTAAATGTAGTAGAATTCACAAGATTTTAGAGTTTGTGCCAAAATAATGTCCTGAGGTAAGCAAAAGAAATGATACTTGATCTGTTGGATTTGTGGGGAATAAAAAATACCACAGGATTTATAAGGTGATTAAGGAAAGAAGGGATGGAGGCAGGGAGGGGGAGTCACCACCCAGGAGGTATTTGGGGAATTTGGCAGTGCTGGGTTAACAGTTGGACTTGGTGGTTTTAGAGGTCTGTTCTAACCCAAACAATTCTATGATTCTATGGTTCTATGCACCAATATGTGCTGGGGCCCATTTATCTGGAAAGCAGCTTGGCAGAAAAGGATATTGGGTGAACAACAAGTTGAACACAAGCTAACAATGTGCCCCTATGGCCAAGAAGGTCAAGGAATGACCCAGAGTCAAAAACTCATTTCAGAGCCAGACTCATTCACACAGCTTTGGACTTCCTCATATGTACCACATATCTGTGTAAGTGGTTTTATTTTACCATAATTCCATTTGTCTGCAAGCATCCTGATAAGGGCAGAAATTCTTGATACTAAGCAAGAGTTCTAAGAAAAAACACAGATGTTCTACAACTATTTTTCCTTCCTTTTTATTTGTAAAGCTTTTTTAATTAGTTAAATATTATTATTATTGTTATTATTATTATACCATTTTCTCTTTAACAGAGAATATATAAATCTGGAAAATACGTGGAAAAGTGAGGATAACATTATTTCCTCCCAGTAGATAGGCACATCTGAAGAATTGGTGCAATTATTGAGTGCTGCTGCTATTAACTGAAAATAGGTAATTAAACTGTCACAGCAGCCATCTGAGAGAGAGATCCTTCTCACTGTCCAGAAAAAGTCTCATTGACAAAAATCTGGGCACAAAAGTCACAGAATACATGCTGTGAGGAGTACAGTTTTCATGTATTTCAGGGAATGGAGCTGGTGGAAGATTAAGACAAGATACTAAATTACCTTTCTGAACCAGAAGAAAGGGTGCTCTGTGTTGATGGATTAACTTTTGTTACAGGAGGAGGAGGAGAACCTAGATATGGGTAAGAAAACTTACTTGAAACTTGGATTTAAAACAGCAACAAGAAGATTTTGAGTGTTTTTTTCATGGAGTCTTTAACTGATAAAAGACTTTAGGGTGACTTTGCAGCTGAAAAGTATTATACCAGGCTTGATATATAACAGAGGCAAATACATTTTAAAGGCTTTCCCCTACCCCTTTATAAGCTTTTGAGAAACCTGTCAGCAAGATGTCACAGGCCAAATATCAGATGGATATAGCAAAGAGAGACAGCTTAGCCAGTATAATATAATTTCCTTGTTAACATAGCTTTCAAAAAAAAAAAAAATCACATGGAGCAGATATAATGAGGCAAAAACTTTACTCACTGGCATTTCCTGAAAAGGGCAAGTTATGGTAAAATGTCTCAAATTAATGAGCTAGCTAAGAAAAGTAGCAAAACATTCATTGAACCTTGGGAAGTGTTTTAATGTAAGCATTAGGAGAATCATGTACATATCAAACAATCCCCAAACCATCTATTTTAAGATGTTTTCACTTCCAAATTATCCAAGGGAATGAAATGGAAATGATGCAACTCAGAAGTATTTTATGGCTGGTTTTCAGGGGGGGGGCAAAGAATTCTGCNNNTGGTTTTCAGGGGGGGGGGGCAAAGAATTCTGCTCAATTTTGTTGCTAGTGGGAGGAGATTTGCACAGATTATTTTGTTTCTCTTATCCAGTTAAAATGCAGACACTGTCAAACTCTGGGCAAATCTTTTTATCTTATCTCTGCTTCACTTCACTATTTATGAATTGCAGACTGTAGCTCCCTATCCCAGAAATATTTTGTAAGTGTTGTGATTATTCAGTGATTTACACTACATGTAAATGCCTAGGACAGTTGTCTAGGGAAGTGTGTCATGGTCCCTTAGTTCATTTCTTGGAGTATCTCAAGATTTTGTAACCATTTTGTCACAAGAGTAGACTTTGGGTTGTTTCCGCCTGCATTAAATCCTCTAGCTTTGCCAGCTTTCAAAACCTCACTGTCTGTGTGCACAAGTCTTTGTACTTTAAAGCCTGAAGATGAAAAAGGAGATGAGGCCTTGGGGTGATAGCCATGGACCACAAACTCAGGCAATTTGAATTCTGTTCTCAGTTATGCTGCAGCTGTTTTCCAATAAAATATTCAAAGCATGAAAGACTTACACTGGCTTAACACTTCTAAGGGAACTAAATTAAACCCCACTATTACACAGGCCGTAATGTCAGTCTGGTTGAAGTGAGATTTAGATTATTAACTTTTAAAAAGACCAACCCAAGCTAATGTAACATGCTTGTCACAAAGCAGGTAGGCTGTGGAAGACTGCTGAAATGAGTAATTACCCTGATAGCAGGGAAAATAACAGAAGGTTTAACTTCCCAGTAATTCAGGTTGTGTCTGCCTGACTGACTAGGATCTCTGCACCTTGGTATTTGAAGCAGTCAGGTGTTCTCTTTCTACAGAGTAGAAGAAGAGTCAATTAGTGCCTAATCAGCAGGAAAAACACAGATGAGTAAGAATTAGTTACTGCCACATCTGCCATATATACTGCCATATATTCCAAGATATAGGTTGAATAGGAGTTTATTATGACAGGATGAATTTAAATGTACATTTTTTTTCTAGACCCTAAAGTACAGGTTATTCATTCAGGGCAGATCATTGCTTTTACTGAAATTTTGCATTAGCTGGGTATTTCCTCAGTACATAATTTACACATATTTTGCAGTTTATAAAGGTACTTCTATGTATACTATTTTTCTTTCTGTTTAAAAATCTCTACCTTACCTTTTTATAATATTTGAAACATTAAATAAATACCATTAAAGACACCGTGTCCAAATTGATTGCCTAAATTTTTAAACTTTCTTTTTCCTTTGGATACAGCAGAAGCAAATGCATAAGGCAACCAAATTAGGTGAAGTAGCATATCCATGCAAAAAGGATTTTTTTTTTTTCCTGTCTTTTGGTACTGCTATGATATTTTACCTTTCTTGAAGTTAAGCTTTGATTAGGACATACAATGAGCATTCCTGACATGTAATTAGTACAAGGTGACTGCTTTAGGGGGTAGCAGTTAACCATTCTTCTGGAAGTGCAGTTTCCAGCATTGTCATTACTTCAGAGTGAAGCTGAAAGCCAATTAGGCATTTGACTGCCACTGAGAGTCACTTCTGTTTGTGCTTTCCAGAATCTCATGAAACCTTTGGGCAATCACATACCATTAAATGGTATAAAGAAGCAGCTATGGAGGGTCCAAACTCAGATGCCCTTGCACTGCCAGTGGAAGGAAAGAAAAAATCCCTTTGCATTGATGCAGAAGGGATCAGGTCTAAGCTGTTACAGCCACATCTCCAGGTTCGAGTTTCCTAGCATGCATTTTCTTCTACTGCAGTGTCTTGTATTTAAAACTATAAAAAAAAACCATAAAAAACCCCAACCAAACAAATACAGATAGGAAATCAAAAGCAGTGACTTAAGCTTCAACCTGGTGTTTGTACAGTGTATCTCCTCCCCTTTTTCATAATTAAGTGTTTTGCAAGTAGACCCAATATAAACACACTCTAAGCATCTGGGCAACATCTTAAGCTCTTTTTAAGTTATCAGGAGGCCAAAGTAGATCCCCACAGTTTCTTGAGTAGGAGCCAGGCCCCCAGAGTAAGAGTTAGACCAGCATGAGCGCATATCTGTGAGCAGGGAAGGGGTAAGGGGAAGAGCTTATCTTTCTGTCATTTTTTGATATATATTTGGCATGACATCCATGTTATACATCTGTAAGTTTGGACCTGATAAGCTTGTCCTAACACTTCAAAAAATCTCAGTGCACTCTATTTGAAATCTCAGTTAACCTTTTATGAGGTTTGTGAGGGTGAAGGAAACCCAGTGTGGGTTTCTCATCCCTCTCTCCTCCCCCAGTCTGAGCTCCAAGCTCCACAGTGCTCAGTGAGGCTCTGCAGGGCTGATGGGAGCAATGGGAAGGGTGTTGGAGCAAATGTGACACCAGAAGACTTTATTTGTGCTGACAAGGACGGTCATGGAAAACATGGTCTGGAGGTTGTAGCAATTTTGGAGCTGAAATAATTTCAGAGCTGAAGACCCACATACTCTGTTCTCTCAGATCATTTGGGTTATTAACTGAATGCAAAACATCCTTCATGTAAAACAGTGTTGAAGCACAGTTGAGGAAGCTCTGCAGAAATACAGCTGGTTTGTTTATATGTTTTATTGTATGAATAACTGTACTGAAAGTAGAGGAAGGTAAGAGAAGCACAGGTCTTTCTATACATGGAGAGAGAAACATACAGGAAAAGTTTGAAATTAGTGGTTCAAGGGGTGAAGGCTGTTACCACTCATTTCTTTGGTAAATCATCTCCTACTTAATTTTAATGTAAACTCTGACAAGCTAGTGTTTCAGCAGAGCAAGAATCCTTGACATGGTTAATGGTTTAGAGAATAAGTCTTCACAAAAGTCATTGCAAATGTAACCTCCCTTTTACCCTAATCCTTTACCCTCCCCCCACTCATGACTTCCATGGAAATTGTTTTAGCATAATGGCATCCCCTGGGAAAAGGTGTCAGAAGATAATGAGAATATTTGGCAAAGTTACAGACTAGGAGATATACAGAAGGTCTCAAGGGGATCTAGTCTGCAGTACTGCCAGAGAGATAGTGCAATAAATGCTTCACTGATTACTGACTCACTGGAGTCTGTGGGGAATCAGACTTATTTTTCTCCCATTATGCATTGGTAGAATGAAGTCCTTAGTCAGGACCCTAGTTACAAGGTAGGAGGGATGCCAGAGCTGTTGAGGGCCTGGGGCTCAGGCAACCTCCCAAAGGTAGGGAGGCCCCATTAAACCTTCATGTGTGGAGTAAGTTAAGCTGTGCACAAGCCACAGATGAGTTTGGTGAGGATCTGAGAGCCTTGGCCACCTGCAGCACTGAGCCTATGCTGGGAATTTGGGCAGTGTGTCATGCTGTATGCACAGCTGATAGAGGGATGGGACATGGCACTATGGAGACATCTACACTTGCATGCCTGTGTGTCAGCAGGGTGTCTGAGGCACCCGCATGCTCAGGGAAGTGACTGGCACCTAAGGATGTGGTTCTGTTCACATGGGCTTCAGCTCAGTTGCCCAGGCATTAGACATTTGAGATGTTCACACTTGAAAATCAGCCCAAGGTGGAAAGTGTAACACAGCAGAAGTAGTTGGGACATGGATGGTGGGAGAAATGCTAGAGCATTTGAAGCAGCACTACATGCCTGTGTTACATCAAATTACTTCTGTCTCCTCCTAGATGGTCTGTTAAACCCCCTCACTCCACTGAATTCACTGGGGCTCCTTTGCCTGGCAGGGAAGGTTGGACAGCTGATGCCCATATGGACATCTACGTTTGGGACTCATCCCCAGTGTGAATAAACCTTCCTCCCACCTGCCCAGGTCTCCATTGGCAGAGCCCTAGTTCCTCCCTTGGGTCAGAAGAGAAATGCTGAGATCATTTCCATAGCAGCAAACTCCAGAAGGTGACAACTGGATGTTGAGAGGCTGGTTAGCAATCCTTGCAGCCGTGGGAACACACGAGTCTGGAGCCCAGTACGGGGCACTGAAAACAAAATGAAAGACGTGTTTATATGGACCAGAATGCTTCCTTCAAGGTTCTGCTTGTAAACTCAATAATAACACGTCCTCAGCAGTTTAAGAGTATCTTTTCTCTGCCTTGGATGGTTTCCTTTTGTTTCAGTTGGAAGGCATATTTCAGTCTCATGCTATTTCTGATCTTTCACAGTTCAATACAAGAAAAGAATAATTAACTTCTAAGTAAAACAAGGAAAATAAAAAATTTATTGAGAACAATATGACATACAGACAGGACCCTTAATTAGGTGAACTGCAGGTGAGTAATTTTTTAAATTAATTTTTGAATGCACATTTGCAAGAGGAAAATAATATATAATAATGGGTTTGGCCATTTTTTAAAAACTGGTTCTTTTAGATTAAATTAGAATTTCAAGCACATAGTGCAGCATTAGCATTAGAAAGGTGTGTTTGCTAATATTTAAGATATGTAATTGCATCTATTGGCTTTAACACAGATTTCTCATGACCATAGCTATAGAAATCAGTTTGGAAATGAAGCACATAGACAAAGGCAAGATACTGGTCAGAGTGAGCTGATTATACGTTTTAGTATTTCACAACTGATCAAACAAGTTCAAGAATGATTTACAAAATCCTGATGCTAACAGATCCTCTGGTCAGACAGACAAGCTGCAAATAGAATTTTGCTTGGAAATTTTCCATATGAGTGGTTATTTTTAATGGGAAATTCAGCCTTCTGCAGAAACAACTGGTAATCCCTCTCAGCAAAAAAATTAAACAGTAATGACTATTTTCAGTTGCCTTTAACTAAATGGAGCTGACTTAAAGTGCTTCATTTCAGTTCTGCAGTATATAACATTGGCTTCCCTGCAGTAAGATGGCTGCTTAATGGTAGGTGTAGTTTGGAGGCCTGGTCCCTTCCATAATCTGGGGTTCCCAGAGAACCACAAGAGTTCTAATACCGCTCAAAAATCGCCTAGAGAGGTTTTGCAATCAGATAGCTCTGAGGATTCTTAGATGAGTCCCACCAGGCCCCATAGATTTGTAGGGATCCAGCTGAAGCAGCAGATCCCACACAATTTCAGGGTCTACTGGGAGCCAAACATTCTCACAGCCATGGTCCTCCAGCTCAGAGCACTGAGACCCCCTTGGTCCATGATCTGTGTTGAAGACAGAGGCAAAGAATGCATCAAACACCTCTGCCTTGTCCATGTCCCTGTTTGTGAGGTGCCCATCCTCATCCTGTAACAGGCTGATGTTATTTATATGCTGCCTTTTGCCGTTAATATATTTAAAATACCTTTTTATTTTCTCACACATTTCTGGGCAGCTTCAACTCCAGTTGATCTTTAGTTGTATGAATTTTCTTCTTACACTGGCAAGCTGTGTCTCTCTATTCTCCCCATGTCACCTGACCTTGCTTACACTGGGCACACACCTTCCTTTTCCAAAAGGAGATGCCTGTTCAGCAAAGCTGACCTTCTGCCTTGTTCGCTTGATTTCTGACATTTTGGAACTGCCTGCTCCTGTGCATTTCCAAGGAGTGTAAGAAACCAATGTTTCTTACAGAACATACAAAAAAGAAACATTTTATTTTGTCTAAGAATAAATAATTTAGTCTCAGGGATTTTGGGGTTTTTCTGGGTTTTTTTTTTAATCATTTTGTGACAAAAGCAGAAATTGAAACATTACCCCCTCCTATGGGGTGAAAACTCTGAAATTTGCTCTCTGTGGCAAAAGAGCTACCGTGATGCTGCATCTCATTTCCTCATTTAGGTTTGTGTCAATCAGACTGCAAAAAAATCATAGCTCTGCAGCCCTTGTAGAATGCTCTACACATTTTAGCGTACACCACAAGTTTTAATAGCACTATTAAGTCTCTTTTAGCAACAGAAAGTCTGTTACAGCTGGGATGATTAAGGTGACTTGTCAGCTGTGTAGTCATCACATCCCTGTGAGTCACTGCTGAATGCAAAGGACTAGAGGATTGTTTTTTCAGATGAGTCCTTAGTCATGAAAAAAACCCCTTTATTCTCTCCTTCAGTCCTGTCACAGGCAGAGCAGTAAGTGTTGATTCTGAAGTTATCACTTAGCCTGGAGCTAAGAAAACTAGGCAATTACTTAGTGAAGCAAAATGTGGGATAGTAAAAGAGCTGACCCCACTGGCCATGTCAGAGCCCAGAGAGCCAAGCTGGCTGCTGCCTTTGGGAGCCCAGAGGGTGCACAGTCCAGATGGATCTGGGATTGAAGAGCAGCGGTGTCCTTGGGGCAGCAGGAAGTTTGTCTCCCCAGGGACAGAAGCTTTGTCCCACTTCTGCCCCCTCTTCCTCCTCTCCCTTTTCTGTGACCAGAGGCCAATGCCTGAGCTTCTTACAGCACTGCATCCTGCTGGAAGCAGTTTTACCTCCACTGGTAAGTTTTACCTCCAAAAGCTGTTGTTTGCTGTTGCAAAGGAGCTGTGAGGCAGAAAATCCTGAAAATGGAAGCTCACACATAAGACTCCTTTGCAAAACCCCCTCAGTAGTGTTGGACCAGTTGCCTCATTTTGCTGACTTGAAGTGAGATGGTACACAGGCTTTCTTGTTGCAAAGACATTTACAACTTTTTGGCTGAGGTTGTCCATGGATGCCTATTCAGTTGCCCTTGCATAGTTTAAGTAATGCTGAATTCCTTTCACTCACAAATTATATGCTTCTACTTAACAATAGGTGGTACTAGCTTCAAACTTTCTTCCCTAAAACCAAATTTAGCAAAAAGGCATGCAAATGGGACTGAAAAGATCGTTGGTTCAAGCTTTTGAGATAAATCCTTCTCATATCTGAGAATTAAGAGATCTGAAGAGGAAAGTGTTATCCTGCTCAGGCTGTCATTCATGGCAATGATTTTCCTAAATTAAGTTACTTCATAAAGTCTTTCATATAGTATAGGATTCTTCAATAAAGTAACTGCTTTATATTTCAGACTCCATGCTCTGTAAGATATTGCCTTTTCCTGTGGTCCAGGATAAATACATAGATCTCCTAGGCTGGTTCCCCTGCCTAGAGGTGCCTTTCGTACCATAGAACAGTGTCTCAGGTCTGTGGGTGGATCCATGGACCCACAGCAATGGATGAGTGGAATAGCTTTAACCTTCTCTCCTCCCTGGCTGCCCCCAGTCCATGGCTAACTGTAGTGGGCAGAACAAAAGCACAGCTGCTTTGCAATTCTGCATTTTGAACCACTTCCAGAGGTACCGTGAATAGGTACTTTTGCCATGGTTCATTCAAGTGAGTTTTCTTATTTTTCTCTCACTGACCAATAGATAAGATCAGTTTTTCAGTGATCAGGACTGCTCAGTGTATTAGTCCTTCAACAATAGCTCATGTTTTTAAGGTAGAGAACATTTTAGACATGGACAGGTGGAAGGACTGCATCTAGTAGTCAGAAAGCAAATTGAGAGTTATCATTCTGACATGATGTGAATGCATTTGCCTCACCCTATGCTTTGGTTGCTTATCATGAGTGGAGGGCTGGTGCCTGGATGTGAGTCATCCAGCAAATATTGTTAATAACATGTTCAGCATTGCCAGATTATGGGTCTAAGCAGAAGCACCCTTGGCATATGTACCCACTGAAATGAAGAACATGTGCTGCTGTAAACCTGAGTACTGAGTTACAGAAGCAGCTCTCTGGTGTGCCCCTCACTCCTGTTCTATTAAATACTTGCCAAATTTCTTTAATTATTTCTGTAGCATCTTGCAGGGAGCTTAAAATGGTTTGTATGCAGCAAAAGAATTCCAAGGTTTATTCACAACTTGTTTTTGAAGCGTCATGGCATTATTTCAGAGAGAATGAAATAATCACTGACACAAAATTATAGCTTCCCTGCCTAGAACAGCATCCCCTTCAAACAGGATGCCAAAAACAATGAGTTCTCCAAGGGTATTTATAACAGAAGGAAATACTGAGTATGTTAGACAGAAATCCATGTTCTTTATGTCTTTTCTGTGCTTTTTCACAGGCTTGCTGCACAAAATGGTTTGGATAATATTTTCTGGTTATTCATGTGTCCAGTTCTAACTGAAAATGAATTCAGCACCTGAATACTTTTCCATTTTCACTGGTAGCCCATTTGCAGCTGTGCCACTCCTGTCAATAGGACAAACAGCATGTTGAAAACAGGGATGCTGAAAGCCTCTGAGCCACTCCCTATGTCACTAACATGGTGCTGAGGATGTTGCAAAAGAACACGGACCAGAAAGGATTTAAATATAAAATTTGAAAAGAGAGCATGAATTTGACTGGTTAACAATGTGAAAGGATGTTTTAAACAGTTATCAAGCTGTGCATTAAGAAATGCAGAAGTCTCTTTTACATTAAGTCATATGGGAAGATGAGGGAGCAGAAAATGCAGGGACAATGAAAAAAGAGTAGGCATTATAACAGGAAACTCCTGTCCTTTAACCTCATCATATCCTGTCAAGGCTCTTTGACTCAGGCAAATTCCCAGCTTTCAGGATTTCAGTTTGCATTTAAGAGGTGAATATCTGGACTGTTTCAAAATGGACTGCTAAACTGCAGAAGAGTTGGCCAGACACATTTGAGTATAGATACTGTAGTGATCTGTGGTGAATAGCCTTAAGGACATGCAGACACTTTTCCCCATCACATAGTTTGTTTACCTAAGAGTTGAGTTCCACACCTTCAGCACCAGTTCTTACAGACTGTGAATTCCTTTATACTTGCCACCAAGGTCATTGAGAAATCAGGTGCAAGTCTCATTTGCAGCCATCTCACTTGGCCTCTTCGAATGCAGATAAGAATCACCTTCAATTAATAAATGTTGTGTGAAAATCTCATTTACATTGTCAATTAAAAGTGTTCAGAAGTTTTTATAGCCCTGAGTATGCAAGTTTGTGATAATCCAGGATCATGCAATTTCTATCAGTTTCTCTCCCTTGAGAAATAAAAGCCAGATGTATGGAAGTTAGCAGTGGAGAAAGTGATTTTAAGATAGTACTGTGTCATCATTTTATTAAAAGGTCAATTTAAAAATTCCATTAAAAAGATAAGTGAAAAAATACAAAGTGCAATCAGCCATTCAATATTCACCCCTCAGCAAGATTCAAAGAGGACATTCATGCTTTTAAGTTTCTTTAATAATCTTGTTTCTTTTCCTCCTTGGAAGAAAAGCAATATGCTAACTTTCAGTAATGAGCTGTAGGTCAAATGTGTTTTTCTTTTAGCTATTAAGGCCTTGCTTATAAGAGAAAATATCACTTCAAAGTTGATCAAGATGAAATCTGCTTCAAGCAAACATGTTTGAATTGAATAGAGTATTTCCCTGTATTTATGTCTTTATATAATGATGGCATGGGAATATGGCAGTACATCTGTATTTTTCACATTATTAATTTTGCCAAAGTTAGTAGTGGTGAAATGGTCTGGCATGGCCAGAAAGTTTTAGGAATTATGTGTTCCAGCTCATGGGCCGTGTCTGGTTTTAGCCTCCTTCTGTAAGGCTCTCCCATAGAACACAATTGCACAGCAAGGATTGCAAACAGGAGAAAGTTTTTGGGTTTTTTCTTCTTTAGCATGGAGCACTGAGATCTCTGAGCCTTGCTGTCCAGCATGACAGCCACAGAAGAGGTGTACAGGCAGAAAGGTGGAGAAGAAAACCCCAAGCCAAAAATGTCTGGTGTTTAGATGGATTTCTGCCAGAGCTGGGGCCAAATGTGTAAGGGCTGAGGAGCAGTGACTGGAGCATGATGCACAGAGACTGAACTTGAGAGAGAGTTTGCAGTGAGTAGGAAGGTGCCAGTGGGAATGTGCTTGGGAACAGAGGCTGCACCTGCAGCCAGCTTCAGGGAGGCTGCAGCCTTCTGCCCTAAGGCAGTACAGCAAGGCCAGCAAGAGCCAGGCACTTGCATCTCCTGCTGCAGCCCAAGGAGGGGGTGCACATCCCAGTCAGACTAATATTTGAGTTGCACTGTTTACCAATACAACAAAAAGAAAACATTACTAATCTCACTAACCTTCTATACTCTTATCTTTCCAGCAATCTTGACACAGAAGAGCTCTGTGGTAAGTTCTTTTTTGGGAAAGAACATAATCTATGCCTGCAGCAGCCCTGTGCAAATAAACATGCCATGTGATTATTTTTTTTCTGTTTAATCTTTGTAGCTCAAACAGAAAATAATTTCCACTCAGGGAACTCCTGGGAAAATGCAGATGGCTCATAATCTTTTCAGCCTCTGTCATCCCCTATGTACAGAATTTGCTTTGAAAATATTTTTCCTAATCAGTATTTTACACTCTCTGAGATTCAAGATCTGTTCTGACATAAAGATAGATAGATAGATAGATAGATAGATAGATAGATAGATAGATAGATAGATGATAGATGACTTGTATATTATTTCCCCTTAGTGTGAGATATCTTTTCTAGTTAGTTTCTCACTTTAACGCTTGTCATATACCCCACTAAAAGAAAATTCATTACTTTCCTCCTACTTGAGCCAGAGAGAACAGCAAGTTTGACAAGTTCTAAGATCCTTTGTCACAATAAAACTCCTGCAAGGCCTAGATTTTGGCCCAATTACCCATTTCTGTACCTCATTCTGAGCCGTGAGTCATTTCCCCAACACCCTGTGTGCTCTCCAGCTTATCTTACAGCACCTGATTTAGGAGTGTTTCTTGCAGCAGAAAACAATTTACAAATGTTTTTGCAGGTTCTCCTGCAAAATGTCAGAAAAAAAAAATCATACTTGTCAACACCAGACAATTTCTGAGGGAAGCATGGCAGCCTGATAAGTTTTCCAGTGGTCAACAATGTTGAAGACCTTTAAAAGCTGAACATATGGTCAAGTTGAATACCAGCTCCTTTACTCACCCACAGGGTGACATGGCCAAGAACCCACTAAAAGCCACCTCACCCTGTGGCTTATAAACATGTGACAAGAGGCTTATCTGAAGTGAACTGGGCTGTGACAACTTCTGCTGGTTGAGCATCTGACCAAAATTGTATAAACCTGGCTGAGGAAGAGAGACAGTTTTGTTCCACAAGGGATTAACTGCAGCTGATGTTGCACAGGCTTGCTGGACTGGGGGGGTGTCAGTCCAGCACTGACTCTGTTTATTGTCTGTTTTGATTAAATACAGGCTGCTTCAAATGCCTTTTAAATCCTTCAGATGTTGCCACTAGGATGTTTCTCATCCATGAATCTGGTACTGAATTTACTCAATCCATATTTACGCTTGTGATTATACTCTTTCTGATATAGCTCTTTCTGAGTTATATCAGTTAATCTCAGGAATGAAGCTAAAAAACATCCAGGGAACTAATTCATAATACGTTTTAATTCTAAATAATTTAATTCAAACTCTCAGCAACACCAGGTCATGTCACAGTGTTCCTAGTAACTCATGTTTTCATGATTCCCCTGAGAAGCTCATGATGACCTCTTAAAAGCCCCGAAGGGTTGCTATTTATTATTTCAAAAAGCTCCTATCTAATCTTGTTCTTCCTGTCTGCCACTTGGATGTTGATTTTTGTGCTCTTGCAGGTGATCTGTTGTTTAAATGCCTTGTCTAACACAGTCTCTTAAGCTTTAAGCTAATTTTATTTATTTATTTTTCACACTGTTTCCTTCCTGTGCTTCCCTCTATTGTATTTCACCACATCAACCAAATGGGAACTCGGGTCATGATTTCCCAAGTTTGCTTCCTCCTCTTGCTGTAACTCCCCTGATTTTACATCAGCTCTTTCTGTTAAGAAGTCCTTTGCTTTGAGAAGCTACACAGGGACATCCTGCAACTTGGTATTTCCGTGGCTTTCATTAAAATGAATTTTGCACGCATTGTATTTGATGAAAATATCACAGCTCCTGGGACTAGAAGCTTATCTGGCCAACTCATGGTCTCTTCATTTCCCAGAGAAACAGCTGCTCTCAACCAACCCTGCCTTTCAACAGCCTTACAACACTTGATATTACCTCCTCTAAGGGGTCTGCCAGGATTACTCATTTTCGTATCAATATAATCAAATTCACCACATACATATGAAAACTTCATTTGGTGCTAGTAATTGCAGACTATTAGACTGAAAATTCAGTTTACAAAGAAGATGTAGATATTTTGAAAGTAAGTTTGCTTCATCTATCAAATTGATATTTACATTTCTTTGTGAGTTTGACAACTAATTTATTGAAAGAAAATGTTTTGAAATACTGATTTTGGTATTTTAAGTATGCTGGGAATGATTTTACAGAGAAAAATACAAAATTTAAAAAGAAACTTATCCTTTCCACTGTAACTCCATTTTATTTTGCATTTAGATATTCAACAATGCTGTAACTTAATTCAGACTTGATAAAGCTGATATTTAATGAAACACTGATTTAATGAAAAATGATTTTTCAGGTCATTTGTAGGTGATGTGGGTTTTTTTTTTCCTTTTAGATTATTTTTCAAAGCACTTAGGAGAGTATGAAAATGTTCTATCTGTCTTGGAAGACTTAAACATAACCATACTGAAGGCAATGGACAAAACAAAGAAAGTAAGTAAAAATTGTGACGTTTTCTTTACATTGAATATTTTGTTTGTTTGGAGTATTTCCAGTAGTTTTCTTATCAGAATTTACTAATTCATATTTATGTTCTTCCAAATATACATGTTTGCAGCAAAATGCAGTAAGAAAATGCTTGTCAAAATGGTTGTATATGAAATCTTTTGAGTCCTGTCTGCAAACTATTACAGTTTGGATAAAGCCAAAATCTTTGTGAATGGCCTGTAGAATGTTCTTGGCATTGTTGTGTGAAGAGGGTTCTATGTCCCCTATGAAATGTGGGTAAGTATCAGCACCAACATTTGGAAATAGACCAAATTTGAAAAAATAACCTGGTGGGTTGAGGGAAACCTCTTGGCCAAGAACAAGATTTCACTTCCATTTAAGGCATTTTAAACAAAAGCAGTGGTCACAGAGCCTGCCAAGAGATGGTGTTAGGGCTGTTGCCCACCAGCACAGCAAGGAGACCTTTCCCCTGGAGGGAGGAGATGTTTCTCAGGGGAAGAAGGTTGGTTTATCCACTGCACATCTGACCAGGGATGTGGCAGTGCTGCAGGACATGCCGGGCAGCCAATCCACCTGGCACTCAATTCATTGTGGTTGTACTTCTCCTGTGTTCAGACCACATGCCAGCTGACCAAAAGTGGATCAGTACATCGGGTGGTTCACTCCTCTTCCCTGGCTGAACAGTTAAATATCCTGTGCAAGGTGGAACAGCTTCAAAAGGTGAGGGAAATGAACCCAGATCCTCCAAACCCAGCCACAGATCCACACCAGGCTAGTCATCAAAACCTGAAATTTCAGCCAAAATTATTCAGTGAGATCTCCTGGGGTCAAAAAACCCTGGGCTTTTTTTTTCAGTCAATCAGTGGAGAGATCAGTGTGGAGAGAGCTGTGCTTCTTTAGTGAAGCTGTTTTCTTTGGTATTCAGGTGTTTGCAGGAGTAAAGTACTCATACATTTTACATAACCTGCCAAAACAAAAACCCAAAAGTGTAGCTTATTTATTTAGAGCTTGAGCCAGGAAGCTGAATGTCTCTACATTCATGCTGTGCATCTTCCACTCGTGATGAAGTGAACGGGCACTGACTCTCTGTCTTGTTGAGCTGGATATTAAAAAGCAACAGATTGGTTCATTTTAGCTATGCATAATTTTTTAAAAGTAGCCATGTGTATGAAATACTGCTGCTGAAGGGCAGGACGTCATCTCATAACAACTGGAAGTAAATAAAAGACAGCATTTAAGAATTACTTCAGTAGTTCATCACAAGGAGAAGCCCCAGCAGAGTAATGAGATTAAAAAATATATGTACTGGCCTGACTAGAAATATGGATAAGAAAATCTGGAATATTAATAGGTCTTTAATTTGTCTACTTGAAGAACCCATCTAAAATATAACCAAACCACAATTTCTTTGAAATTTATTTTCTTAACTGAGGATTCAAGCCTAATGGTTCTTCTGTCTTTCAGGCATACTTCAGCTGACTATTTGTCAGAGGTGGCAGAAATAGAGCAAGGCTAAAACTGGAAAAGCACTTTTAATTCCATTTAGTACAAAGTCTCTGTGAACACAGTCAAACAAAAAAGGTGTCCTCAAATATTCCAAAACAGAGCTTTCTGCCAAGGGTATGCTCAGCCACTACATCTTTGTATGGAAATTAAATTTTCAATTCAAAGTTTGGATTGTTTTTGAGAGGAACTCAGTTCTCAGGAAACAGATAGGTTATGTGATCTCATTACCTGATACATCATTGGAGTGCAAATATTAAAATTTCTATCTTAAATAGTTCAAGTTTTACTTAAGTTCATGGTCTAAAATCTGGACTTTAGCCATCTAAAATCAGAGCTGGATGTGCAGCAAAAGTTAGTTAGCACATTGAGATAGCATAATAAACGATGTTCATCACCAGTGACACACAGGATGTGGGGCAGCTCCTAGCTCGAGCTGACTCCCTGCTCATGCAAACAGGTGTTCAGAAATGGTTGCTCTGATTTTAAATGGCCATTGGCATGCATCCCAGGCAAGACTTGGGTTTCCTCTCCTAGCGCAGCATAAAACTTTGTCAGCATTCTGCCACTGCAGCCACTGAGTCCTTTGACCAGTGGGTGAGTAGCAGCAGCATTTGTTACTATCTTCTAAGTGATGTGCTAGTTGGAAAATTCATATATAGAAAAGAAGTCTGGAATTGAAGACCTATGCTGTGAGACCCACCAGCACACAGTGTATCTACAGTGGCTGGGTCAGTTTCCAATTGTCCAGACCAGCATGATTTCTGGTACTTTATTGCCCTCTGTAGTTTGAAAGAGCTGTCAGCACAGCTTTTTTGAACTGAGTTTTCTCCAGCCTTCCAGTCCTCTGCTGTCTGAAATTGAAACCATCATCATCTGTGGCAGAAAACATTAAACCAAACTAAAGTGCACCTGGGAAGACAGGAAGCTCTCAGGAGTGTAGGCATGGTTCATGCTCCATTGCTTCATGGGAGGTGCGAAGCTAAAAATGCAGAGTTACATTTCTCCAGGAACATCTTACCACAGGGAAAAGACTGAGTTGCATTAAGAAGCAATATACTTCAATACAAACCCCATCTAACCAGAAGATGAGCTACAGTCTTGTTTCTGTTTCAGTACTGTTTCCTTGTGTTATATCCTGACAGCAGGAAGGAAAGTGATGACCTCTGAGTGCACACTACTCCTGTAAATACTGAGGTACAGCTCTTCCTTTGCAGACAAAGCACAGCAGGCTGGCATGGAAAGGAATGACAGACAACACAGGAAAAGAGAGATGGGACAGTGCAAATTTTCCTTCATTCAGACTGTTAAAGTCTGATTCTTTGCTTTGGAGGGACTTTCTTCCCTCCTTTGCAGATCTTTTATGAAAGGCACCTAATGATCTATCTGTGATACCATGGCACCAGACTAGGTGAACTAGCAAAATGCATTTGAGCAGTAGTGATCAAAACTGATTTTTGTAAGACTGGCTTTCACACAGTATTTACATGCACAAAACATAAACATGAATTTTAGGATGAAAACAAGACAATTCATCACTGGAGCTACAAAGTTCTCAAATAGCCTTCCAAGTCTTTTGGGGGGAAAAAGCCATAACTGCTTTTTACATTTCCCTTGTGAAAACATAGAAAAGGGGGTGCGTGGTGTGCAACAGCAAGATGCTGGATCCAGTGATCAACACAGCATGTCTAATTATCTGCTTCTATAAAATCATTAATTTTTCTGCTTTGCTCAAAAAACCCCAAAGCTAAACAAAGTCAGTGCAGCCTTATCATTACTTGAAAATTTCCTGAATAGTCTAAAAATAGGAGCCAGTAAAGTAAAAGAGAAGATTATAGGAGCTGAGAGAGTAACACAGGACTTGAAATTTAGTTACTGATAGCACATATTATGGTAATTATGTAAATCACTGCAATCTTGAGGGTTGATACCCATTATAAACCAGAATACCTAGATTTTTTTTTACTTGCATATTGACTAATAGTAACAGTAGCATTTATGTAAATTTTATCACAAAACAAATTATCTGGGAAGAAAGTTAGATAGGTATTTGTTGACAATGGTGTTCCACAACTAACATTATATTTGAGCAAAAGTGAAGTTTTAAATTGCTTTTTTGTTTTCACAAAAAAATGGTGTTAAATTGGCTGGCACCCATTTTTCCATGAGGCTAGAATTTATTAATTTTTTTTTTTTGCAGAAAACAGTTCTCTTTGAAATCACACTTCTTACAAATGCACCTTTCACAGAATTAATGCAATGAATAGCTGCTGCACAAGAAAAACAGGTATTGCTCAGTTTATCCTGAGTATTATTTCATGGACTGACTTGGAAAACAGTTCATTTGTTCCTTTAGATTTATCACTATTTTTTTTTTATGTCCATCAAAAATCATAATGTCATTAAGGTTTAGAATCATTCAAGTTGGAAAAAAAATCCTTAAATTCATCAAGTCCAACCATTAACCCCCTGGCACTGCCAAATCCACCATCAACCCCCAAGTGTCACATCTGCCCATTTTTTAAATACCTGCAAGGATGATGACTCCACCACTTCCCTGAGAAGCCTGTTCCAGTCAGTAGCTGAATTGACTGTCTCTCAACTGAAGAGAGGAATGCTGGTGATAATGCTAAATATATCACCAGTTCCACCCTGCTACAAGGCAGAGAGGACCCTACAGATAAATGCTATTTTTATCTGGGAACATTATTAAATTATGGTTTGGAATTTTCATTTTTGTTTATTTTTAAGATTGTGACTATTAGTGCAAGTCAAATCAAACTAAGATAAATTCAAAAAGCTGCAAGCAATTATTTCTGAGGAGTCATGCAAGGATATTCCAGACATTCATGCCTTTCCTCTTCTAGCTCCTTATCAGAGTAATGAAAACTCTTGGGAACTTCTTTGATCTTTTTTTGTCAAAGTTTTATACCTACTGGGTCAGAAAGACACAATGCTCAAATTTTTGCCAGCAGCAGAGAAGATGTGTTTTAGTCAAAAATAAGGATAAAACAAAATAAAAACCCCCTTAATTTAATATTCATACCTCTAAATAGAAATTACTTCACAGCAGAAAAATAAACATTTAACTAGCTAATCTCCTCTGGATACCTATCAAAACCACCAAGGGCTTTGATGTTTTCTATGTATCATTGCAACCTTCTCCCTGGAGCAATGATGTTACACATTTCCCTGCTACCTGTTAATATCAAACACAGCTAAAACAGTTTCTTGTCTCTAAGCTATGTGATGCACCTAATAGCACCTAAATAGGAGTTACTTTTTATCCATGCATGGATTTTGTGCACCCTATTATTGCAACAACAGTGCATTAGTCCTTCAGTAATCCCAGTGGAAGAGAGTGATGGACTGTTCTGAGAGATGCTGTTACAAAAATATGACAATCTTCCTTCTAATCAGCCATGGATGCCTATTTTATTTCATTGCTGCTATGTCAGCACTGCAGATGGTTCATAGAAATTGTCACTGTTCCAATTCTCTAGGTAGAACTTAAACACATAATTTATGCAAAATATAATACTTGGATAAACTTGTAAAACTTGTGCCATATTCAAAGTTGAATCTAATAATTGGGCACATCCTGCCTTTGATCAGTTTTACAGTGAGGGTGCTGTAAAGGTTACATTTGTGTGATGTCAACACACTGAGCATCTCTCAATATGGTGAGTGTTCCCTCTTCCAGTGAAATTATGATTTCACTCTTCTAGTGAAATTATGGTTTTATTCTGATGCTGTTTTGATTTCTTCCTACAGTTCTGAAGAATTAAATATTAGGGATTTCATTTTAGTGAAGTGATTCTGAATAATTTTATATCCTCAATTTAAAGTTGTAACCCAGGGCATTGTCCCTGTAATTTGTGATCTAAACATACAGGGCAGGAGACATTCCATGATAAAGGGAAATTTAAATAGATTATTCCTTACTGAGTTCTGCTCAGTGATAACTGTTTTTCAGTTGACTTGAGGGTATTTTCTGTAAAGATAAGCATAAATATTTTTGTGAAATTACGTTAAATATTAAATATAGTTAGGAAACAGAAAATTGCTAAGTAATGTATCAGTAAGTCTCCCACTTCTTCTCCATCTCAAGGAGCTGCTCTTCTGATAAATGGAGCAGCAGGGTCAAGGGGAGAGGGCTGAGGCTGGCACCAGAGGCTGAGAGGATCTAGAGTTGCTGAACCTTGGTAACCCTGAGATGGGGACTGCACTAGGAGATTATCAAACCCTGCCTCTTCTGCCTTTGTAAAAGGAGAACCTCTTCTGCACTTTTCAAGACAGCCTTTAAGCACTTCTAAAGACCACAGTCACCTTTTCCACAGTGAAATCACTAATTATGTGCATTTTCAATTTCATTAAACAAATCTTTGCTGCTTGCAAAGGTCACAGTTGCCTCTTGATGAGGAAAATGTGGAAAATTACCCTCATTCATTCACACTCAGTAAAACTAACAAGCAGAACAATATGTTAACACAGACTTATTTCATCTGGACTGCCCAGACTGTGGTGCAGTGTAATGTGTATGCTAATGAACAATAAGTTACAGCTAATGAAATTCAAGAAACGGGCCATTTTTCTAGTTTATGTACAGACACCATCCATGGGTCCCATTACTGATCAGTGGCATGATGCGCTGGCAGTACAAATACTGGGCATGCCAGTTAAGCTGATTCTACCATAATATAAACTTCATAAATTGATTCAAAAATGTTGTACCATTGTGCCTCTAATAAAACACAAAATAAGGTACTTTTCAAAGGAAATAGAGTGGTGAAATGATACCAAAGCATGGCTACTAATTCCTCAGTGCTGAGAGTTGGGCTTGAGGTTTAAATTGATTTGTAGTGGACAATCTTTTTCCCTCCATGACTTAAATTACAATAATTCAGATCATTTATATATGCTGAATACCTTCTTCTGTGATCTTTGAAGAACTTTAGAAAGACAGATAGTAGCTATTTTTCACTGGGCAGGAGTTGAAGCTGCCCAACATTGCTGTGAGTTCAGAATTTCTTGACTCATAAATTCTTCAAAGAAAACAGTAAATAATTTGTAATTATTTGCTCAACTATGTGCATTAAGAGAGTTAAGTAATTTCACATAGAATAGTTGTGACACTAATATTTGGGTAAAATATACATAAGGAAAGGGTCTTTGGTAATTCTGGACTGCCAAAGATGATGTTAGCATCCTGCCTACCTTTCCTATCTTCAAAAATAGCTCTGTAAATATGATAAGGTAACTCTAAGACATATCTAAAGACCACAAGGACCTTTTTCATAGGGAAGCCTTTAAATGTAGAAGTTATGGGACAGGAATATATATATATATATATATATAAAAGACTAAATCCCAGTGCAATGCACAAACTTGGAGTAGTTCTAATGAAAAAAAATCTTACTAAGATGCAGGAAAGCTTTTCTCGGTAATTTTTTTTTCTCAAGGAGTTAGAAAGAAGAAGCCTCAGACAGCAGCAAGTATTACACAGCTAATGTTTATATGATCTCCATATCAGGTGAGAGCTCACCTGAACAGTTTTCAAAATGAAACAATACTGATGTACATTTAGGTTGTAATTCAGCATGCCTGTATCAGACTTACCATGAGAATCATCAGGAAGCATTATGGAGATATTTGCAACATTTACTTTCTGGATGCCCAGAATTTTAAAACACAATTCAAAAACTTACAATAAGTGATCAGTTCTGGGATGATTTCTTCACTTATTTTCAAGAGCAATGGCAAAAGCTGAAAATCAAATGAAACTGTACCTTGGATTTCCACTGAAAAAGGTTTCAATTATCTGTCCATGCTGCAGAGATTCACACATGTTGTTCTAACATGCCAGAAAATCAAAATTTTTGGAAATGAAATGTTCTGTCAGGTTCACTGAAGTTTTAAATCAATTACAATGGAGAAAGTTTAGAAGAATAAAACACAACTTTCCTATTGCACAAAAAGATTAAGTAATCATAGAAAGGTTGCCATGAACATTATTACAGACTGGTGTGAATCCCTCAGGCAGGCAAACAATCTCTCATGAGTATCTATTTTATAATTGTATCCATGAAAAGTTATTTGTTGGAAAGTGACTCACAGCTGATTAGTCTGAAGACAAAATAAGTAAATGTAGGAGACCATGAAGCTTCTGGCTACATAAGTAACTTCTGATGATTCATGGGTGGTTTAACACCTGAGACTTCTGTAGCAGAAGTCTTCCAACAAGAACTAACTTAATAATAGATATTGTGAAAAGATTGCTCTCATTTGAGAGCAAAATTCTTTTTAAGCTGTTGTCTGACAATCTTTCATTTTACATTCAAATTTGTAAACATTTTCTATTTTTGTTCTGATTGCAAACACATACATGGAAAAATTCTAAGAAAAGTCTAAAAATCAGAAAGGCATTTCAGCTGTAATTCACATTGGAAAGAACATGGAATACCTTAAGAATACCCATATGCATTGCCAAAAATACTCAAATGGGTTCTCAGGTAGTGTAGGAGGCAGCACCATTGAAGTGACAGGTTTTCTTTAAAGCTTGGAGGTAGGGAACCATCATCTCTCTTCAGATGTGGTGACTAAAGAAATCTCTCGTTGAAGGCACCTCATCTTTTATGAAACTGTTTTAGATGGAATTGTGCCCAAAGGTTTTCAAGATCAGCTGAGTGAGGAGCCAACAAATTCATTCAGAGCTTAAGAGATATAAATCTATTTTCTATCTCTGTTCCTGATGTGACCTCAACACAGCAAGCAGAGGCTCTAGGGTTCTGTTCTATCCTCTCTGTTACATTTATTAATGAGAAAAAAAGAAAGAGGGTGTTTATATTATTGTAAGGGTGGCCCCCTTCACAAAGCATTACCTACGTATTACTGCAGAACTGCCAAATCACAGAATCACATAATGGGCATGGTTGGAAGGAAACACAGTGGGTTTTTGCAGATTTGGGCTTGCCAGAAACATCAAATTTGACCCTAGCCATGGATATATGATTTATTGGGCCAGGGAGACAACAGGCAATTATCTGCACGAAGTTATCTGCGCCAAAAAAAAAGCATAAATTTTTTTTCATACGTACAATAAATTGGAAATGTCATTATTCAAAGAACCACTACAAATTGCTAAGTATAGGTGCAAAGTTTTATAATAACCAAACTCTAGTTTAAATTACATTTAGATGCATTTAATGAAATTGTGAAATATACAGATACACAGTTTCAAAAATAATTAAACAAATTAAAGGAACAAAAATCAGTCAAAGAGTGTTAAATTCAAAAGGCAACCTCTCTCACACAGTCCTTCAGCCAACTGCTGGAGGGATTTTTCAGGGGAGTATCCTAAGCATGTGCCCTGCTCAAAAATTGTTCCCATAGTCAATATCTGAGACAGGCCAGTGGGCCTGAGAAACATCATTTCACAAGAGTCAATCTGAATTAAAACTTTAAATTCAGTTCTGCAGCTGTCAATCTTATTTTGGCTTTTCCGCACTTCAGAAGTAATGTGGTGCTGCCATCAACTGGAGTTAAGTATGTAAAGAAAAGGGTCTTTCTGAGTAGAAACTGTGTTGTGTCACTGTGTACTTGAGCCTCTCAGTTTGAGTGGGAGTTGTGCCTACACCTGGAAATTCAGAGGTCTTTTTGTCCATCAGCAAAGGTTGCTTGCCTGGTTTACATTTATAAGCATGGAAACATCCAACCTGCTTCCTTCCTGAATGAAGTCTGAACCTTCCCTCGTGTATTTCTAACTTAGTAAGCAAAGCCTGACCTTTTGGGGTTTTTTTTCATGTAATTCTTAGGACTATCAGGAAGCTTCCAATATGGAGCAGTTTGTGACTCGATTTCTTTTGAAGGAGACCCTGAACCAGCTGCAGTCCCTCCAGAGCTCCCTGGAGTGTGCCATGGAAACCACGGAGGAGCAGACCCGGCAGGAGAGGTGAGCAAAGCCCTCTGCAGCTGCAGGGAAGGGGGTGAGGAGGGAGGTCACTGCAAACCTCCACAACTGATTCACATGTCCCCTGGAAATCTGATAAAGGGAATAGCAGCAGAAATAAGGATACACTTTTTACTCCCTGCAGGAACCCACTAATAGGAGTTTTCCTGAAATTGAATGCATCTGATCCTGTGGTGAGCTGCCTGTAGGACAATCATTTTGGTACATGCTAGGTTCTGCTGACTTCTTTTTAAATCCCTGGACAGTTTAGTATCAAATGTAGAAACCAAACCACTGCAATATAAAGAGCTCTGGAATTACTAAGATGACTGACTGTTTTGTTTCTTTTTTCCAGCTTTATAATTTTGTTTTCATGCACAGTGATCTCCATGTTAAAAAAAGAAATAGCCAGGCTTTTGCTTGTCACAGCTTCTTCCTAGAATATATGGCCATATTCTTGGTTAACATCTAGCTCTATAAACTCTCAATCACCTGGGTAGCCTTTATCCATCCAAGGGTTTTCCCTCAATTTAGAACAATGATCTCTGTGATGAGGGTTTGAAAAGTTGCTTGGTTATATGAAATTTTCTCCTCAGTATGCTATTGTTAAAGACAAGAGGGAAAGCAAAATACAAACTTTTGTGTTTTATGAACAAAGAAGATCCTAAGACATTTCTGCTGGAAATTTTCTTTTTTTTCTTTTAGAAATGCCATTTTCTTGTTTGTTTTGCCATTGGGTTTGAGATCCCTGAAGTAAGGAGCAGTACCTGGTTTTGTGTCAGCATCTTGACTGTAGAAATCAATTAGGTTTTCAAAGTCTGAGGATGCACTGAGGATGCACAGTGTCTGTGCACCTCTGTTCATGCCAGTTCCACTTCAGTGATGCTACAAAACTCCTGTGAATGAAGAAACTGTGAATGATTACTTAGGTCAGGTCAGAACCACATCATGCACAGATACTGACCTTGGGATTTGTCTCCCTCAAAGATTTAGGTTTATGCCAGCTTAACCCTCTTCTTTTTTTTTCCTTTTAACTTCTTTAATGAACTAATCAAAACTAATGAGTAACATCGAAAATCCAGAAAACAATTCAGTGCTCTCAATGGGTGTTTCTTTTTATTTAATTCAAAAGGGAACATAGAAGCACATTTTTTGAGAACAGAGAGAGAACTCTCCCACATATTTTTCTTAAGAAGTCTCCTGTGTTTCTGTGCAGAGAAGATCCAACAAAACCAGAAGTGCTCTCATTTCAGTGGCCAGGAAAACGCTTAGCTCGAAGGCTTCAGAGGAACAACAGCCTGTCATCAAATAGCCCTTATTCCAGCACAGGTATGGTATTTCACATTTTAAACATATAGACACATATACAGAAAAATATACACAAATCTTCCTCTCAAAAATTTAATTTAGACATGTAACTAACTAAGATACTTTACTGACAGAAGACAATTTCAATTTAATATAGAAGATATTAACTGAAAACTGAGGAAAATTAATGCATATCCATAGATCTGAAATTATAAAAGATAAAAACTTAATTGTAGACCAAACTGTGTGTTTTAGATCGATTTAACATTTTTTAGGTAATCTGTATTGCCTGCAAATATGAATGAAAAGGTGAAGGCTATAACTTATATACAACCAAGTTCTCTGCCATGACTCACATCTCAGCTGAGGGGAATAAATAATAAACAGAAAAGGAAAATACAAAACCTGAAAGAAAATAATATTTCATTTAAGATAATGCAAAGAGAAAAAAAGTCTGCACCAGTATTTTGGCTTTGCAAAATGATAGAGTACTTTGGTAAATGGGATTCTTTGGAAGCAGTGACATTAAACATGAGGCTGCAGTGAAGACATCTCTGTGCTTAGTTACATGTCCCAGAATCAAGGCATGAAGATGACTGAAACAACAAAATATGTAATGGGTCTAGCTCACTTCTTGACATGTGCTGACCTCTTCCTTTTAAACCCTCTGTTGAGGACCTTTCTGTCACTCACATTCATGACTCACTCCCTGCCACTCACCAAATGATGCTGCTATTTGAGAGCAGTGATGCAGGATGATGTTTGGTCTCTTGTGAGTTGGTGTTCCCAACAAGGAAGGTCACAGAGCCTTGTAGCTGCACTCCTAATTCAGAAGGAACCCAAACAAATGCAAACTCTACCAAATCCACTTACTGTGTTGGTGTATTGGAGCTAACATTTTCCTGCACAGCTCTGCTAATAGCTGACAGCTGTCTACTTTCCTACACAAGATTTTTGTTTGTCTTGGCACTTGGTCTTCCTGCTTACTGCCAGCTGCCCACATGCACAGTAGCACTGTGGTGTGTATATGCACCCGAGGCTCAGGCCAACATTTCCTCAGCCTATGTACCTGTTCAGGCAAAGCCACACCCTGCCTTCTCTACCAACCACAGCTGTGGTATGTTCTCAGCATTAGGATTTCTTTCTTTGCTCAAAATATATGCAAGTGGCACAAGAACTCTCAGCTGGGAAATGAGAAGGTTGATGAATGTGTGTAACAAGAGCATTTGTTGAAAAATCTTCAATTTCTGATAAATAAACCTTCCTCTCTCCTTAAAGCAATCACTTATGTATACATTTATATTGTGGGTGATGTCAGGAACTGCTTTAATAATATATTAAATATATGTTTAATAGATTATATTTCCACATATTTGTTTCCTTGAGTATTGTCCTTTTCATGTGGCAGACAGTTTTCACAAGACTTTAGCAAAGCAAAACTTTGCAGAGACATTAGAGGGATTCACAGAATCACAGAATATCCTGAGTTGGAAGGGATTCATAAGGATCACCAAAGTCCAGATGCTTCTTGAACTCTTGGTGCTGTGACCACTTCCCTGGGGAGCCTAACACCATCAAGATAACCTTGGAAAAGGTATCACCCAAGAACCTTTTCCTGATATCCAACTTAATTCTCCCCTGACGTGGCTTGATGCCATTCCCTTGGGTGCTGTCACTCATCATTCTCACCAGGGAGAAGAGATGGGTACCCATCTCNAGAGACATTAGAGGGATTCACAGAATCACAGAATATCCTGAGTTGGAAGGGATTCATAAGGATCACCAAAGTCCAGATGCTTCTTGAACTCTTGGTGCTGTGACCACTTCCCTGGGGAGCCTAACACCATCAAGATAACCTTGGAAAAGGTATCACCCAAGAACCTTTTCCTGATATCCAACTTAATTCTCCCCTGACGTGGCTTGATGCCATTCCCTTGGGTGCTGTCACTCATCATTCTCACCAGGGAGAAGAGATGGGTACCCATCTCTCCTCTTCCCCTCACAAGGAAGTTGCAGACTGCAGTGAGGTCTCCCCTCAGTCTCCTCTTCTCTAAAGTGAAGAGCCAAGTGACCTCAGCTGCTCCTCGTATGGCTTCCCCTCACGACTCTTCACACCTTCATAGCCCTGATGCTTGTGCCCAGAACAGTATTGTCTAGCTCCACCCTTGCTATGTGACATCAGACTGGGTTGGATGGGGCACTGAACAATCTGATCTAGTGGAAGGTTCCCTGCCCGTGGCAGGGGAGTTGAAATTCGATGATCTGTGTAGCTCCTCATATGGCTTCCCCTCACGACCCTTCACACCTTCATAGCCCTGATGCTTGTGCCCAGAACAGTATTGTCTAGCTCCACCCTTGCTATGTGACATCAGACTGGGTTGGATGGGGCACTGAACAATCTGATCTAGTGGAAGGTTCCCTGCCCGTGGCAGGGGAGTTGAAATTCGATGATCTGTGTAGACCCTTCCAACACAAACCATTCTGTGATTCTATGATCAGATCAGGAATCTACATCTGTGATCAATCTGTGAGTCTACATCTGTGATCAATCTGTGAATCTACACAGACAGGAACATTCCTGCAGTGGAGATGGAGAACTCTCTTCTGTTACCAGCATGATTTCAGAAGCACTGGCGTTAATCTAGAATGTAGTTTTCACTCTGTATTGGATTTCTGTTGTACCTTAAACAGAAAGAAAATAATTCATGGAGTCAAATCACACTTTCCTTTAGTTTCACCTAAATGAACATTGAAGTAGTTGCAGCACAATCTTTGAAAAGCCAAACAAATTGCAAGGTTGTTTGGGTTTTTGGTTTTTTTTTTTAATAAAATACAGTAATACACTATGTACCAGCAACTTAGTAACATTTTATAAATGTTTATCATTTATCTTTTCCAAAGGTTGGATTGAGGAAGACAGCCAGTGGGTGATCCAGATAAACAGACTCCAGAAGCTAATTGATAGACTGGAAAAGAAAGTATGTGGGCTTTTTCACCTGTTTCTTCTTTCACTTTCAGTAAAACAATCCTTAAAACACAAATGTTTGCAATACCCCAGCTGCAACATTACATAAGAGAGCTCACACTCATTAAATGCCTACATTTTTCTTCCACCTTCTTCTTTCCTATTCATGACATTGTTTTTCCATGCTTCCCTTCCCCCCTCCCATCACCACAGATTCAACTTTTCATAAAGATGTGAAAAATTCTTATATTCTATGACTGGGGGATAGAATGTATTTAGCTGTGCTGGTTTGGGGAGACATGCTCCAACCTTTCCCTTTTAGGATCTGATATTTTCCTCTTCCTCTCCAAATTTTCCCATGAAATCTTGACAGAATGTTTTGTTTCCTCCTTTCCCATCAGAGAATACTCGTTTATAAAGATTAAACCACTTTTCTTGTCAGTACAGTTCAACCAAAATCTGATGCAAATCTTTCTTGGGAGCTGGCTGCAGCAGTCCCCAGAGCCCAGAAACCACCTGTGTTTCCCACACCAAAGCAGAGCCCTCCAGGAGTCTGACAAATCACCCATCTGATCAACAATGCCAGAGCTTCCCAGTGCTTGTAAAATCCTGAGCCACATCTGCCAGTACAGAAAATATCTATTCTTCTTCATTATTATTCAGACTTGATTGCTGCTCTGGTGTTCAAAAGTTATCTTATCATCTGTGTGTGATGATTCTCTCTCTTTTTTTTTTTTTTTTTTTGAGAAGAAAGAACAGCAGAGGAAGAAGTGATAAATTCCTGAGTTGTTCTCTGCATTAAATTTTCCTATTGAAGGACAGACAGACAATTTCAGATATGCACTAGAGGAGTGGCTGAATTCAGTGGATTTTGAGACCCAGGGTGTTTCTTCCTCCTTGTCCACTAGAGGTAAAGTTTTGGGCTGAAGTGCTCTCAGAGCCAGGAGTAGCTCCAGTCCCAGTGCAGCTGATGCTGTTCCTCCCCACAGGTCAGTGCTCACCAGACTGTGCCTGTACTGCAAACACATTGGCATGGGTCTCTTCACCAGCCCACACACAGGCAGCACTCACAGAGACATGAACAGCCTGATCCTGTTCTTTCTAGCTGATTGGGATATTCCCCAGTGAATATTGTCATCTAGCATTTGTGGCTGGACCCATACCCCTTACCCAGGCACTGGCTCAGACCTTGGGTCAAGGCAGAAAAACATTTCCTGTTACTCAACCACTAGTCCAGCTTGAGTTCAGTAGCAGGTTATACACACAGAAAATAGTTAAGTAAGGGATTTAAAAAAAAAAAAACAGTAAATGATGGTGACTTTGCACAGAGCTCAGCAAGAGCAGTGTACTGACCTTTATCTGCTGTTCCTCCCTCCCAAATGAAAAAACTTCCCCTAATTATCTTTCCCCTTTGGTCCCAGTTTGGTGTTTCTGTTATCTCAGCCTTATTACTGACTAGCTGCATATGGCCACCCCCAGCACTGCTGTCCTTGCTCCAAAAGGAGCCCAGTATTCCCTTTGGCTGTCCCAAGAGAGCCTGCAGTCTGACAGGCTCTCGCATCACTTCTCCTTAACCAGCTGTGAAATTTCCCCATTCCTTGTGGAAGTGTCCATGACTTCTGTCAGCTTCTCACTCTGCTCCTTGCCGTGCTCCGTGGCTCCTTGTGGTCTGGCCAGGGAATACCCATGAGCTGCTGTCCAACCACTTCCTCCTGGAGGTCATTTCTGCATCTTAGAAAGGCAATTACACAGCAGTTGCCACATTAATGACATTTTAGTAGTAACTTGATCTTTTTTGCTGAATAGATATAAATTGGATTGTCAAAATAAATAGAAATGTCCAAGTCCACCATGAAAGGTAAGTCTGGCTTTACTCTCCACTCAGCTTTGGAAACAGCAGCTCACTGCCCTGCCACAGTTGCCACCTGACATGGACTGAAGCCAAAAGAAAACATTTAAAAGAATGTTTCTTATAAAAGAAATAAACCTGGCATTCAGCAATAATGAAGTGCAAATGTTACAGAAAGCAGCCAAACATTTTGTGGTAAATAAACTTACAACAAGGACGTTATAAAATGATCAAATTTCCTACAGACAAATGACAGAGAACCTGAGTCTGAAAAGGAGCTCGGTGCCAAAGGGAAAGTGTGGCAGGGCATAGACTTCCCCTAATTACCTCCTTGTCAATATAAAACTTGATTAAAAAAAAATAGCAATTACATAAATCTAATCTTTCCAGTAGACAACCTATCTATATTCACCTTTGCCTAACTTTGCATCTGCTTGAATTTATATCTCACAGCCATGTCTGACTGTGAGAGGCATAAAATACCAGCTGCCTGTCAAGACTAAAACCCCTCTTTTTGACTTTGCCCTGAAAAAAGATTAGAAAGGATTGCACAATCATGCTAAAAGGCAGATTCAGAAGCCACCACTTCTCAGCTGAGGTGAGGTAGGATTGCAAAGGCATTTTAAAGCCTCTGAGCTGCATCTGTTTTTATTTACAGGCTTTATTTACATATACTGGCAAAGAAAACAATTATTTTCTTGCTACGTTTAGAGAGACTTTGCAGTACTTCCTTGAGTCATTCCTTTCCTCTCTTTTTCCATGTTTCCATGAGGAAAAAAATGGCAGTAAAAGTGAACTTTCACTTCAGGAATATACATTTTTCCCTCCGTTTTTTTATCCGAAGTGTCTGCACTGACAATAAAGCTGGCAGTCTTTCCCTTCCCACACACATTTCATTTCTCTGTAACTACACAGCAGCTTCTGAATACTTCACTCCTGCCTTGCTCTGCCACCTGCTGCTGGTGGAGGTCCTCTGTTCATTTGAATTCTACCTGCACATCTCTTGTTGGCTTTTCAGCGAGTACAGCATCTGTGCTGGCAGAACAGCTGCTACCTGAGGTTAATCAATCCTCACCCACGCTGGGAGAGGAAGAAGATGTTTCTCTTTGTTGCACAAGAACTGTGTTCAGTGAGACGTGAAGCACCACTAACAGAGCGTGTTTTGCTCCAGCTGCTATTGCAAATCAATCTGTTTTTTTTTTTTTCTCAGGCATATGGGTATTTTTCAGAATATCATAATGGTACTGGGTTAGGAGGTACTGTGTGTGCCTGGCAAGTAAAGAATGATTTTGTGTGTGCTACTGGTTGGTGTTTGTGTGAATCACTGATTCCTGAAGTGCACATCCAGTTTGGGTACCAGGTGTACTCACAGACACATCTCTTTGCTGCTGCCCAGCCCATCCTCACAGCAAGGGCAGCAATTCAGAAACCTGACTTGGACCATCATGCACATCTCTTTCAATGCTAGAAAACAGCCCCTTGCAACCACAGATTCCCTGCAGGGAAGTTTCTTCCGTGCCAAGTTTTATGATTGCACAACAGTAGCTGATAGTTCATGTCAAATTGCCATTCTTGCTCATCTTCACAGTCCATGTGACAATATGAGAGGATGTCTGTCTTTTGTCAGTTAAGTCCAACATACATTTGGGAACAAGCAGATAAAGAAGCAGATTTGTTAAAATGAAAAATCACCTGCCGAGCACTATAAATAAAATTTTACAAGATAGCCTGGGCTGGAATTAACCACTGAGGCATGCAAGATCTTGTAAAACTTGTGTTTGACTTAGAGCTAATAAAGAAGGGATTTCACTTCTTGAGGTAGAACAGAATCTAGTTATTGAATAGTTTATTAAAAAACATAAGAGTGGAATACAGCTGTTGTATTGACTCTTCTTACAATTTCTATTTTCTTTTCAATTGCCTCAAAGGACCTAAAGCTTGAGCCACTTGAAGAGGAAGTTTTGGAAGAAAATGCAAGATCTGTAAGTACTGTTCAAGATAATGATTTTGACATTTTATTTTAAACACCAGGCATTGAGACCACACCTGGTCTCTTTTGTTAAAAAGTAATTTTTGAAAATCTTTATCCTCCCTTTTTCCAGTGACAATAATCCATTTTAGGTAGCAGAATACACTGTGCAAAAGGCAACAGAACAAAATTTTGAATATCAGGGCAAAACTTTTATATTAAATTTTTACATTGTTTTTAAAGGATAGAGTGAGCCAAAACCTTAACACACATAAGGAGAAAAATTAATAAGATTTATCAAATTTGGCAGCAATGTTTATGGGGTGGTAGCTTCTCTGCTCCAAATGCTGCATGCATGTTTTAACCATTATTGTACAGCCTCCCTCCCTCCCAAAACTGCTACAGGAATTCCTGTGAAGAAAAATGGAAGAGTATCTCGTGCTCATTACAACCTACAAAACCAAAATTGTGACCAGAAATAAACTTACTGTTAAACAAGTTTCTGTCCCAAGATTGATATATTAGCATTTCTAAATTCATGAACCTAACAATCATTCATTTGAACCTAACAAAATGCAAATCAAATACACATGAAAAAATCATTTAATCACAGGAGTTGCATTAGATTTTTTTAAATGAGATTATGCAGTATTGCTACACAGACTGCTTATAATCCATGATATAACAGTATTCATAATCAAGGCAGAAACAAGTCAAAAAGCCTGTACAAGAAATTAACTTGTACTCATTAAGAAGCACAAAGTGTTGCTTTAAATATTCCATTAGTAAAGTTGACAAGCTTCAATAGATTACTCAATAAATAAACTACTTGAACGAGCTAAACAATAATTATATTAATTCAGGATAAATAGGTCTTCTGCACTGCTGTTTCCATAATCCTGTGTATAAAGACTGTTCATTTTCCTGCAAAATTATGGAGGGAAAAACCCCTCTCTATTCTCTATCACTTAATGTAGGCTATCTTAGGCATCTCAGTCAGGTGAGGGGCAGGGCTCTAAAAGGTAAAAACTATGAAAGTACCTTAACAAAAGCAACAATGCATCCAGTGCAGACTGTGGGGATATTCTCTTATCCCAGACCTCACACCTGCTGGCATACAGATTCAGCCAAGGAAACACACTGACTTTATTACTGAACATCTCAAATATCAACCTTTGCTTTGCCCTCTTCCGAAAAGACTCTGTCCTGCAGAGCTGGGACAACTCTGTCTGAAGTGGACACTCATGCCTAGACGCAAAAGCCATGCCTGAGCATTTCTACTTCTCCAGATCAATAAAACAGGGACTGCAAACTTCAAGGGAACTTTTGTGGGTTTGCTTTTATGATTGTGGTTTTATTGTTTCATGATAGACTTTTCTGAGTTTAAAATATAAGGAATTCAGAGGAAGCTGAGGCAGTAATATTGTCATGGTTTTGTATCAGCACCTAATGATCGTTCAGCACCAGATGTCTGTGATAGAAGAGAAAGTGGAGGAATTCCGTCTTGCTCTGAAGCAGTACCTGGAATCTGCTTCTGCTCAAGGTGGCTGCTTGCAGTAAGTACAGAGTTATTGTCCTTGGGCTGAAGGAAGAAATGCAGCCTTTCTTCTTTAATAACTCGGATTGTTTATGAAGACAGAACCTATGACCCCTTTCATAGTGGGTTATGTGTGTGTGTAAGACAGAGCTTTTTAAAGACACCTAGAACTAGAAAGAGATGTCAGAATGTGCAATTTTAGGTTCTATCACAAAATGACTGTACATCCCAAAGATGCTAAACAATCTTTTCAGGCTTGTTAGCTCTGCAGGTCATCAATTCTTGACTTCTGGAAGCTTCTAGGCTAACATTCTTTATTGGAAAACTCATTAGCCATCCTTCATTTATGCTCACCTGGAAAAGGAGCAACTTATCAACTTGTTTGCCAGTTCTCTGCTTGGCAGCTTTCAGAATCTTCCCTTTAGGCTGTCATTGTAAAATTTTAATTCATAATAAAGAATTGGAAAAATTAAAAAGCAAAATTTTCAATGAAATTGTGTTTCTGCTTTGGTCCTTTTAGAATTAATAAAATATTAGAGCTGGGTTAAGAATAAATTTTAGTGGCTTACCACTGTACTTAATTTCTGAATTTAACATAGTGGAGACATCTACTATCATAAAGACTACAGACCATTATGAAAAACATATTTTTGTAATGTGTACACAATACAGAATTTTCCCATATAGTCAAGGACTTCAAAGATTACCTATCACATCCCTAATTTATGAGTCTTGTTACTGTGAGATTATCACATTTAGGATTTTATTAGTAATTTTCTCATAGACCAGAAAAATTAAGCTGGAAGAAGAGTGATCTTTCTGCAGTGGTTCACATGTAAAGGCAGACTGATGAGGAAAATAAAATTCTCTTGTTGGCCAAGAGAAGGAAAAAAAGCCCAGTGAGAAGTCCTCCTGGCCTCCTCCCAGAATTGAACATCCAGCAAAACTGTAGTGACTGCAGACCTGTCAGGGAAGAGAGATGACATGACTTCAGAATGCAGGTTAACAAATGGTGGCAGAAAGTTCCTGTCTTTCCCAAGTTTATAGGCATTTGTTAAGTCTGTAATGCCACCTAACGGATGGGTTTTGCTGTAGCTGTAATTGACAGGGACTTGTTTTTTCCAACACCTTTTGATATTTTTGTCATTTTACCATACACTTTCACATACAGCAGGAGCAAACAAATAAATCATAAAACATTGCTGACTACATTATTAAGCATAAGCTGAGACCAGTTTTCAAGCACATCATTAGGGAGGTCAGATATCTCACACTTGGGCACGCAGAAAAATCTGTATACATACTTTCTGTGCTATTTATCTAAACACTAATTTGAGTACCCAAGTGAATAAGTACCCTACACACTATAAAGCTTTTATGCTCAGGATAATAAGCAGGATGATCCTTTGTAGAGGATCAACAGATACTCTGTGGGTCATTTTTCACTCCTGAGAAACTGTTACTTGAATAACTTAAGAACAAGTAACTACAATGCAAAATATTATTTTAAAAGCATATCTGCAGCAGGTATCAGCCTATATGGCTTTTTACTCCATTATATGTATATTTCATTTACTCCACTTTCTTTCAAAGCACCTAAATTCTATGACACTTGGATGCATCTCTCATACAAAAGGATAACTTCTACTTATTAGATTATCTTCCCTGAACAGCTCTTTGATTATTTTTCTGTTTAGCATTTGTTTAGATAAATTACACTATTGGAGCAATATGAAAAATCAGTTTCATAAAAAGTATTAATTAATAAAAATAAATATACAAGGGGTTTTATTTTTAAAAACTCCGATTATTTGAAGTATATGATCACTATGATCACTCATTTGTTAAGTTTATTAATTGGGTTGGTTTTCGGTTTGGTTTTCTTGTTTTGTTCTGTGGGGTTTTTTCTACAAAAATCACCTTTCTTGTTTTGTTCTGTGGGGATTTTTTTGCATTTTTTCCTACTGATAAGCAGTTAGGAATAAAATTTATATGTCCAATAATTTTGTTTTGTTTCACTAATTAGTTCTATTGTGAATTTTTTAGTGTTTCCATACAGACGTTTCCAAGTAATTTCCACTTCATTGTTTATGAGTTCTGGGAAAACAACAATGCCTGGAATAGGTAAGTGTCAGGACTTTGGTGGCTTGCTTGCTTTCTATTTTTTTTTTTTTTTAATTTAGTAATACATAAAGTTTTGAAGGAATGAAATCAGTTGTGTAGAAAGACTGAATACAAATTACTTTAAATACTGCTAACTGATCTTTTGCTAAATACATCACAATTAGTACTTCAGAACAATACTTTAGTAGCTAAAGACTTGAATATACTGAAACATAAATAAAAATGCCAGAAAGACAACGGTGATTATTTGAAGCAGAATGAGTCCGAAAGTGAGTACATAAAGATACAGCATTAGGTGGATGTTAGTTCATCAGAGACAGAAAACCAGGAAGACAGCCATATCACCAGTTTCATCATAAGGAAGAAACAAAAAGACACAATTCTTGAAAGAGAAGATGTGCCAGCCCACAGCATACATCAGCAGTTATGGGGAGCTCTCCCAAAACTTCCCAATTCACATCACAGGAACCCATCCAACAGACTCCCAGAGTGTCTCTTTTGGGCCCAAAATAGAAATTATTAAACATCCTACCAGCTGAATTTTAGCCTCTGGCAGGCAAATGACTAAGGAATTGAGTAGAGACAAAAGGATTGTCCTTATCTATATTTAGTTACAACACTCAAATACACCAACCCTATGATCCTAAATCTGTAGAGAGAACATGTTCTTAGGGAGATGGAGAAGTCTCTTGCAGCTTTGTTGCTTTCCTTTCGAACAAAACCCCAGTTTTCCTATCACAAAGACTCAGGAACACTGGTAACACATGCCAACACTGTACGGGGTCACAACCAAGAGATGAGCATCAGACTGACAGCGAGCTGCACAGAAAAAAACCTCTGTTTAATATATTGTGCAGGCACTTCACAGCTTATCTGGTCTCCTCTCCCACTCTCACTGTAAGTTTTGAAGCACATAATCTCTGTACAGCATTATTTGTGACATTCCTTACTCTCATTTTAAAAATTGAGCTCCTAAAAAAAAACCTGTGACATTTTTATTTTTTACAATTATTTAGCCACCTTCAAATGAATTACAGCAAGGCATTCCAAAGAAGTAACATGGATTTCTTGGAAACTCCAGAGCTCATCACGACAATGCTAGTCCCTGGTAAATATCAACTTTTCACTTTTTTTTTTTGTTATATGTGAAAGGTTCTATTAGTGTGTTCAACATGCAAGACCACTGCATAATATCACCCTTATTCAGATCTTCTTTGAGAATATTCTTCTCCTCTAAAGTATAGAGGACAAAAGGACTCCAAATGTTTCTGTTATAACCACATAAATATAAAATGCATCAGCAAGGAGATGACCCACAGTGCTTTATTTTACATAGTGTGAAGGTACACCAACATATGCTATTTAAGAAAATATCTAGAATAAACAATACTATTTGTGAATGATAAAATAGATCCCATTTAAGATTTCCATGGAAAGAAATGCTTTCTGATTAAGATTTCAATTTATTCCTACTTGCATTGACTGAAGGGAGCCTTAGTTACCAATAATTGATATTTACTGACCAACTTGTTGTACATACTTCCTGGTATGTTAAAAAAAAAAGCAAGGTGGTAAAGTTCCAAATAATTATTCTTAATACAAACCAATGAGCATGTAACATCTTTCTCCTAAAAATAAGAGTCAAAAGACACAGTGCAGGTGCAGGATGAAGCAAAGAAAGCATCAGTCCCATATTTACAGAGAGAGGACAGTAATTCTTTCTTTATTTTAGGGAACACAAATCTATTATGATGAAGTCCTAATTTCCTATGTGTCTGAGTACAGACTAAATTTAAAACAATAAAACCCCACTTAGTAGAAAAATAAATGGAGTCCTGTATCCAGGGTTTGTCCTTAGAAGAAACCAGCCAAGACATCTTCAGATCTCATGAGCCTGCTGTGGACACAAAATTATGTGCCAGGAACTCCTGCAGAATTGAAGTTAATGAACCAAGTATCTCTGTAAATCTTGTATCTTACTGGGATATTGCTGCATTTAAGACAAACTTGATTGTAGGAAACAATGAAGCCTTTTCTCAAAATTCTTTCTGTCCAAGAGACTGCACATGATCCAGCAGTGTTCCAGGGTTGTTTACTCATGGGTAAAGTACAATTAACATAAAATAAAAGATAAACATAATTTTAAGTGCCTAAATATAGAAGTGTCTGAAATTGGATGCCAAGTACTCATTAAAGCATTTACTCCTCCTGCTAAGAAGGATTTCAGTCTGCAGCACTCTGTCCTGGCAGACAGTTACCATAGAAACAGCATTTCTCACTGTGCACTCCGTGCTGGGGTTGGGGGTGGGGGGGGCAATGGGAATTCATGCATTCACAGTTCTTTGTGCAATTTTATACATTACCTGTAATTTCGAAATCTGTGCAATGATTTGAACTCTGTTTCATGGAAAGAGCTTTCCACAACTGATCTATATAAATCATGTTTGTGTTTGAAAGACAGAAAATGATCTTGGAGTAAAAAATGATGGCTGAAATCCCACCACTACACTTTACAAAAGAATTTTAGACACCATAAAGTGATATCACTGTAAAATCAGAAGGAAAAAAACCATAAACCTGTCTGTAGTAAAAAAACACAGATAGGCTTTATTCTAAAAATAAATTTACCCTAGCTGAGAAACTTCCAAACTTCTTTTACACATCTGGATAGATAAGAATTGAATCAATTGCAAATTATAATCTGAATCTGATTAATTCAAAGTTTACAACCCATAAGTCTTTACCAATTATCTAAAATTAGTAAGGATGCACTTATGTGGCCAAGAATGATTCAGGAAGACAAATTTTCAAGATTGTTTGATCCAGTATTATCCCAAAGAAAATTAATTTACCATCAGTTAAGAGGAACCACAAGCTACTATAACCACTCATACACCTGTTAACTCACCTGGTTGCTTCAGCCAGTCTACCAGGGGGGCATGAATCATTCCATTCACATTAGTGAATGTCTCATTTTTATACACAATCTGGACTTGAGGACTCTAGAGAACCTTTGGGCGAAGAAAAAAAGTTAAGGGGAAACCACTGAACACTTAATAACACTATAACCCATGAAATAAATAGTTAAATTGGCATTTTGGGGGGCTGAAATGCATTAATCCATTGATGTTTCAACTACTAGGCTAATGGCCTGAATTCAGGTAGGACTCTTGAGTGTTTTCTCATCATGTTTCTTCATGAATAATAATATTCATTAATATAGCATTAATGGAAGCATTTATGGATACATACATAAGAAATAAGTTTTGCTAATGTATTTGTGAAACCTATGTAGCCTAGAACAGCCCTCTACTAAGGGCACTTGGCATCTCAGATACAGTCACAATTCCTTTCCTTCCTTCCCATCTCTCTCCATAAATCCTGTGGTTCCTCTCTGCATAAGGTTCCATTTCAAAAGGCCAAAGGCTAGAGACTGTGGGGAAGAAATACAAATTGGTTTCACCCCAGCACTGCCTATAATCTGGTGATTACAGAACTTTTTATGAGAATGACATTTTACAAGTCCATCAATTCTCTTACTTTTGAGGACAAAAAGTTATTAATTCCTAGAGTTGTGCAAAAAACCCATCAGTTTTGAATAATGTCACCAGGAAAGCAAGTCATTAAAGCTAACATTACCACCCAGGGAACACAGTGCTTGGCTTAAAAACTGACACAGCAGCACAGGACTGAGGATTTATTTGGTTTCCTCTCAGGGTGCTTAATTCTATTCAGCTGCACCTATGACACATTAATGTTTCTTCAGATGTTATCAAAAAGAGATATAATTTTTGTGATAATGCCACCTTCCCACCACTTAAACTCAGCTCTCCCAGTATTCTGAGTATTTTTTCTCACCAGTATTAGCTGCCTGTATAAACAAACATTTAATTGTATATGTTATAGGTATTTTATTTAGAATTTTTATAGAGGTCAGAAAAGAAATGCAATTTATGCTAAAAAATAAATAACTCTGCTCTCTTTCAGCATCATGGTGGGTCCTCAATAACAACTAGAAGCTGTGGTTCCAAGTAATGTTAATGTTGTATTGTCTTTCATTACACTAACATTCATATTGCAGTGTACAGGTGAAATTATGACGTGATAAAGCTTGTTATTATGGATGGGATTTTTCCCACTTTATCCATTCTAAAATCTGGAAAACTGTGCATTTATTACCTTTTCTTCTTGTGACTAGTTGAGTGAAATGATACATTCTAAAAACTGAAATAAGACAACAATGATAAATTATTTATTTCTGCGACAGTCCAAACTATCAGAGAAAAGTATGTCTTAAATGTATGATTAAATATTTGTGCAAAGTTTTATTACTGCATTAATAAACAACCATTACTTAATGCTGCTGTGGTCTCCTTTTACAAAAGAAAGACGTATGAACCTGAACACACATTTTCATACATGTGTGCAGAGAAGCTGTAAGTCATTAATGAAAAGAATAAACATAGGGAAAACTCTTTGTGCTAATACAGAACTTCCCCCGGGATATTTTCTGCTCACGACAAGACAAGGCAGCACTATCTTCTCTTAACAGACTCTTAGCCCTTAGCCTCCCAAGAGGAAACACATTTGCCTGTCTCTTGTCACTACAGATCCCCAGACTGAACACTGCACAACCTCTATGTCCTGACCACTCAGAAAATATTTTCTTTAGATGTCTGGCAGTTTCTCATTAGAGAAACTGCAGTTACAGCATAAATAGCCCTAAACCTTGAGCTTATTTGGAGGTTGGTTCTAGCAGGGGGCAGGGCTGCTGTGTACCCTTGAGCGGTGAACAGCACCATCTCCGTGGGGAAGATCACCCTCCTCAGGCAGGGTGCAGCTTTGGTAGGGATGCACATGGAGCGTTGAGGAGGAAGCGAACACCCACCAGGCCAGCTGGGCCAGCTCAATCAGCCTGGTCATCAGTGGGGTGACAGAGGTTGCAGCCAGACTGCCCTCACATCCTGGGGTCTGGGGGTCCTGGTTGATTGAACATGAGCCAGCAGTGCCCTGCAGCCAGGAGGGCCAGCCGTGTCCTGGGGTGCATCCAGCACACACGGCCAGCCGGGCAAGGGAGGGGATTGTCCTGCTCTGCTCTGCACTGGGGCGGCCTCACCTCGAGTGCTGGGGGCAGTTTTGGGCACCACAATATAAAAGAGATATAAAGCTATTTAAGAGTGTCCAAAGGAGGGCCATGAGGATCATGAAGGGCCTGCAGGGGAAGCCATACAAGGAGTGGCTGAGGTCACCTGGTTGGTTCAGCCTGGAGGAGACTGAGGGGAGACCTCACTGCAGTCTGCAACTTCCTCATGAGGAGGAGAAGCAGGCACTGATCCTGTCTCTCTGGTGACCAGCGACAGGACCCAAGGAAACAACATCAAGTTGTGAGGGGAGACTGAGCTTAGGCAATAAGAAAAGGTGCTTTACCCAGAGGGTGGAGGAACCCTGGAACAGGACGGTGGTCACAGCACCAAGCCTGACAGAGTTCAAGCAGCATTTGGACAATGCTCTCAGGCACACTGAATGAATCTAAGTGTATCCTGTGCTGGGCCAGGAGCTGGACCTCAATGATCCTTGTGGGCCCCTTCTAGCCAAGGATATTCTGTGATGCTGTAAGACCTGGAAGTAGCAATACTTGATTCCCTAGCAAGTCATGGTGTTGTTGCCTGCATCTGAGGTGTGTCCTCCAGCCCAAGAATGGGCAAGCAACCACCATAACCTCACACCTCCATAGCAGGTTGACAAGCTCTGCATGCTACACAACCACTTCTCCATTAATTTAGCAGTCTAAGGTTACAAACAGTACCAAAAAGAAACTTAAAAGCCATGTTCAATAAAATACTTTCTTGTTTAGCTTTATTTCTTCTCTACAAAAAAAATTATCATATGCAATTGGAAGGGAGGAATTTCAACTACAAACAAGCAGTCTTCATTGCAGTAAGGCCCTGTGTTCCAGAAATCACAGCAAGGTCTGAGCTCAAGATCACAAGGGCATCACTCAAAATCAAAGGCATCACATTTAGGTGCCTTGTGACCAAGGCAATTCGGCTCTTATTTTATCAGTAGAGTTGTGAGGTTATTTGCCTGAACTAAGGGATCTGTGCATGTGAGTTACTGCAGACGACACCAACTGGTCTCCAGCTCCCAGCTGAGGATGACATGTTACCTATAGTTTGTCTGGCATTTATGCCAGGCCCATGCAGCATGTGGACTGGAATTCCAGGTGAGTCTCAGATGACACCAGATGCCTACCTTTAAGCAACTGAATCAAGCCCTTTGCCAATAAAGTTCACGAGGCCTTGGTTCTCCACACAAATGTGGATGTCAGAGAGAGATACATGCACATCTGAATTTATGTGCCCAGATTACAGACAAATTTCACCTTTATCTCCCTCACAGTAACTCCGTGAAAGTGAATGCTTTTAACATCAAAGTCCAAGGCTTTCCTGTATTGACATGATCCAACTACCAACCTGTCCATTTTTGAAAGGGCACTGAAATTACCTTCACAAATAACATCAGTGTAAGTTTAAAGGTTTCTTGCCTTAATCAAAGTAAATCTACTCATACTCCTGAACAACTGTTTTTCCTATGCCAAGATGTTAGGCTAGTGTATAGCATGGGTTATTTTGTCACTACTGGCCTACCAACAAAGGAAACAGTGACATGTGACACAGATTCAGGGAAAATCCTTAAGTGAAAAATTACTTACTACACTAAGGTTTGTGGCATTTTTCCTTTTCACTGGGAAAAATGTATCAAAATCATTCTTACAATAACCTGCTTTAGAACTTCATGTCAACTAGGTGCTGGAAGGGTGAAAAAAGTTGTAGCAGGTCATATGTCCTTGCAACAGTTACTCACCTTTGTATATATACTAATAAACAAACACTTTGATGAATCATACACAAGAGGAAGTTTGAGAACTTTCACTTAGGAGTTCTGAGAACTACACACAGAAACTGTCCTTGACACATACTGGGAAAAAAGAACCATATGCCTTACTTTAAGAAACTCCCAGTGATTAAAAACAAACAAACAAAAAGACTTATTTCCATCATTCAGGAAAAGAAATCTAATGCCTATCCAATGCAACTTGACAGGTTTTTGCATTACTGCAATTGCCATTTAACACATCCTCATTTAGCTTTCATTATCATTTGTGACAGAGGGTAAAAAATTGCCTGCAGACCCTAATATTAATATAGGTCTAAATACATATTTAGAAGTTAATTATATTCAGACAAAGTATTTATTATTTATGCATGTCAACTGATGGATGCTTTCAGGAAGTACTTGAACTACTGTTTTCCACTTCAGTATTGGATACCATGCTCATTTTAGGGAAAAAGCGAGAATTAACTCTGCATTGGTACACCCATTTACTGATATAAGACACAGGATTAAAATCTGTCTTGTTCCTCAGTTTTTCCTATTATTTTCACTTTTCAAAGTCAAAAACACTGGACAATTATTTACAAAGAACTTTAAGGAATGCAATGCATAGACAGGTCTCCTGTTCTGATGCAGGATTAGAGGAAATTTCTCGTGTTAGTGAAATTATTATTAATAAGAGACTTCATACCTTGAAAGAAGGTATGTGTATTCACAAGATATTAAATAATATCTTGTGTCAAGATGAAGATTTCAAATTAAGAAGAAGCAAGTCAAATTTTGTCAAAAAAAAAACCCAAAAAAAACCTCTTTACTATTAGAGGAGTAGATACTAAGACATCTGAGATTTGACACAGCCAGTACTTCTTGTTCCATCTTTACTTCTGAGGAAGGGAGTTGGGAGCAGTCAAAAAGTCCAAGTCAAGTATTTATTTAGAATTTATGCTCAGGCAAAATATCTGGCTACATAACACAAACAATTCAATGACAAAATTCTGCCACACCAATATGTAAAATTATTTATTTTCACTTTAATCATATTGCCATTTCAGGCATTACAAATTAAAGGTTTGTCTCTTAAAGCATTCAGGCAATTACAGGAAGAAACAGGCATTTTCATAGGTTTCACAGGGTCGTACTTCCATCTGCAGGCACCCAAGTACCTTCAAAAATCTTGAAGACCTACATCAAATGTAGGTGACTCAGTGACAGACTTTGGATCTTCCAAACAACATGTCACTTCTTGCAGATGTCAATGAAAGGTTTGTTCTTTACCTATAAGACAAACCAACCCTCAAATTACTTCTGTTATAACAGATCACTTAAAGTTTTCATTTCAGTCTGCTTGTAACTCTTTTCTAGTTCACCTACATTTCACAATTTGGATTTTTTTTTTTATTATAGCAAACAGTTCTATTTTCATTAATCATAGAGACTTCATCTAAAATTTTACTATTGTGTGTCAACACAGTAGTAACAACTGTTCAAATGCTGAGCTATGTATTGGTAGCCCTGATCCCCACATCTCAAAAAAACCCAGTGTCCTTTGGGACAAATGCAGTCCACAGTCCACCAACTGTAACAATTGCATCTCCCTTCCACAAGTCATTCAAGGAAGTTTTCTTCATCTGACAATACAACTTTTGCTCATAAATGGGCACATACTTCAGCAATGGCTTCAAAAATTCAGAACTAGGAAAGTCTTAGGTAGGCATGAACTGTGCATGAACTGTCTGAATACTCAGTTCAGCAGCAAACTGTTGAAAACCACTTGCTCCAAAACACAAGCTCACTGACACTGTAGGATTGTCTGTCTGTCATTAGAAATTTATTTGCAGGCCACCTCCTGCCCCTTTTAAGCATCATTCATTTAATTTACACATGCATCTCGTCAATCCCTCTGGTTTCTGTGCAGGAAAACAGATGACATGATCAATTGATAGGCTGGAATTTTGGCTGAACTAGGTGATCTCACTGATTTCTGTATAGGGACCCTCCTTTTTCCTAGGAATGTAAACATCTGAAAGCATACAGATTATCAAAATTTGCCACTCTTAGAACCACAGGTGGTGGGAGAGGGGGGAAAGATAGGAAATTAAAGAGCTGAGACTTCCGAATCTGAAAGCAGGTTTTCAAACAAACAAAGCTTTCATCTTGAGGGTAAATAGAAAGATATAAAAGGTAAGATCAGGGAAAGATTATTATGGTCATATATTAGTTAATTTTTGTTTTTTCAAAGGACAGAAATGTTTAAAGTTTAAAAATGCCTCCAAATGTGACCAACACAGTAATCATATGGACATACTTTTCCATAATAGGAATCCCATTTCTAGCAGAACTACATCCCAATGGTCTCAAAAGCAACCTAGTATGTAGCCTAATTTGATATGATGTTTACACAGTTTTTCCCACACTTGGGGTCTGGAATGTGATCCAGTAGATGTTTTCTCCTAGCATATGAAGTATTTGAGGATTATTTAATCACAAACATTAAGGTAGCACACATGGATATCCTTCACATTCATCATTAATTTCTATTAATTTCTCCCCAAAACCAAAGACCAAAGATAATGATAATACAAACTGCAATGAGCTCATTAATGGTTTTAGAGTGGACACTGATGCATGAACAACTCAAATACTGAATTAAGATTTTTACCAAGCTGGAAATGTATCAAGATTGTTCTCTTTTATTTTGAAAACATGGAAACATATCTGATCTTTTTCCTGAAAACAAATTAAAAACTCTTTCCCTTTATATGGTACTACCCAGGGTAAGATGTCAAAGATCAACTGGAGAAGTTACATACAGAAGTTGTGCTGAATTGCACAATCTGTCCTTTGAAGGTTTTACCAATTTGGCAGGCCATTTTGAAGGAAAAGGTTTCCTGTCAAATGGCTTATCAAAACTTCCATGGATGACTTTATAACTTCACTTACCACAAAAAAATGCACTTACTGGCTTTTCAAGTACAATTGGGTGATCAGGAAGAAACTCTGGTTTCTTCTGAGAGAGAGAAACATTTGAAAGCTTCAGAAGGAAATCTCTGCTGTATTGGATCCTTTCTGTGAATATACAAAATCACTAAGTTCAACATTCTTGTTTAAGGGATTATGATTGGAAATTCAGAAAAATTATTTGGTAACTTGAAGAATGTTAGAAATGCTATATGTAGAATATAAAAATCAGTTTTAAAAGCAGAACTAATTTATGTCTTATCTTACATCAGGAAATTCTGACTGAAGTAAATTACAGAACATTTCACTTTAACTGTATCAAACTGGCACAGTAAATCAACACAAAAGAAGAAAAAAGGTGAATCCAAGCTTACACCAGATAGACTCCCTGTATCTTGTTCTAATTAGCAGAAACACCACAAACTGGTCTTGAAACCCACAAGAAAATATATTTATAACTCACTCCGAAGTGGCACCTGTTCCTAAGGGACAGATAACAAAAACGGGGTGTCTCTTTTCTTGGAGCTAATAAGTTACATGTCTTTCAACACCTAAAAGTAAAGCCAAGATCTGCTGCATGTAAAATGGCAAACAGATTAATAGCAGTGAAATATTTTTGAGGGGTTATGTTGAATCAACAAGAGTCAGAGCCTTTGCTCAGAACATGTAGGTTTCTCATTCAAGTTTAGAGCACCATCTCCACTATGGCATAGCTTTGGATACAGAATGTCTAGCAATGTCTGTAGTTAAGCTGATATTCTCAAACAAGAGCAGAAACAAGAGGAAAGGAATGAGACAAAGAAGGAACAAACTTTATCTCTGGTCCTTGATGACAAAGAAGCTTATTCCTTTAGGAATTATGAGCTTCCTGAAAGATTGTTACACTGTCACCTGATGGACAACAGTTTTTGCTTCTCAGACTGTAGGATGTTGAAAAGAGAGAAGCTGATATAAACTATGATGTGAATTTTTTCCTTTGAACACAAATGATGCAGTAACTGGTGAACCTAAGGCATGTGGGTAACTTTGAAAAAAACAGTTTAAAGAATATGAGCATATTTGAAAACTTATGTCTTGTTTTTACCTCCCCTTGATTAAAAACCTATGAAGATGATGACTTCTGAAAGGCCTTTGACACAATCCCCCACAACATCCTTCTCTGTAAATGGGAAAGATGTGGATTACATCAGGGGACTGTTCATTGGATGAGGAACTGGCTGGACAGTTGCATCTGATCTCATGTTGGAACAAGTGCAGAGGACAGTCTCTAAGCTGATCACAGGGCTGGAACACCTCTCCTATGAAGACAGGCTTAGACAGTTGGGGATGTTCAGCCTGGAGAAGAGAAGGCTCTTCTCCAAAGGGAGACTTTGGGGCAGCCTTCCAGCACCTAATGGGGGCCTACAAGAATGCTAGAGAGGGACTTTTCAGAGGCATGCAGTGATAGGAAAAGGGGGAATGGCCTTAAGCTGAGGGACAGTAGGTTTAGGTTAGATAGAAGAATGAAATTCTTTACTGTGAGGATGGCAAGGCACTGGAAAAGGCTGCACAGAGAAGTTATGGATGCCCCATCCCTGGGAGTGTTCATCATCATGCTGAGTGGGGCTTTGAGTAACATGGTCTAGTGGCAGGTGTCTCTGCTCATAGCAGAGGGTTAGAACTTGATGATTTTTTAGTCCCCTACAACCCAAACCATCCTATGATCCAAAGAGTAGTGGTCATGTCTGGATGTAGATCAGTGAGTGACGAGTGGTATCCCTCAGGGTTTCATATTTGGAGTAACACTACTGAGAATCTTCATCAATGACAGACAGTGGGATCAACGGCACCCTCATCAAATTTGCAGGTAATACCAAGGTGAGTGGTGCAGTTGACACACCTGAGGGACAGGATACCATCCAGAGAGACCTGGAAAAGCTCAAGAAGTGGGCCCATGGAAACCCCATCTGCACTTAAGAACTGCTGAGACAGATAATTGAAAGCACAGCACTGCTGAAGATATATCAAATGGAAATAATTGTCTGGAACTTAAAGTACAGCTGAACATAAACAGAGCTCTAGAAGAAATTCTACTGTGCAAGGGAAAAAAAAGAAGAAAACAAAAGACTTTTTTATAAGCAGTAGCTGAATAGTAGGACCTCTAAAGTTGTGTAACTCTGAAGGAAAAGATTACAACTATCAGCAAACAAACAAAAGCCCTTTGAAAACAAGCGTGAGAAAAAGTTTGACAGTGTGGAGAATTGGGGAGTCGACTCAGAGAACTACTGAAAACAATCCAAAGTGTTAAATTATGCAAGAGACCAGGATCTGATGAGAAGCTGTTTAAGATCTTGTAGAACAAAACATCTCGACCCACCACAAGCAGAATCAATGACAAAGAATCAGAAAGACACCACCAAACAGGCAGAACTTGACAAGTCTGTCGTCTAACTGGATCCAAAAACCAGAACTCTCTTCTATTTATCAAGATCAAAAATAGAAGAAATGAACCTAAGCTTGAAAGAAGATACATGGAAGACTTAACGTCAAGTCGGTAACACACGACAGAACCGAACAAATACTCAAGAACCTGAGAGATGGTAATAGACTGACAAAAATATGAAAGCCTCATTAAAACTTCATAGAATTCTTTCAAATTTTGAGCACAAAGAGCAAAAGAACAAACTACATCTTCAGAGATTACTTAAAGATTGGAAATTACAGATGGATGCCTGATTACAGGCAGACACAGAAAAAAGGAATTGTCTCAATAAACTGGTGACCTACCCTGGGTCACTGATGTAGTTTCTGTGACATGTTTAAGAATGAAGAATTAGGTAGGAAGTAGGGCAGAGAAGTACTGTGAGAATGCTTTTGAAATCTGAGATTATCCCTTCATGAAAAAAAAAAAAAAAGGAGTATAATTTTGACTTGGTTAAACTACCATTTCTCTATGAGTACAGTGACAGGCAGTACAGAGAGAAAAGCATAAGGAGCAAACCATAAGGACAGTACTGACACAAAACAAATAGTCTAGGATTAATCATTAAAAAAATTAATACATATCTAACCACTCAAATGGTATTATTTCAGAACCACTGTAGTAAGAGCAGGACAAGGAAGCCAAAATGCTGAGTTCTTAACTTGATTACATTCAATAGTCTGTATGCCACAACTGAGCCCTGTAGCAGGCTAAAGGATGCAACTCAAATCTGCACTTCTACACACACAAGCAATCTACACAAACCCAGGATTTTGTGTGAAGCATTTTTTTTATGTTTGGGATCTGTTTTTTCAGGGGGCTGGTTGCAGTTTTTTGTTTGTTTTGTTGGGTTTGTTTGAGTTTTTCTAAGAGTTATATCCTACATGCAAGCAGCTCTAGCAGGGGAAGTTTTCTACCTCAGTTGTGGTGAACTTTTACACCTTCTCTAGAGTGTTATGTGAAAAGCAGAAAAGTTTCATACTGCTCTCCAAACTATCAATGTACAGGCTGATCAGAAAGAATAAAGTGCAGCCCACATCACTTCAAAGCTCAGTTGTCCTCCATCCAGAAAATACAATCCTGACACAGCTCCCCATGCAGTATTACCTTTTTTTGCTCCTGATTCATGTTGTTTTGGTTGACAGAGCATCACAGTTTGAGTTAAGATCTTCACTTCAGTCATTTCAGATGACTAAGATAGGAAGGAAAGTTATGAAGCTTATTTCCTTTAAGCATATTAAAAAAAGGATACATGTTTCTTAGTTAAAAGTAACAGTTGTAGCACAGTTTAATTTGTAGAATGTTACTCTTGATTACATACAATAAAGGAATAGCTCAATAAGACAATACAGATGATCATATTTGAGAGATATTTTTTACACAGAATTTTATAGTGCTATTGCTTATCTTTAAAAAGAACACAATAATCTCCTCCTTTTCTATTATCCCACCTAGAACACAGCCACAAACTGCTACATTTGGGAATAATAAAAGCAGGAAGGACTCTCCTTAAGACCAAAGGATGGACTTGGATTCTCTCACTTAGCAAAAAGGAGATGGTCAAAAGTATTATTAAAAGTCTTTTCCATACGCTATATTAAAGAAAAAGTTTTAAAAATATAAAAAATACAGCTATACCTATATCAAACAAAGGCAAAATGCAGCTATGTGTAGCTAAATGCTGATGAAACTGAATATTACAGCACTGATGACCAGAGGCTTATTTAAAAGGAAGTAGTTTCTTCTCAGTAATTACTGCTCAAAAGACAAGAGCAAGTGTTAATTTCCCTATGTCAGATCAAAGACAGGCTCCCAAGACCTTGACTTTTTTTTAAGATTTTTTTAAAGTCAAAAGCAGCTTGCAGTAGCTTAATATAATAAAGAAGGACTACTGGGTTACTAAAATTCTTCTAAAATAATAAAAAAATAAAGTGAAAATTAAGGAACAGGCATTTGTTCTAAGAAAAACCCCCATCTATCAACACTGAAAAAACATTCAAATCAGAATCAACAGAAAGTCAAATTCAGGCTATGAAACATGAAGCATTCCAGTTGGAAGACTTCAAACTTCATTTTCCAGCAAACAGCTACAACCACTTTCAGGTCTGAAAAACATACTGGTACCATGTACAAAGTCAAGCACCTCTAGCAATAAAGCACTAAGTTTTATGATGTTTGCTGTCTCAAATGAACCTTTGCATGTGCTAACAACTAAAAAAATTCTAATTTTATTATTTACACATAATAAGTGAAGACAGAATACATGTACTCTAAGTTTAAAAGAACTGATTTAAATTCAATGAAGACTAAAAAAATGCCACACAGCTTTTCATAAGAATCTTAAATTCCTAAGCTGCATTTTTCAGCTATTAGTGCATGCAAATACCAGGGAAAGGCATTTCTGAAACTCATAATTCTTTTCAACAGTTCTGACACTGCTGGTTTAAAACATTCAGAGTCAAGGACACTCCAAGCTGGAAATAGTTTTCATGTGGTTACATAACAGATCAGCTGACCTCCAATTTATAAATAATTATATATTTCCTCAATACTCACCCAGTTAACCTTACTCTGCAAACATACTTCAGTGCTGCTGGGTAATTCAGTCCGAATGTTTAATGCAATGGGTGATGCTGGAGAGCATAAAACATTAAGAAAAAATAATTTCAATAGACACCACAGCATTAATTTGTGATACTTGCCCCAAGAACATTCCTTGCTGCACAGAGATTATATGGGCATTTGTTCACAACTTAGAAGCTCTACATTACCACAGGACCCCTTTTCCGTTTCTTCCATAAATTTTATACAAAGTAAAAACTTATGATGCCACTTAGCTTCAGTCCATATCAGCACAGCTGATGATTTTCTGGCCACCAAAAATTTCTAACTTAACAATAACCACTGTAACACTGCAATATCTAGGCTTTAATCTATAGAAATTTAAAATTTAAACCAAAATATTCACATCTGACATAAATATGATTTTTTTTCTTAAAGTTTTTTGGGCTTTTTGTTTTGAATTTGTATGAAAGCTAGATAAGAACAATGTAGTGCAGTGTACTGTTACTGTACTACCAATAAAACCTAAATAATCTGTTAAATTATGTGTATTTTATGTTTTCAATAGTGGGATCAGCCACCCCAATAAATCCAAATTTAACAGAGAAGCCAGATCCAGCTTTCTGAAGCTACATCTCAGATGCCAAGCTAGAAGAGCAACACCAAAGAGCTCTGCATAAATCTAATACAGTTTAAACTCAGATTTTATCACAGAGATGATGTACTAAGATCAACACACAGCAAGCTCAACAAAATAATTTAAAACCAAACCAAAACAAGACACCTTCCACATCCTTGTTACTTCCTGAAACATGAGCCAAACTTTGGTAAAGTGAACTGCACCTTAGCCATGGTACTCACCTTGTTTAGAAGACAGCTGATGCACAGGTCGTGCTGGCTGAAGGGATTTACCAATGAACTTTTTTGCTTCTGTAACATTTTGAAACATCGCACTTCAAAAAAGCAGCTGAAATCATTAGCATTCAGTTTCACACATGGATGTTAAACAAGAAGAGCAATCTACCTACTCCTTGTTAGTTGCATTTGACAAGGCAGTATTACATCTGGGCAGGAAAAAGCAGAAGGGTCTGACGCATACATTTTTTTTAATGATTGAATATGCTAGATAAAATTTGCATGAAGACAGAATCAGACACTTCTCTCATTTTTCCTTCCAACTGAGCTACCCTAGCTTCTTAAGAAGATTCTTTCCCTGAATGTCTACATATACATTTGGAGAAAGGAGATGGGGACATGGTGGAAATAAGGGCGTTTCTAACATTATAGTTCAATGGCTTTTTAATTAATTAGCATCAGCATGCTCCTAATCAATCTGCTGTCTGCACAGGAGTTCCTTGCATATCTATATAAACTTACAGGACTGGTTTTTAATAGTTACTTTAGTTAAATTAATACAGTTTTGTATGTTCCCACTGACTTTAACTATTATAGAAGCATCAAAAACTGCTAAGGTGGTGCTGGGCTGAAAAATCTCACACTTTAAGTAAGCAATCAGTTGGAAAATGTTCATTTGTAGTATCTGTATCTTAATGTATCTCCTTCTCACTCCCATCTCTTTTGTCAACTGGGAGATTTTATGATTTGAAGGAATTTCAGTTTTTATAGAGAAAAAGAATACCAGAAAGAACAACTGCCACAATAAAAATGATACTGATTTTTTTTTCTTCAAGAAAATTTACAAGACAAGGCAATAATTGTTATAACAAAAAAATTCAAGAAATAATCATGAGTGCAAGAGTTACAACTACATTATCCATTTTCAGTACAAAACAGGAAAAGAGAAGCTAGGCTATTCGACCCAGTATCATACACAACTTTTGTTGGTCTTTGTGTAATAAGAAGAATTGTGTTATAGGAAGAAAAAATCATCTGAGAATTTACTACATTATCATTTTTGAACCCTTCTAACATAGTCAAATAACAATTTTCCAACATATGAAGTTTGAGCCCACCCAGGTCTAGAAACCAACTGTTTGACAGCTAATGTCCTAATCAGAACAACCGATTTTTTCCTAAGGCTAGGAAAAAAAAATTTCTGGTTTGATTCTCTAATTTTCCTACCCGCTCATCTTAAAAAAGGAAGACTTCAAAGCTGTAGTTAAAAGCAGCAATGAAAATTCCTGCAGCTGAATTAACTAAGACTACAGATATGGATGACATATTTCATTTTACCCAGATTGGGAATGTTTGTATAAATCACATTTATCCTAGATAGTGAATTTCCACAGAAAGCAATGCAGCAATAATATACATTTGCATCAGAAGAGTGAAAAAAACCCAACAAACATGCAAGTTTTCCTTCATACCCTGATGACAAATGATATGCACGATTTTTAAAAACAGGAAAACCTGTTTGAGAGGCTGGCTAGCTTCTAGAATGCAGCACACCTCTATTTTTTTTTTTTTTTTTGTACTGTTCTGACAATAAAAGCAAGTTGTGTGGTGACAGCATAACAACACATTTTGGTGTTCGTCCCTCATCCTCCCCAGGAAGACTCTAGAAAAGATCTCAACAAGTTATCTCGCCCAACCTCCTCAATTAAGAGTGTTCTTTCCGAGCAGTGTCAAGGAAAGTTGAGAAAGAGTCGTTTTAATAGCTGAGAAATAAACTTCTTCCATGAGAGACTATTGCAGTAGGGGCAGCATCCCAAGAATTGCCCCTTCCAAGGCCACACTGCTTCTCTGGGGTCATTCCCATGGGAGACCTGCCAAGCAGAAGGGAAGCCTTGTGGCACCAGTGAACAGGCCTAGAAGCAGTTCTGTAGAACCCAGGATTTATCTTAACAAGCTGGACTTGGACAGCAGCCAGCTTCCAAGAACCCATCTCAAGTGTCCGGAAGGCTCTTTCCTAAATGCGTGAAGGGGATTTGACGCTATTTTCGTGAAAAATCCCCACGAGTAACCGGAAACTGACCGTGTCCCCTCGCCCGAAATGGCACCGCACGGGGAGCCCCACAAAGAAACAAAACCTCCCTCCGCCGCCCGGCCCCTCGCCCCCTGCCCTGCGCCCGTGCCCTCCTGTGGGCCGGGGGATGCCCAGCCCACCTCCAGCCGCCGGCAGCGCCCCTGCCCCGCGATGCCGCTGGCCGTGCTCCGGCTGCGCCCGGTCTGTCCGTCCCTCAGCGCGGCCGGGCGGG